>CM060604.1:51765640-52325640 GCA_030578255.1 Tiaroga cobitis | reverse complement strand
GTGCAATGCAAATAAGATAAAGTGAGAAGTAATAGTAAATTGTTTAGTCAATAAAATAAACAAACATACGGCAAATAAAATAGTAATGAATAGTATAATTATATAATATCATAAGTACATAATATAATAATACAAATATTGATAATAGCATATAGTTTATGCATAATACTATAATAATAGCAATGGAATAAGAGATATCAATTACAGTATATAGACAATAAAAAATAATAAGTTAAATGGTGAGCGGTTCTAGCGGGCCAATCACAGCGCGTGCGTCCGAAGGGTACGCGCGCAACACACAGCCTACGGCGTAGCTACGGCGGGAGGTCGACGCAGAAGTATAAATAGGGCTTCAGGCTGTTGGTGATCACCTGGATCTCACAACTCCGAAAACGTCAGATCAAAATTTTAAATAGGCGCTATCTTTATAAATAAACCACATATTTGAGCTTTAAACAACTACATTGTCGACTGAAAAACTATTAAAACTACATTTCGTGACACAATAACAGTAGTATTTTTAAATTTCGCGGCCTTTCTCCTCTGAACGTTACTATTACTAATTACATCATGACTACAACCAGAAACAAATGTTCAGTCTTGCTTGTGAACGATAATTCCTCGAGACCTGTTTTCAATTGTGTGGCGATGTGTACAGCCCCAAGCAGCAGCGCACGAAACTGGCATTTATCTCAATTAGAAAGTTGCCCTCCGCAATATGGCGGCGCCGTTGACGTATACTCTCCAGCGGCCAATAGGGCGTCTATGTATTCATTATGTCTATGGGATCTTGGAGCTGAGTGAGTGAGTGGAGGCGGGGCTAATTTGCATATTCATAGAACCGTGCATACTAAATGAGGCTAGGGTGTCGAGTTACACTCACAATATTTTGGGGAATGAAGAATATTTTTTAAAGGAAAACATGTTTAAATGTGTAATTTTGGTGATCAAAGATGAGTTTTAAGGGATAAAATTGTTGACTACTGGGGGACTTTAGAAATTTAAGGCAACTTTCTTTTTACAGTGTTCAAATATAAATTCACATGTATAAGTGAATTGCATCAAATGATTAATTTAAATGTTTTAAAGACTCTTAATGAAGTGGGATTCTTTAATTTCATGGTTTGTTTACTCACTCTTAGTCTCTCATTACCCCAGTTAGCTCACTGTCGTTTTGCTTTTCGGATGTGTGCACGTTTTCCACGTCAGGCTTATTAAAATTCTTCTCGGCGCTCCAGGAATGTGTACGCTCTCTACCATCAACATGACCAACGGCAGAAACAAAACCAATTCCTAATTTTAGATGTGGGAAACGAGCGTACGTGGTTTGTGTCGTGTAAACCCTTATTACTCGTGCCGACACACTCTGTGTGTTCAGGCAACACACACACTCATGTGTACGCCATATCAACCTCATTACACCCAGCCAGCTGATGATGTCATCCTCATGGACCGCGCATAGGCCCGGGAATGTTTATGAAGAGGGGTTCGCTCGGCCCCTACGGTTGAGGGCCCCATCAGAACGTGCTTAAAACTGGAAGGCTCCGTTTGCCCCGTCCCAACTCGGGGAGGTCCTCTGTGTTTAGGGCTGAATGGGAGACATGCTGGGCATCGGAGGAGCTGCTTTCGGGATTAACCCTCCATTATTCCTCTAGCAGGGCCTGTGGCTCGCCAGTCTTTCCCCGGGCCCGCTATTCATCGCCACTAAACTCTCGCATAACAATATACCTTCTGCACGGACTGCTAAGATGTTGGTTAAACAACACACTGTTGCACCTTTGCCGCACTGGGATTGGCTTTCCGCTTGATCCTGGATTCCCAGAAACATCACCTATATGTGGATATCCGATGACACTGAAACATAAAGCTGTCGGTCACATGCATTCACTCTATATAGGGATATTTCACCCAAAAAATTTGCGTCAACCTTGTTTTCTTCTTCTTTTGTAAAACACAAAAGCTCAGCACATAATGAAAGCATAGAGTGACCAGGGGCTCAAAAGTGAGGAAAACACCATTCAAGCAGCAATGAGAAAGCTAAACGTGATTTACCCGTGATTAATGTCGTTCCAAACGCATTCGAGTTTCGTTCATCTTTGAAACACAAACTAAGATGTTTTTGATATTATAAGATATCCGCTCATCATTTTGTCCGCTAATAAAATAATGTCCGCTAATAAAAAAAAAACGTTTGTGGTTTCTTCATGGATCCATCAATGCCAATAAAGAACCTTAATTTGTGAAAGTGCACAGTAAAACACTGAGACATTTCTGAAAACATATCTTTGTTTTTTTGTTTCACAGAAGAAAGTAAGTCATACTGGTTAGGAACAACACAAGTGATGCCACTGCATTTTAATAAATGTAAATATGGTTGGTCAGTCACTGGGAATGGACCGATATAAAAACTTTACCGATAGTCAATACCAATAACCGATAATTCGTTATGCCGAAAACCGAAATTCCAAAATCTATATCCAAAATTTGATATAATTTTAGAGTGCCTAATTACAAAAACAAAAGTCTCATTCTTAAAAGTCATGTCCCAAACACACAATTATAATGATGTTCTCATTATAATTACCTTCACTGAAAAAAATTGGAGTAGGATTTACTTGAAAAAAGCTAGGCAACTTTTTCCACTCAGAAAATGCTAGTAAATTTACAAAGATTTGCCAAGTAAAAACCTAAACATATTTATCAGTAGCTTTAATTAGAAATCTTTAAGTTAAAATTTACTTGGAATATGGAATTAAGTAAACTTTACTTAACCTAGTTAAGTGAAAGTAACAAAGAAGAAAAGTAATTTTAACTTGGCTAGTACAAGGTTGATTAATACCGATTTAGTTGAATTTTCCTTTGCATACATTTCAGTCAAACAATTTTATTGATTTAAACCAGTCATTTATAGTATGTGTTTTACTTAGACCTCAATACTTGGTAGACAATACACAAGGACGGTAACATTTGATGGATCGTTTTTGTGTTTGAATGTGTCATTTTGAGCAGAAAATTTACTCGAAATGTCACAAAATGGCAAGTTACTAATCCTGACAACAAAAGCAATGATAAAACAGTGTAAATACAGCTGGAAACCAGTGAAAAATTAACCTCATTAATTATTCAAGGTCCAGTGCATGATGGGAACCCCAGTATCAGAAAAGTTGAGTAATTTTTACTTAATTTTATTGAGTTGATCTTCACGCTTTCATTTCTACTCGCTTGAATTAAGTACTGATATGGAATTTACTTAGTTTTTTTTTATTCTTGCCTGAACTAACTTTTTCAGTAGTATTTACCTTACCAAAAAATCATTTTTTACAGTGTTATATGTGCATGTTGCCTCCTCCAAATGAAAGGACACAAAAGCACTGTGTATAATGTCGAGTTACAGGCCGAGTGTTTATGTCAGGCTACTTCACACGAGCATGATCGAGATGCAGTGTGTGTTTGTCCACACAAGAGAAAGTGAAGGGTGGTCTGAGCGGAAACTCAGTTTATCACTGCCAAGCTGTTTTGTCAGGCTGAGCACACAGAAGAGACTAAGCTCTCGTTGGAAGCAGACAGTAAAGAAAGCAATCAATGCTAATTAGCATTATTAGCAACAATACCCAGCCTCCTGCCTCGCTCTCTGTGTTTGGCCTCTCTTGCTGGAGAATCTGCTAAAATTAGGAGAGTTTGACCGCGGCCCTGCAGGACGAGCCAATGAAAACAGCTCTCCGGCACTGTTCTTGACCCCTCAGTGATCCTCTATTGAACAAGGCCATGTTGTTTCCTCTCAGGAACATTTTATTGCTAACAGGTTGACTTAATGGAGTTTGGGGATGTGTCGTTAACTTCGTCTCAGATGTTTAAAAGCACAAATAAAACAGACGAGTGGCAGAATCTCAAAAATACTTATGTAAATAATATTTATTGTTACTTATGTAAAATTGTTTAATATTCTAGATTCAGTCAAATGGAAGCTTAAGGATAGTTTGATTTTTAATTAATTTTACTGGTGCTTAACACTATTTCTAAAACTGCCATCATAGTTTCAAGACATTTTGGAAATATTAGACGATATTTATCCCAATTTAGATTAAACACGTCAAATCTGTAAGTTGTCGTGTAACATCATAGATTTTAAAGTTGCACACATTAAATTGTCATAAATTAAGCAAAATGTGTGAAAATTAAAGGTGCGACTCATTTTTGAAACACCACAGACAACGTTTGAGAAATTATATATGCATAATTTAAAAAAAAAAAACTTTTTAATTACATTTTACATGCTAAATAAAGTCTATGTGACGTAAAATAACCTCTTTATGTCAGATAAAATTCTTTTTTACGTGCGTTAGGACGCGTTTATTTGACGATGCAAAAACTGAAGAGGTTTTCCATTGCGTTTCTCCGTGTACAGACGAAAACTTTGTCAAAACGGCCCTCGTTCACACGGATCCGTGTAAAAAAAGCATGTCGATGTCACTTTGTAAAGAAACACTACGTGTGTATACACTGAACACATAATATACAAGACGTCACCGTTGTCACAAATTTACGTTTATGTAGTTTTACACAGAGGCGATATAACGGTATCTTTTTTAAAAAAACGTGCACTTTGAAACCCGTTTTCGGTGTCGTGTAAACGGCCCATTAGTTCTTGTTTCCTTGGTCCCCGTTCATTATTTGTCCTGGTTTCTAGGTATGTTCCCATTTGTTTCCATGGTTACTCATTTGTTAATTGATTAACCCCACCTGTTTCTTGTTTTCTCTCTTCGCATATTTATAGCCCTCATTTTCAGTTGTTTCTTTCTCAGTTCTTGTCTGTGAAGTTGGTTGTGTTACTCCTGCGTTTATTCTGTTCTTGTTATTTTATTTGTATTGTTAAATAAAAAGACTCCTGGGATTAGATCCGGCCTCACAACTCTCATCGCTGCAACCATTGCTGTCACTTTATTTGTTAACATTTGTGTATCGTTATAATAATGTTATATAGTGGTGGGAACACACAGATGTCATTACTCACAGAATCTCTTTTACATTAAATATTTTAACAGTGCACAAATTGTTTTCACCGTACAGAATACAAATATGCAAACATTTTATGATTTATCTGTATTTAAAGTGTATTTCTACTGTTGCAAAGTAGAGGGACATGAAGAAGAACGGCCCAGAAAAAATTAGTCATACAGAGTAGCCTATGGAGCTGTGAAATAAATGTGAATAGCAACTTAAATCATTCTGAAAATAGTAGATATTAAGTTGAAGACTGTGGGATCCTGAATCTGAGCTCAGTCTGACATGTTGTTCAGATGTCTGAAACCCAAGAGGAGACACGTGAGGTTGTAAAGTGTGAAAACTGCCTCGAGTGAAAGCCTCCATTTGTTCGGAGTTTCTTCACAAAACAATTGAGATAATAAAAAAATCTGTACTTTTTCTTCTTTTGCCGTCACCACTGATCTGGCAAAAATAAACGTAGCATATTTTCTCGAACAAGACACATTGTTAGCATTTATTTGTTCCCGTTTGTTTCCCTCCTAAAACTCAGATCATAAGGGATGGCGAGTTCTAGGTGAAAAGCCTGTTAAATGTGAGCCATGTGTCCTTGTTTACACCTCACACACACACACACACGCACACACACACCATCCTCCCTTTGCTATCT
This sequence comes from Tiaroga cobitis, assembly GCA_030578255.1. NCBI lineage: Eukaryota > Metazoa > Chordata > Actinopteri > Cypriniformes > Leuciscidae > Tiaroga > Tiaroga cobitis. Next base: position 52,319,990 of record CM060604.1, on the reverse strand, counting down.
GATGTGAGAATTCAATGTTGGTTCAAAACTCAAGCCCAGGCAGATTAAATGACCATCGTTCAGCAAACCTTAACCCCCTCAGTCAGGAAGAAAAATAAAGAAATAACAGAGCCTGTTCTCCGGCCGTACACTCCCGTCGGAGCCGGAGCTGCAGCGAGAAGGTTAAGCCCAAAGGCTTTAGGTTATCATGGGTAACTTTATATCAGCCGTTGGTTCTGTGGGTGCAGCTATGTAAACATTAGCCCTGTGTGTGTGACAGAAACACACATCTGTGCCAGCGGGAGACTCTGTGGAAACCAGCAGGGAGCGTGGAGGTGTTGAGCTCAGCCATCCTGTTGTTGATGGTCCACACCTGTCTGTTGTTTTTGGGTCATCTAAGAGGCTGTTCGGGACATTAGCGGGGTGACGTTTACACTATAGGCTCAATGAATGATTCACTGTGTAAGGAAGTGTGGATGCTGGTGAGACGTTTCATTTGACTTTTATTACACTGGCTTGACATATACAACACTGCTTTTGTAACAACTTTTTCCAAATCCGTAAACAGAGGCCAGCGTTTCTGGCTTTAACCTCTCCAAACATTCAAGCTTCATTCATCAAACTTGACGAAGATCTTCAGCCTTATCTTGTTCAGGCCGTTGTGTGTTTTCTAACCCATAACAGACCATCTAAATCTTCTCAAGATACACTCAGTTCTCCAGCCTGTTCTGATTTAGCATGTTTTATTTTTTTTAAATTGATCAGAGTTATCCCTTAATACTCACCATTTATCACCAAAAGTGAATTTGAATGAATCAATGAATATGCAAATGAGCCCCGCCTCCACTCACTCACTCACTCAGAGATCCACTGGTTGACGATCACACGTTGATCTGATTGGTTACAAGGTCGTTTGTGACGTCAGAAACACCAGCGATTTCACATCGTGTGTTTGAGACTGTCTTTGGTCCACTGCAGTTTTAAGCAGAAAATACTCAGCAATGCTGTCGACTTATGAACTTACACACGGTTTGTCTTAAAGCATATTAAAAACACCACATAGACACATAAACCACATTAAACGCCGGATTTACACGTCAGGGGGACTTTAAATACAATAAACTTGGATGTTTAAGTCATTTCAACTTAAATTAAACTGATTTATAACTTATAAAAACCCACCAGAACTGCGCCGTACCCATATACACCTCATCAGTATAGAAGGACACCTAACATAAAGTGGGACCAAACAAATAAATGAACAAATAATGCTTTAAAATAACATAATCTGTGAAATCTCTGAATGCACTGATCTAGAAAGCAGGAACAGTGGTTGACGTATAGAGTTCAGTGGAAGGACGATGTCTATGTTAATGAATGTCTACATGATCGCACGGTCCTCCCCGGCCGGCCCTATACATCGCCTGTCCCTTTGTGTGCCGGCCACGCTTTGTCAGAGACTTTAAAAGACTTCCTTTACGAGGCATTGGTCTTTGAATATTAACTGTGTGATCACACAAGGAGCATTCTTCAAACGTTGGAGAGACAGAGGTGGGAGTCTCTGAGTGTCCGTGAAGAGCCTTGAGTTTGCCCAGCGGTCCACAGCAGAACTCGGCCTTTCTGCCCTCATGCTTTCACATTGCCAGCAATGGCCGAACATAAAACACACACACACTGATCATCTGATACAGGGCACTGCTAGGGCCTCCATCAATGTAGTGTATGGGAATGTTTGGTTCAATTTGTATGTGTTTTATTCATATAATAAAATTATGTTTATTTCTTGAAGGATTTAATGTTGTGAATTTGTGTATTTTGTCCATATTTGTATAGGTTTTTAATTGAATGTGTAGTTTTAATTTTAGTGTTCATTTTGAATTTTTGTGTGCTGTATATAGATTTTATTTATTTGTACTCCATGTAAAATTTTTGTTTAGTTTTCAAATATATGTTTTGAAAGTGTACTGTTTGTTGAGTTTTGAATTTAGTAGGCTATGTGTTGTATGTTCACTTGTGTATTTTGAATTTATGTACACAATTATGTATATTTACAGTAAATGCTAGACTCCCCAATATTTAGTTTGTAATTTAAAAATATATTTGTTGAAACGCATGTATTGTTTAAAACAAATAAACAAGCTGTATTTGAAAACAAAGTGTATTTTATTTATTAAAATAATATCATAAATAAAAATAAATAGTTAACTTAAGTGTTGGGTTACGTTTAACCCAATGCATTGGTGTCACCATTAGGCTCTTTGGACTTTCAGTTTGTTTTGATTTCCACATGTGTTCCCCTGTTTCCCGCCACCAATCTGTATTCATGGACACTGATTACCTCCCCACAGCTGCCTGTCATTTGTATCAATCATTTCTGTGTATTTAGTTCCTGCCAGTCTTCAGTTCAGTGTCCGGTATTGTTTGTGTTTTACACGCTGTCTCACCTGTTCCTGATCTTTGGATTAAAGTACTTTAGAAGATGAAGGTATATACATGTCTTCCCTGAACCACCCTGTGACAATTGGGTTAAAATAACCCACAGTTGGGAAGGTGCTATACCACCCCATAGTTGGGTTATTTTTAACCCAATATTATTAAGTGAGTAGTGACCAGGGATGCACAATATATCGGCCACCCTTTCAGCAACGGCCGATATGTGATCCTTTTTAATGTTATCGTTATCGACCCGATTATACATTTTGGCCAATATATTAAAGCTGATGAATAATGTATAATTTCCTCCAGCTGAGACTCTTCAGAAGCGCACTGTTCATCATGATGGTTTTAAAATGCTTTAAATTTGATTGGAATCACTTCAAAAAAGGAAAAGACGGTTCAGCGCAAGTCTGTCATGTCGGCTACATACAGTTATGAGAACATCATAATTGTGTGTTTGGGACATGGATTTTAATGGTGACTTTGTTTTTTTAATCAGGCTCTCAAAAATTAGACTATATAAAAATTTGGATTTAGATTTATCGGCCAATATATCGGTTATCGGTTTTCAAATATAAAGAGTTATCGGTTATCGGTATTGACTTTTTTTTTTTTTAAATCAGTGCATCCAGTGACTGACCAACCATATTTACATGTATTTAAATGCAGTGGCATCACTTGTGTTGTTCCTAACCTGTATTACTTACTTTCTTCTGTCAAACATTAAAAAAAAAAAGATTTTAAACATCTCAGTGTTTTTCTGCCGTACGTTTTTTACAATTTACGTTTTTTATAAATTAGGCCTACACAATGATTTGTTCTTTTTCACTTCCAAAAACTGTAAATTTAACAGTTTTACTGAAAAATTACATTAAGTGCACGATTAGAGTTATTCACCATAGCATTTTACAGTCTTTTACCGTTAAAATCACGATACACTTTTTTTCTTACAGTTCTTTAGTCTGACTGTATGTCATTAATACAGAGTTTGTTTTATCAATCTAGTTTCACTGCTTATAACGGTGTAATTAAATTGAGACCGGGAAATTAATTGTGTCCATGGGTGTGGTATAAGCCATGACTGCTCTGGGAAAAAGCTGAATTTAACAGGTGTGTACACAGCAATAATCCCTTCATTACATTTAATGAAATCCCACATGGAGTCGGAATATGTGTCCACACATGAATAATCAGATAATCATAATCATAATCGTGACGCATGATCAATCGCATCTGCGCCGTTGCATCACATACACATCAGTGTGAACGAAGACACAAACACAGCAGTCCTGCATAATATTTCACTGAAATGCCAAGGAATTCATTTATACTTTTTTTGCTTCACTATCTGAGAGAAACAGGAGCATACTTGCTTTGGCTATGCTCTGATCGGGATCTCACAATGCGTCAGAGAACTACTTTATCATGTGGGAAATGCGGGATACAATGCCCTCACAATACAGAGGAGAATAGCAACTCTCTCTTTCTCAGCTTACGATTCCCGGGCTTCAGGCCAAGCACGGCTCATTCAAACAGCAGTGCGAGAAAAGCAGATAAACCAACTCTCCTAGACTCACTTCTCACGTCTCTCTGCCTATATTTAGATCCAGTGATGGTTTTATGATCGGTTATTTCTCTTAAATGTTGTTTCTCTTCCTCTGTGCATTTCACCTGTTTAATTGTGAGGCTGTTTTCTGGTTCTTTGTCTTGTTTTTGCATGAATGCTGACACCTGGGTCTCATTAAAACTCCTCTGTCTGTGTGATCAAATGCAGGTGTGTCTCTGGTCTTCAAACACTTCTGAGAAAACACACTATTGCAGTCACTATATTACAAACAGCTTCCCCAAGGAATCAGTGCTGTACCAGGTATTGGCTTTTGTTGTAAACTTTCCACAGGTCTTGCCCATTTGCAGTTAGCATTTCACGTATAGGTCTGTACTCTTGTGTCAGCGACTTCAACATCAGTAACAGACAATAGCCTACATTCTTAGTGTGTGTTTTGTGTTTTGCTGTTGGGCCGTTTGGCAAAGAGGGACAGAATGAAATGGGACACTTTTTTTCATGTAATGACACAGAGGACTGGTTTGTACAGACGTGTCAGACCTCTCGCACACGCAGAAATGCAGAGGTTCGGTGATACGGAATATCTGCGGATCTCATTTCACTTTTTTCCTGTATTTTTCTATATAAAAATGTTGATACAATATGAAGTGTTTGCTCAGTCAATAATTGTATCCCTTAAAACTCATCTCCATCTTCATCACCAAAATTGTGTTTTTAAACGTTTTTTTTTTTTCCTTGAAAAATGTTCTCAATGTCTTAAAATATCTCGAAAATAACTCGACACCCTTGCCTCATTTAGTATGCACGGTTCTATGAATATGCAAATGCGCCCCGCCTCCACTCACTCACTCAGCTCAGAGATGCACTCGTTGACGATCACACGTTGATCTGATTGGTTATCAGGGTTATTTTTTGCGGCTGACCTGTGCATATGCATGTGTAGGAGTTTCCTTTTCAGACTCAATATTTATGGGAGGAGAGAATTTAAATGAATAACACAAGATGATTTTCCAAGTTTTGCGCTCGTCAATTTACTGGTGTTTTGCACCATTATTTACCGCCCCAAAAAAGCATGTCCTAAGCATGTCCTATTCATTGACAAGCATGTAAACATGAATCGCTCTATATTCAGCTTGATGATTATTCTGGAATTTTGGTCAACAGGATATTTTCGCTGTGTATAAACCATACAATATGCTTATATGTAAATATGCACTAGGCCTACTTCAAAAAATAATAAAATAAAGAACAGCAGTAACAGCAATCATTCTCCCCGCCGCCATGTTTAAAGTTTATGACTCAGAAATCAAAATGAACTGAGTTTCCCAGCCGTAAATACAACTCGAGAGGCATCACGTCTAATAATCATACTTTTATATTTTAAATAAAGAAATTTGAAGATTCGTGAAAAAGATTCCCCAGAAATATGAAGCTGTTTTCAACACTGATAATAATCATAAATGTTTCTTGAGCATCAGATCCTCATATTAGAGTGATTTCTGAAGGATCATGTGACACTGAAGACTGGAGTAATGATGCTGAACATTCAGCTTTGATCACAGGAATAAATTACACTTTACTGTATATTCACATTGCTGCAATATTTCACAATATTGTTCTTACTGTATTTTCAATCAAATAAATTCAGCCTTGGTGAACATAAGAGATCAAACTGACTCCAAACTTTGAACAGTGAACGTCCATTTCATTGTTAGCATTTATAAGCTACTTTTGAGCTGATGGAAACTCTGGCCAATCACACAGCAGCACTTTATTACAAACCTAACTGGGTCACTTTGCACGTCAATTGAATTGGAGGGTTTTTCCCGCTAAGTGTGTAACTTTGCTGATAGTTAAACATCTCACTCAGTAGTAAATGAATACTCTTGTATCTCTCTCTTATCGTCTCTATAAGCTGCAACACCTATGGGTGTCAGTGAACTAATATTTATGCAACCATCCCAGTACATCAAAGCCAGATTAACCTGTCAGATTAAGCCTTTTAGACACATTCTTAGTGCAAATCCATTACCCAAACATCCTTCTGCCAATATCTGTGTTAATTACTCAACGTTTTCAACAGGAATTTTTAAGCAATTATCATTGCTTCCACTAAAAATAAGGTGTTTTCCTGTTGTAAAAAACATTGGGTTATTTTTTAACCCAACTGTTGGGTTACACATATTGGGTCACTATGTTGGGATATTTTCCAAAAATGTTGGGTATTAGTTGCTGTGAATAGCCCACCCCGTGTAATGGAAATCATTATTTACATTAATTTCTAGGCTCCCCGATATTTAGTTTTGTTGAGACATATTTATTGTTTTACATAAATAAACAATCTGTGTTTGAAAACAAAGTGTATTTTACTTATTAAAAGAAATAAATAAATAATAAATAAAATAAATAGTTAACTATTACTTTAAACCCAACTTGCTTTTAACCCAATACATTGGGTTAAAATAACCCACAGTTGGGAAGGTGCTATACCACCCCATAGTTGGGTTACTCGTTGGGTTATTTTTAACCCAACATCATTAAGTGAGTATAGGAATTCTTTGTATCTGAGCTGTACATTAATTGGCAACTGCATGCATATACGCTTGTATGTTTAGCATATTTATGAATTCTGGGTTAAAACAGAGCAACATTTGCAGACACAAAGACAGTCCTCTGGCACAGCAGTCGGGGTGTATAACCTCATGGACGCTGCTGTGTGAGCCTGGGTTGATCTGGCAGAGGCGCTGTAGATGTGGAGGTGACGGGACTCAACACTTGCTCGGTCACCTGATCGCCTCTCGTCTCCATGTTCCTCCTGATTTGGGGGATCGTGTGTTTCTTTCAGGTGCTGTTTCCCATGAGCAGTTCTCCGCTCACTTCATCTTGGGTTCTCATCACCAGAGCTGATCAAAGCACAGGAGATTACCCAGCGGAACCAGGAGATCACAGCGCTGCACGTATGAATGTGCTCAGTGTGTGAGAACTGATGCGCCGGCTGTTTTGCCCGTTGTGTCTCAGAGGAGGGAGTTTTTAACCAAGCATGAAGCTGACCTGAGATCAGTTCTTTTAGACTGAAAAATTACATTTTTGTTTCTCTCATAATGGTTTCTCTGTGAACATCTATCTATGTATTTATCTATTGTCGTGGAACTTCTTAATACGAATACAACCTACTTCATCTGACTTCTTCACCACGGACAATTTAAACAGCTTAGTTGCCTTGCCTATCTAGAGGTAATTCCCTGAATTCCCTGAATACTTCCAATACAACACAATACTTCCCTGAAGTAAGGTGACGACGTCCCTTCTAGACTACCTCAGTCACACACACTTGAGCTGTTTCTGTTGTTGTCTGTTTCTCAGATGCACATATGCCCGACACGACTCCCAAGCTGCTCTGTGTAGAAATGAAGGGAGATCAGCCACAACAACCTCTGAGTCTCCTGAATAGAAAGATACATGTTCATTAGTAAAAAACAATGTCACTCAAGTCTTCTTCACTGTGATGTGTTCTGCTGATTGGTTTCTAATGATAAGCTAATCATAAGACTGTTAGTGAAGCACCTTTTGGTTAATATGTGGCCTTTGACCTGAGCATCCTTAGTCTGCATTTCTTATCTATCTATCTATCTATCTATCTATCTATCTATCTATCTATCTATCTATCTATCTATCTATCTATCTATCTATCTATCTATCTATCTATCTATCTATCTATCTGTCTGTCTGTCTGTCTGTAAAGATTATAATTTTAAGACTGTAGATTTTATTTTAGAAATGATATCACATCTATTTTGTAGCCTACATATTCTTTTTTGGTAGCGAAATTAGAGTCCTACTACGGAGAAGGCCGAGCTAATGAATATTAATTAAGTCACGTTGACATTTCGTAACGGTCCTGGAGCGTCTAGCAAGGACATTTAATCAATATTTGTAATAATGTAATAGGAGAAATATCCACTATTGCACTTCAGCTAGCGAGATGCGCGTGTCGTACGTAATATTCATAAGCTAATCCTTTCCCGTAGTAGGATTGGTGGGAGCCAGTGGGGGGGGGGGGGGGGGGGGGGGGGGGGGGGGGGGGGGGGGGGGGGGGGGGGGGGGGGGGGGGGGGGGGGGGGGGGGGGGAACCAATGAGCGCATCGGGTGCTTCTGCGCATGCGCGGGCTAGAGAGCGCACCGAGAGTTTGAGAGTTTTTCTCCAGTCTACTGAGTTTGTTAATGGGACTCCCGGCGTTTATAAGTGTTTGGAACTGTTTTATGTTCATAGACACACGCGAGAATTCCTCACATTGGACGGGAAATAATTTTTTTTGCAATTTTATGTTGTTCTAAATTGGATTACATCCGTAATGATACGAAGTAAAACGTAAGTGGTGTTTTATTTGGTGTCTGTCTTTCTGCTGCACAGTACACCAGACTGACCTCTTTGAATTGTTTCCAAGTCTTGAGTTTATTCTATTTAATTTCATTATCCGAACAGTATTTCTCATCGTAGCCGTTTCATTTGCCATTTTAATTTGCAGAGCGATTTATTTTATTAAGCAGGCTGACACTAATTGAACATTTTCTTCCCATGTTTGAGAAATGATGTTTCTGTTTTGCTCATATCTGCTTGTGTTTGAAGAATAATATTTCCAGGGTTTTATAACATGATAAGGAGTTCAAACAATGTTCGTACGACGAAGACGTTGCAAACTGCAGAAACAACTTTCCAAGCCGTTCATAAAGTGACTCAAAAGGCTTTAATCTTTCGCGAATGGCTGTAGATATGCAGCATTATGTTGACTTGCCGTTTTGATATTTGCTTTTTTTCCTCCAAAATGTTGATAGCGCGCGCTCATGTGCTATTCTCTGGCCAGGAAAATGGGTGTTTTTTTACAGTTCTATTCCATTTCTATTTCGGTTTCACTGATTATCAAGTTACTGATGTATACCGATTGATGAGTCATTAGTGGGGCTTTTGGAGGTGATCGATGATGATGATGATAACTGTCGCTTGTGTAGCCTAAGTTCTTAAAGGTATAGTTCACCCAAAAATAAAATTTCGTCATTAATAATTACTCACCCTCATATCCTTCCAAAGCACTCGCGTCCCTTCATTAAATTGAGGTTAGACCACTGGAGTCACATGGATTACTTTAATGACGTCTTTACTGGGGTTTGAAAGTGGTAGTTGCTAGGATTGTCAATGGAGGGACAGAAAGCTCTCAGGTTTCATTAAAAATATCTTAAGTTGTGTTCTGAAGATGAACGGAAGTCTTACTGGTTTGGGACGACATGGGGATGAGTAAATAATGACATAATTTTCATTTTGGGTGAACTAACCCTCTAAATATACATCTACCGATTGCCTTGTCAGATGATAACTGACTTAAAAAATATATTAAATGATATACATACATTTAATCGTTTAGCAGACGCTTTTATCCAAAGCGACTTACAAATGAGGAGAGCAATAGAAGCAGTTAAACTAACAATAGGACAACAATATGTAAGTGGTGTGACCCTTCCCAGTGTAGTCAGTGTAATGCAGTATATGTATATATTTTTTAAATAGAGTAGAAATGAACAGAAAATAAAAGAAAGTGTAAGTATTAATGGATCAAGTGTTGGCGAAAAAGATGCGTCTTCAGCTGTTTCTTGAAAATGTCAGCCACTTGGGTGCATATCCAGCATAAATGAACTACTTGGATACTATTTAAGGCATCCCAGGATTTACCAAATGACCATGAAGTTGTTTGGGGGAATGAACAGCGTCTCATTTTCTAACAGTTTGGGTCATGCTTTAGGAATTTACATTCTATCATCATTTTGATTACGATTATTGTGGGAAATGGTGCAGATATAGTATGTATGTGGATTACAGCATTCTCATGTTTTTGGCAGCACCACCGCTTGTTTGCCCTGCCAGGAATCCTGAATCTGTGTCAGCTTCACTTTTTCTCTTTCTTTTTTTTGAATCTGTTATTGTCCTGTGGCCTCATTGGCATTAATGAACTGGACTGCAGGAAGGAACCGCACGTAGGGTGTGTGTAGATACACATGTGGCAGGAGTTCTCGGAAAACACAAAGTGCTTGAGCGCTCTCACGTGCTGGGATCTCAACACCTCGGGCCCTTTTAAAAGAGTAACCTCAGGTTAAACACGTCCCTGGCAGCAGCACAAGTCCTGCGGGGAAGCACACACTCATTACAGACACCCTCGTGTTAATTGGGGGACAAGAGCTGCCAGGTGCCCGACCCCGTAGGCTCACTTCGGGTCATGGCTGTAAACAACCTCATTGTGCGTTGATGACCGGAGCTTGTGTGTTTAAAGCACGCAAGTGAGGACGAACGGCATGATGTCATCTTAGTTTGATGATAGCACTGGTTCTTGAAGCCTTTGTAATAAAATCTACACTGCCCGGACAACATAAAACTGGCTGTTCTGATTTAGAGGGGACATATTATGAAAATCTGACTTTTTCCGTGTTTAAGTGCTATAATCGGGTCCCCTGTGCTTCTATCGACACAGCAAACGTGAAAAGTGAAACCCAGTAACTATGGCAAGCCGTTTTAGCTTTTATTCATTTCCAGGATATGGATACTTGATATCAACAATTGAATTTCTGATATCTGTAATTGTATTTTCACTAGTGAAATGTCACCATAGGCTGCCATTCAAAATGATTTGTTGATATCAAGAATTGATTTTTTATTAGTAGAAATATCATTTTTGATATCAATAATTACATTGTTACTAGTTGAAATGTCTATTCTTGATATCAACAATTCAATTGTTACTAGTAAAAATGATCATTTTTGATATCTGAAAATGTATTTCTGATATCAATATTATTTCAGATATCTAAAATGGCTTTCTTACTAGTAACAATCACATTCATGATATCAGAAATTAAAATTGTCACTAGTAAAAATTTAATTATTGATATCAAAAATGAACATTGTTACTAGTAGCAATTCAATTGCTGATATCAAGAATAGACATTTCAACTAGTAACAATTGAATTCTTGATATCAAAAATAAAGGTTTTTACTAGTAATAATTGTATTTCTGATATGTGAAATTGGAATTTCAACTAGTAAGAAATCAATTCTTGATATCAACAATTGGTTTTGAATGGAAGCCTATGGTGAAATTTCACTAGTGAAAATACAATTGTTGATATCAGGAATTGAATTGTTGATATCAAGGATTCATATCCTGGAAATGAATAAAAGCTAAAATGGCTTGCCATACAGTAACTTTGTTTTGGCGAGCCTTTCTCTGCAAGCATGTCAAAAAATAAGCCGATCAGATTTAGCTCCCCTTCTGACGTATGATGAGGATCTTATTATAACATTACCGGCATTAATCTGCACGTTTACACACACCAGCCGACATTTGGTTTTCACAAGCGACAACAGTGATTAGTTCAAACGCAATGATAAAAGTTCGAGTAAAGCATGAAACTGTTCTGTCGTTGAGCACAGACGAGCACTGAACACTATTGACCAGAACATGTCACATCGGTCTTATAAAGGCCTCAGGGGACTGTCAACTTGTGTAAAAGTTAAACATGACGGTACATGCAAGTCGATGAGATGAATCAACGTAACTCCACAACAACCACATAAATGATGTATCCACTAACATTCAGAAACGTCTAAAAGTGAAACTCTTCCCGAGTCTCTCCGTAAGCCTGCACTTACTGTTATTTCTGAGATGTTGCATGAGTATCTGAAGCTCGTGTAAAGGCTCCGCCCTCTTCTGAATGGAGGCGGAGCAACAGCTGCTCATTTGCATTTAAAGGGACACACACAAAAACGGCATGTTTTTGCTCACCCTCAAAATGGGGCAAATTTGACAAGCTATAATAAATGATCTGTCTGGTATTTTGAGCTGAAATTTCACAGACACATTCTGGGGACACCAAAGATTTATATTACATCTTGTGAAAAGGGGCATAATATGTCACCTTTAAATAGGCAAATGCTTAAGAGTCTATGATTGGTGATTATTATGTGTCTAGTATGTTATATGTTTGGCAACAGTTCTTCTAACCCTAATTGATGGAGTGTGTAGCTTTTCATTTCTTAAACAGCCTGTAGGAAGAACATCATAATCATATTCCAGGATGACAATGTCAAGATTCATCAGACTCAGTTTGTGAAAGAATGGTTTGCATGAAGAATCATTTTAACACATGAATCCAGAGCTTAAATTCATCGAGAGTCTTTGGAGGAGACTTTACAGAGAGCTTGACTCTTGCACTGACAATACAAGATCTGGACCAAAAGTTGATGCACGTCTTGATGGAAAGAAAATTGTGATGTTGATTTCCATCAAGAGGTGCATCAGTTTTTGGCCCTGGAATATGGCCATGATGAGTCTTCCTACATGGTTGTTTAAGAATTAAAAAGCTACACACTCCATCAATTATAGTTAGATGAACTGTTGCCAAACATATAACATGCTAGAAACATAATAATCACTGCAATATTGATCTAATCATAAGCCGCGTTTTCATTATTCTTCAAATTTCGCAAATAGAAAATAGGCCCAATGGAAACAATTTCACAAAAACTCCCATATATCGCAAATTTTTTTTATATTTTACATATACAAAATATTGTACAAGTTTTGCGCAAATCTGTAATGTAAACGCGGCTCTAGACTCTTGCATTTTCCTATTTAAATCCAAACAACAACTTTTTTTTTGTGCCCGTGCAGTGCATGCTGTATGTTTTATTTGTATTGTTAGTTGTTGTTTAAGTAAATGAACTTTCTATTCATTCATCAAAGAATCCTTAAATGCATCACATAAAAAATCTGAAGCAGCACAACTGTTTTCAACATTGATAATAATCAGAAGTGTTTCCTGAGCATCAAATCATCATATTAGAGTGATTTCTGAAGGATCTGACTGGAGTAATGATGCTGAAAATTCAGCTCTAGATTTTTTTCCTCTAATATATTTAGTTTTTATATTTTTAGTGCTAATCGGTGTGCCGTGCTTTAGCTGTTAGAGAGTTTGCGGTTTAATAGTTGTAGTTTCAGTCTGTCGCTCTTCTGTCCCACTGCAGATACACGAGCGGATGCCATCTTTCTCCTGCTGTGCTATATCGATTCTCTGAAGATTAAAGTCTTTAACGTTTCACGGCACATACTTTGATGACACCCAGGAGCCGGAAGTGAGACTCATGGCCACCGTCCCGATCCCCCCTCCTCCTCCTCCTCCTCTTCCTCCTCCTCCTCCTCCTCTTCCTCTGACCCGCACAGACTCTGGCCGCAAGCACCGGCTTCGCAATCTCAACTGGGAGCGGATCCCTAAGGAGCGCGTGGAGGGGCGTGCGAGTGTGTGGAGCGGCTCGCTGGACGAGGACACTGACCTCTCCATCGACCTCAGCTCTCTGGACGAGCTCTTCGGGCAGAAAGAGGGCGTGAAGCCGGACCGGGCCGCTGGCTTTCGGCGCAGTTTGCTGAGGAGCAGGTCTCCACTAGAGATGAGTGTGGACAAAGTAAGAGCACGCGGTTTCATTATCTGCCATGCAAGCTTCTTGCAAAACTATATACAGTATATAAACTAACTTAATAATGTTGGGTTAAACATAACCCAAAGGGTAACCCAGCTATGGGGTGGTGTAGCTCCTTCCCAACTGTGGGTTATTTTAACCCAATGCATTAAGTTAACTTTGACATTATGTTAATAAATAAAATACACTGTTTTTAAAATACAGATTGTTTATTTGTATAAAACAATATGTCTCAACACTCTAAAAATGCTGGGTTGTTGTAAACCAATTTTGGGTCAAATATGGACAAACACAAACGTTGGGTTAAAAATTTAATTTAAAAACGTAACCCAACGGCTGGATCTGTCCATATTTGACCCAAATTTGGGTTGAAACAACCCAGCATTTTTTAGAGTGAACAAATGCATTTTTAAATTACAAACTAAATATTGAGTGTAGAATTTAATGTAAATACATTATAGAGGGTATGCGCGTGACGTCACTGCCAGCCGGAGTGAATGCGGTCACGCCCACTGAGTGGCAAAAACACTGAGCGGCAGCATTGGTTTTCAGCGTGAACGCCGTGAAAAACACCAAAAACACATCTAAAATGGGAAAGAGATTTGCGATTGACTGTACAACTACATTTGACAAGAAATCTTAGGTATATTTTTACAGACTGCCGAAAGGTACAGAACAGAGAAGCAAATGGATCGATGCAATTCATAGAAACAACTGGACTCCAGGCAGAGAAAAGTGGATTTGCAGTTATCATTGAGCACGTTTACATGCACACCAGTAACCATAACAATGCAAGTAAACCACGGCATGTTTACATGACTTTATTAATAAATCAGGCCATGACCTGTAACGACAAAACAATCATTTGCGTATCTGACTTTGAGTATTTCATTTGTTATATCGGTTGATGTTAAATAAAGCTTGCAACATGTCAGCGGGAAACTTACAGTTTGTATATTATCCTCTCATGCAGTTACAGATGCAGCGTTTTGACTGAACCATTTCTACTTCTGCTGCACGAGATGAGAGGACATTTGTATAATGTTCTGTGTCATGAAAGAGTCTGCGTTTGTGATATATTTTATTCTTCCTTTCCAGCAAAACGCTCTGTCTGGATGTGTTTAAATCTGCACAAAGGATGCGTTTCTGTCACATTTCACACATGCGCACTTCAATAAGCCGACAGAAAGCAGGTTAATGCGATTACATAATGCGAAATCCGAGTAAGAGGCAAAAAAAGACCTGTGTCGACCGGTTTATGCGTAAGCCAGTTATGACCCTACTCCGATAAATAAACTGACAAAAAGCTATAGGCTACAAGTTTTAGGGCTGGACAATATGATTATAGCCTATATATAACATTGATGTGATCACCTGGATTTAGACCTACCTATATTGTATTTATATAAAGCGTTCACAGGCAAATTTGCTTCACGTATTTCCCCAGCGTCGAAATCAGGCACATATGAGTGTCAGGAAACACGATGGCTGCGTGTCAATATCCATGGATCACTGGATCTTTGGCCTAAGTTGTAAGGAACACTATATCGAGTCCGACTTTTAGTTTAAACTGATAATAGTTTGTTTTACTCGCGTGTTCGCAGTTTCCCCTGTTAACTCCAGCCACGCAGCAGCTCTTCTGCCACTCGGTCCGGCTGAGGGGGGCGTGTCCGGCGGGAAAGTGACGGTAATGCATTCCCTCTATTGTGTACAAAAATGTAAAATACAGTAGTGTACATACAACATGCGGAACCCAACAGTTAACCCAACAGCCGGGTTATTACTAGAAATTACACAAGGATTTTAGAAATAACCCAACATTTTTGGAAAATAACCCAACATAGTGACCCAATATGTGTAACCCAATGGTTGGGTTAAAAAACAACCCAGCATTTTTACTGTGTAGGGTCATGACCAGGGTTTGATATTATGCGTGTGTATTTCATCAGTGGTGTGTAACGCAGTCACTCTGACTAGCTACTTTGGTTGAATTTTATATAGGCCTCATTTTTCAATCGTAGTCTTTTAAAAAGGCATCTGAAATAATGAACTGAGTGCAATGTGGTGTTGCTTTTTCGTTACATATCGATACTGAAATATCTGAAAGTTCCTGAAGAATAGACAACAATACCACACGTCTCTCTCTCTCTCTCTCTCTCTCTCTCTCTCTCTCTCTCTCTCCGACAGCGAGTGACACACAAACCCGCCTCTCCTCACTCACTCCATTCATTTGCTCCGGATGAATATTGTTGCTGTTACTGGGCTGGGATTGTGTGTTTTGCACATAATTTTACTCATTCCTGCAGACACACATAAAGCCGCCTCTCAGTAATAAATTGAGCTCTTTTTCGCTGTTTATTGCCCTTAAACGATCAAATACACACTAAATAATGTCAAAATGCCGGTCTTGGCGAGTATTCACGTAAACACAGTCAGTTCTGTTTAAAGCGAGTGTAAACAGTTGAGTAAGAAAACACACGTGTATCAGTATAACGGATCCGTGCGTCAGCTCTTAAAGTGACAGAAGCCTAATATTCCTGCTGACAAATTATGAGATAATATTAAAAATATCTATATGGGAGTTTTGCCCTATGGTATCGATGTCAAAACAGCGACTGATGAGCAAACAAGTGAATGTGAAGCCCTGGTCATGACCGTCAGGTAACATTCAGAGACCGTATTTAAAGGATGTTCTTGTGTTCAGCTGGACCGAGCACAACAAAGTTTTATAAAAGTAACTTTAACTTTTAAAGCCTTAAATGCATGGCTGTTTCACCAATCATTATTACATATTCGGGTCTTCAGATCTACATCGTCTCCTCATATTTTAATAACCATTACAAAAGAACAAAAAGCATGCCATATTCTTGTTTCCCCACTACATTCAGCTTCGGACTCATTTTCACAATCTCAACCATATTCCCCAAACTATCGTAACCAATATTTGATCGCACACTTGCTCAGGTTTTCTGATGATACTTGTGTATCCTTTTGTGTTATGCCTGCGGTAATTATGAGTGAAACTTCACGTCCTCATTGTGAATCAGAAATTCCCACCTTGAGGAATAAACGTAAATTGCACTTTTAAAGTCATTAAAAGATTCAATTGATGCGCAGAACACATTTTTTTGCACTATTGTCGCTTGCAACCCCATACACTTTTTCCCCAAAAAATAAAACACAGACAGTCTTTGATCATTTTTTTTCTTGTTTGTTTATAATGAATAAATGTGGGAGTACTAAGAAGGTTGATGTTTAACTTAAAAAATAAATGAGTGCGAGGGTAGTGAACGACGTCAAGGGTCATAAAATACCTGTGGTATGTGTTTAAATATTAACTTCACTTATCTTAACCTGACAGAAATGCAATGTTTATTATGACTCAAGATGCTGAAAAACTGGGAAATTCAATGGCCAAAGACTCCCTTGTGCATGTTTTCACACAATGACATGTGCAGTATTCGTCTTAATTTATTGTTGAAGGCATTGGACTTCACTGTTACCCTTCGATGGGTTTGTCAGTGTCTGTGAGCTGAATGCCTGTATCTGTGTTTGCAGGTTACACTGCTCGACTCAAAACGCAGCATGAATGTTGGGATATTTCTGCGGCAGCTGAAAATGTAAGTTTTGGTTTAATTTTATATATTAGCCAGGCCAATCAAAAGGAAGTAAAAGAAGTAAAAGAAGTCTTCATTTCATTTCTACAATTTATTTTGTGCTCATATTAGGGGTGTAACGACGAGACCCTCATGTCACGATTCTCATGATGCGATATTAATGCGATACTCCAAGATATATGATTAAAGATTAACAAAAAATGTACTGTTGCTTAAAAAGATAAATTTGGTGTTACATTGTGTTAATGAATAGTCTCGGTGCTGAAACCCAAAGCACAGGACAATAGAGACACCAGAATAACAATATTCATGATTCTGAAGATGAAAACACTGAATTATTTTAGATGAATACCGGTATGCTTGATCTCTGTCACTGACTAGATATATTTATAATAATGTCGGCCACTTTTACTGGTAACATCAGACATCTGGCATTATCAGCACACACACATATTCCCCCAGTGCATTATTATACATTATATATAGTAGTTTAATGTAGTACTGACACTACAACTTGAATTTTCTCTCACATAGTAATACACAATACATATTGTCACTAGTATCCACGAGACATATTGATGCATTTTTGCATTGCGATATATATTGTTACACCCCTAGTTCATATGCATTGGTATTATATTGGCCGCCCTGCTCTCTAGATATTTGTATTGGCCGTTTTTGTCACAGCGCCATTTGTTAGGAATAGGAAATGACGGTGTCCTGGAGGAAGCGTCTCAGCACTTTAGACGGGCAGTGTCTCAGGCTGTGTTTATTTTGAGTCGTTGATTGCCCTCAGACGGAGGATAGATGTGTGAATGAAAGGGGGGGGGGGGGGGGGGTTTGATGGTCAGTGAAGGAGGTCAAAGGTCACACCTGCTTTGTGCCCGAATGAGCCGTGATGAGGAATGAAACCTGATCTCTGCAGAAACTTCTCAAAATATGCTCTGAGATTAAATATATCTGTTTCAATTCAGGTGTTTCCAGAGAAATGTGATCCATTTTAGTGATGCAGAGTGAAAGCAGTTCATAAATCATTATTCATCCCTTTCAATGCCGTTGTTTAATGAATAAGGTTGGTGTTTTCATGTCAGCACTTGCTCTCTGAGTAAATATATGGGAGTTCCCGTTTGAGTTTGCAAACCTCTTCCATGGGACTGATATCTGTCAGAACATGTGGGGAAATTACGGCGCAGACAAACACATTTCCCTGTGTGTGTGTAACCTCACATAAGTGCACACTTTTGAAGTGTATGAGTATGAATTATGCTCCGCTGTGGCCAAAGCCGGCCTTTGTTCTGTAATACCTTTCATTATTTCATTTTGAACGCCACGAAGAAACCACGAGAGCCTTCAATACTCTCTGACATTAACAATTACATGTCATAAAAATACAAAACATAAACCAGCTGGGTCTTGTAAACCCTTTTTTTGTGAGACGAGCAAAAGAACCAGCTGTGGGTTTGACACACACATCCACATGCCCAAGTGAAACGAGCAAATATGACCTCGTTCAGGTCAACAGGACCAGGCGCTGCACTGGCCAAATGTTAAAATGCGTTGATTTAAGCAGGGTTCTCACGTTTGATCAAAAGCTTGGAGTGAGATCACATGCGGTTAGGGGAGGAGCCTAATGGAGCCCCGCCCCCCAATTTTACCCATTGTTCATAATTAACCAGCACAAATTGAAATTATAACAATTGGTAAATCTGATAAATGACAGAGCAATTCATCACATCAAATATACTCTTTAATGTTATATTTCAAATAAAATGCATGTGAAGCGCAGCAGTTATCGTATGTACGGTGCTCGGCAGTGATCAAAAAGGTGAATTTTGAAGTGATCTCTTCTTGTAAACTCAGAGATGTGGATTCGGACGGCAATAAAATCACAGACTAACCCCTGAAAATGATGAAAATACCATACGACCCCATAAGAAACAATAGCCGCGTTTCCACTGCCGGGCCAGGGCCGAGGCGTACTAGTGCGTGCCAGGGCCAGTCGCGTTTCCACTGTCACTTCTGGGGCTTGATCGGGGCTTCCTCGGGGCCAACGGCCAGGATTTCTGGCCTGTCGAATACCTTGGGCCAAAGCGGGCCAGCTCGGGCTAGACGCGTGCTCAAGGTAAAAGGGGGATTATTTATCGGTGTTATGGAACGTTATGATCTGAAGCAAGATGCACATTTCACTTTTTTATATCGCGCAAAATAATCGCTGCAAAGCTCTTCTGAGCATTTGGGCAGAAGAAAGGGTACAACGTCAATTTGACGGCGTGTGAAGAAACGAGGAAGTTATTAAATACATCGATGCTGAACTTTCTAAGCTAAGCATGCGGCGATCAACGCTTCAAGTTCAGGAAAAAATAGAAAAGTTGCGGGCGCAGTATTGTTCAAGGCGATTAAAACGCACAACGGACAAAGAGGAGCTCAGAAAAGGAACTTTCCACGGTTCGACTTGATGGACGTGCTGGGTCACCGTCCCTCTGTTAGTGACGACTCGCGAGACAATCGGGACACTATTGCAGCCACGGCCGGTGAGTTAATATACATGCTGTCTTCCTAACTTAAAAAATAAATAAATTCATAATATCCGCTGAAATGGGTTGGGTTGTATGTATGACGTTTGATCCAGAAAGGCGTGTTAGGGGCGGGGTTTAGGGCAGCGCTGTGGGGCTACTGGCCCGGCAGTGGAAACGCAAGCCCGGTGCTTGAGGCCCGAGGCCACTGGCTCGGCTCGGCTCGCTGTTAGCCCTGGCCCGGCCCTAGCCCGGCAGTGGAAACGCGGCTAATTACTGCCCGAATAGGGCTTAAGACTACTACATGTTCCACAGATTGACAGAGGAAATGCTTGAATGTGATGTGATGTGATGTGACAGTGGTCTCCTCTTTTCTCAGCGCTGTGGAGGAGATCGTGGAGGATGTGAGACGAGGAGCCGGAGAGCGTTACGGAGCGGAGAAACTGGTGGAGCTCTGCAAACTTCTGCCTGATAATGAAGAGGTATCTGCTCTCTCACACTGAGAATTACACGTGATGCTGCCTGTTACTCCACATGATCTCCAATCACAACTCTTTCTTCTGGACTGAGTGCTGAATATTAGGTCACTGCGTTTTCTTTTGTCCAGGAGGCCCGGTTGAAGAAGTTCAGCGGTGACCGTAGTTTACTGGCAGAGCCGGATCTCTTCATTCTCTTGCTGGTGGAGTTACCCAGGTAAGAGTTCAGGACTGAATGATCCAGTATTCACTAGTGTTGTCAAAAGTACAGACTTCGGTACCATACGATTAAAAAAATGTGATGATACCAGCATTTCCCTCTGGCATTTTGAGCGCTGTTTTTCACGCTTAACATATATGTCTGTGATTGGCCGTTGTATTCGTGCACTCAACATATACGTCTGTGATTGGCTGTTGTATTCGTGCACTCAACATATACGTCTGTGATTGGCCATTGTGTTCACGCACTCAACATATACGTCTGTAATTGGCCATTGTGTTTATGCGCTCAACATATACGTCTCTGATTGGCCATTGCGTTCACGCACTCAACATATACGTCTGTGATTGGCCGTTGCGTTCACGCACTCAACATATACGTCTCTGATTGGCCATTGTGTTCACGCACTCAACATATACGTCTCTGATTGGCCATTGTATTCGTGCACTCAACATATACGCCTGTGATTGGCCATTGTGTTCACGCACTCAACATATACGTCTGTGATTGGCCATTGTGTTCACGCACTCAACATATACGTCTGTGATTGGCCATTGCGTTCACGCACTCAACATATACGTCTCTGATTGGCCATTGTGTTCACGCACTCAACATATACGTCTCTGATTGGCCATTGTGTTCACGCACTCAACATATACGTCTCTGATTGGCCATTGTGTTCACGCACTCAACATATACGTCTCTGATTGGCCATTGTGTTTATGCGCTCAACATATACGTCTGTGATTGGCCATTGTGTTTATGCGCTCAACATATACGTCTGTGATTGGCCATTGTGTTTATGCGCTCAACATATACGTCTGTGATTGGCCGTTGTATTCACGCGCTCAACATATACGTCTGTGATTGGCCATTGCGTTCAACCGCTCAACTTATACGTCTGTGATTGGCCATTGTGTTCACACACTCAACATATACGTCTGTGATTGGCCGTTGTATTCACGCGCTCAACATATACGTCTGTGATTGGCCATTGTGTTCACGCACTCAACATATACGTCTGTGACTGGCCGTTGTATTCGTGCACTCAACATATACGTCTGTGATTGGCCATTGCGTTCACGCACTCAACATATATGTCTCTGATTGGCCATTGTATTCTTGCACTCAACATATACGTCTGTAATTGCCCATTGTGTTTATGCGCTCAACATATACGTCTGTGATTGGCCGTTGTATTCACGCGCTCAACATATACGTCTGTGATTGGCCATTGTATTCACGCGCTCAACATATACGCCTGTGATTGGCCGTTGTATTCACGTGCTCAACATATACGTCTGTGATTGGCCATTGTGTTTATGCGCTCAACATATACGTCTGTGATTGGCCATTGTGTTTATGCGCTCAACATATACGTCTGTGATTGGCCATTGTGTTTATGCGCTCAACATATACGTCTGTGATTGGCCATTGTGTTTATGCGCTCAACATATACGTCTGTGATTGGCCGTTGTATTCACGCGCTCAACATATACGTCTGTGATTGGCCATTGCGTTCAACCGCTCAACTTATACGTCTGTGATTGGCCATTGTGTTCACACACTCAACATATGCGTCTGTGATTGGCCGTTGTATTCACGCACTCCACATATACGTCTGTAATTGGCTACAATGATCAACGCTTCAAAAACATATTGTCTTCATCGAGCGGTTACACAGATACACACGGGAGCGTTTGAAAGCAGGCGTCTATCAGCGGATCCGTCTATCAGTGGATATATTATGATCGCTGACAGATGTGAAAACAATGGCCAATCAGAGGCGTTTAAGAATCCGTTCAACAGCGCTCTCAATGCTAGAGGGCAATGCTGGTATCGTCACATTTTCTTTATTTCAGTACCAACTTGTTACTGAAGTTGGACTCTGTACTTTTGACAACACTAGTTTAAACACATCATGTGTCTTTCACTGAGCGCTGATTAATCCTCCACCTCGTCATCATCATCATCACCAGCTTCCGCATGCGCCTGGACGTCCTGATCCTCCAGCAGGAGCTTGACCCCGCGGTGACCTCTCTCTGTGTGGCGGCCGGATGTCTGCGGGAGGCGGCTCGAGGTAAACACTCACACAACTGGGTTGGTTTGGAGCGGTTGCAGCTCTGAACACTTCACAGTGTCAGAGACCTCGTGCTTGAGTTCTGCTGCGATGTTTAACCCTTGTGCATCCTTATGGACATGTTCGTCTTTTCAGTGTTTTTTATTTATTTATCAATTTGCCCGTGTTAATGCCAACTGCATGAATTTTGGCACAGGTGTGTATTTTTATTGGAATTTTACTATTTCACCCTCATTTCCTTTTAAAAAATCTATTTTGCGCTAGTAACACACAATACTTCCTCTCAGCAGCTTTTGAACTAAAATGTCCGCATTGAAACCCATTAAAAACTGGAATTTTTAATCGCAGGGCTGTTTAACTCTAAAATTACGCAATCTTTGTTAATGGGCTTTCATTCTGTTGGGAAGGCTTGAAAATTAGAACATTTACTATTTTTTACCAGATGTCGACATTTTCTCAGGTTTGGCCTATAAAGCAAATACTCACTTTATTCCTGTGTTCTGCTTCTGCATATTATAGATAGAGCCAATTGGCTAAATTATGCAGCTGTAATTGTGTGTGTGTGTTGGTATGGATGTCAGAGTGTGGTTATGTGTGTAATAAATTGGCAGTTGTTGTGAGATATCAATCTCAAATTTGGAACACAACTCGTTTTCAACATGTTCAACATGTTTCATAAAATATACATATATAAAATTATGTTCATTAATCATTTTCATAAACGTAAAACCGATATGACTTTTTTTTTGGTTTTAATTTGACTTTTGTTTTTACTTCAACAATAATCTGCCAAGGGTCTTTAAAATGAGACCAAACTTAAGTCTGTGCTCCTAAGCTTCACGTTTTCATGACAGTTTTTGAGATGGAAATGTTTGTCCACTATGGACCTATGTGTAGCTGTTTTGAATTGATGCACATGGGTTAATGGCGTGAGTGAGTGTGTTTGATGGACAGATCATGTCTGCACATCAGTGCTTGATGCTCATGTGTTTGTGCAGAGCTGCTGAGCTGCCCCGAGCTTCACTATATCCTGCGACTGGTGCTCAAGGCGGGAAACTACATGAACGCTGTGAGTCTTTGATCAACACACTGTTTTTGATAAGCCATGTCCTCTTATGAAGTCATTCTGAGGTCTCTTGTGCTCTCAGGGTGGTTACGCTGGAAATGCTGCTGGATTCAGGATTTCCTCTCTGCTCAAACTGGCCGACACCAAAGCCAACAAACCAGGCATGAACCTCCTCCATTTTGTTGCCATGGTGAGTGTCGTCGTGATGATGTCACACGAGCCTGACTTTCATTATGCCTCTTCACATGAAAGGAAACCACACGATGATGTCATTATGATAGAATGGAATCCGTTGGATAAAGTTCTAAACGAGGTTCAGCACGAGTGACGTTCTCCTCTTCTTTACTACAGGAGGCAGTGAAGAAGGATAAAGACTTGCTGATGTTTCCCAGCCGCTTGAGTCACGTGGGTCCAGCTTCAAGGTCAGGAGACAAACACCTTCTGAGAGCTGTTACGCTCTCTGAGATCAGTCGAGAACAGGGGTATTCAATTAAAGTTCAGAAAGGTCCGGCCTCTGTATTTCCTTACCAGCGTAGGTCTGGACAATACTTTTTTGAAACAGTTATTCACATCCATCGAGGCACGCGTAGTATACTATGTGAAAAAAAAAAATGCTAAAGTCAAATTTTCATCAAAGATGAGAACCCTGGGCCCAAAGAGCCAAAATAAAAATGTACCCAAAAAAGTCTATTTCTTCCAACTGGATATGAATATAAAAAGTTTAGATCAGATGTTTTAATAGGCTATTTTTATTTTAAATGTATTCACCTATGTGTATGGCACACAGAAGGCCTCGGGGCTGAGCAAACCTGGGTGTGGGGTAACCTCTTACGAAAAGTATGAACCATTTTTATATTTTGGTTAAAGCAATAAACTGCTTAAAAACAAACAGTGTACATAATCTAATGACCAAAACTCTCATCATGGACATTCAAAGTTAACTAGTAATTTCAAAGTTTTTTGTCTTCTCTTGCCAGCTCTAAATAATTTTCCCAATTATAACTTCTTTTATTATGAAATGCTCTTCATATGCTGATAAATAATGCTAAATGTATGAAAAAAAATTCTAAAATCGCCACACATGAACTTGTCTCAAACCTGGTTTAGCTAAACGGTCAGAGTTATCTGGATGACAGATGAAATTAATTGTGTTTGCTGCATTATAATTGTCTGCAGTGTTTTAGTTTTTGTGTTTCTGCTTCTGTTGTTAAAATAACCGCGTCGTCTGCAGCTCTTAATGCGGCGCTTTGCGTTTTTTTAGCGAGAGAGAGTGGAAAGGGCTTGAATGAAGCACTTTTAGCTCTAGAAAAAAATATTATAGATATAGCCCTGAAAGATCATTACCATAAACAACCCTGAGTGCTCGTGGTGTGAAGCGCTGTGGTGAGCCGTTGTTTTGACGCGCTGTTCACTTTAATCTGTAGAAACGGTAAAATGGCCCAATTATGTCCCGTGGTCAGGCATTTAAATAACACTGATCTAGAAGAATATCAGTGGATGAGTGTCATGAAGCCTGCCTGGGTCATATTTCACCCCAAAATCAAAAAGTAAGTTTTACATTTAATTAAGAAAATATCAACCTTCCCTCGCGTCCTGTAACAAATCTTTCCCTCGCGGGTCAAAATTACCCAAAGCCCTAAAATTATACTTAGGCCTACGTTTTTTTTTGTCCAGAAAGCTTATTTTATTTCATTTTGCTAATATATATTTTTTAATGCAGTTTTTTTGGGAGATTTTTTGTTGTTGTTATTTTTTATTTTATCTACCTTTAAATGACTAGATTTAATCAATAAATAATCAATAAATAGTAATTTAGTAATTTAAGCACATTCCTCACATTCTTTTAACTTAAATTCAAAATAACTCAATAATATAAACAATTTCATGCATATTTGGGTGTCTTTGCCGACCTCTTGTGGAAATAAAATAATATATCATGATATTTCTTGCCACTAGATGGCCTTATAGCTCTATATGCGGCAAACGAGCTGTTCCTCTGGGTCCTACAGTCAGTTAGGTTCAGTATGCATTCAGATACACATGAAGACATTATAAAATAATTTTTTGGTAAACTTTGAGAATTTTTAGTTTTGAATTTTGAGCATTTTTAGGTTTTTCTGTGTGTCCTGAAGCATTCCTCGCATCCCATTCATTCCTAAGGGGGTCAAATTGACCCGCAAGCGAAAGATTTGTTATTTTTTACGATTTCAACCTCAAATCCATAAAACATGTTTTGTGTGTATTCATGGTTCACGTGCGACAAAAGTCCTGGGGTATGGGACCCTTCTGATGAACACTCAATTTGTAAAAAAAAAAAATAAAATTCAAAAGAAATTTCCAGGGCAGAGTGACCCGAGGGAAGAATGAAGGGTTAAAGTAGGCTTTGTTTGTTGTGACATCATTTTCATCAGCTTCACACAAAAGTAAGCTGTGCACGTATTCCTCAGTGGATAATATTAGAGAGTGAACAATCAGGTATTTTTGTGTTCAGGTTGTCAGAAGAGTCTGTGCTGGAGGATCTTTCTCGACTGCAAAGCCGAGTCTCAGCGCTCAGAGTCCGAGCTCAGGCCGACGCTGAAATCCAGATGCAGACCAGAGCCTTTCTAGAGGTGTGTGTGTGTGTGTGTCCAGGTCATGTTCACAGATGCTGATCCTCCTGTTCAGGTGTAAATCCCTCACTTCTTCCTTCAGGTTGCGGAGGTGAGGCTGGCCGAAGCTCAGGACGAGCTGGAAAGCTTACAGGAGAGCAGCAAGGCTTTAGTGGAGTTCTTCTGTGAAGATGACAAGACCTTCAGACTGGAGGAGGCCTGTCTGATCTTCCACGGCTTCTGCCATCGCTTCCAGAGAGCCGTGCAGGTGAGCCGGACTGTCTCTTTAAATAGAAACTACTCAAATTAAGTTTAAAGTCCCCCTGTAGTCAATAATTGTATCCTTTAACTCATCTTTGATCAGCAAAATTACAAATTTAAATTTTTTTCCTTGAAAAACAATTCTTCATGCCTTAAAATAACTTGAGTGTAACTCGACACCCTTGCCTCATTCTATGAATATGCAAATGAGCCCCGCCTCCACTCACTCACTCAGCTCAGAGATCCACTGGTTGACCAGGGGTGTGTTTCCCGAAACCATCGTTCTAACGAACATTCGCAAACAGCATCGCAGAGGTGTGTGTGTGTGAGCGACAGATCTCGAGCTGCGGTTAGAAGCAGTTTCTAGTTTGCATGACATGTGGACTCAATACATCCTGATCCTGAGCAAAATAAGCAAGCTGACATTCAGTGCAATCTATATCTTTATTTATAATACATACAAATGTCATTTACGTCTTTCATTTGTCAAGATATTTAAAGCACCGTTTTTAAAGAGTGCGCATGTGTGTACATGCTTTAATGCAATGATTGAATCTGGAAATAAAGCATAACCTGGTTGGTTACAAGGTCGTGTGTGACGTCAGAAACACCAGCGATTTCACACCGTGTGTTTGAGACTGTCTTTGGTTCACTGCAGTTTTAAGCAGAAAATACTCAGCAATGCTGTCGACTTATGAACTTACACACAGATATTAAAAACACCAGATAGACACATAAACAACATTAAAAGCTGGATTTACACCACAGGGGGACTTTAATGTACTTGCCTGAACCTAGAGCTGCAAAAATCTGAATCTGAAAGTGTTATTACAAGCTTAACTTGACATTTTTATGTAAATGTGATAGATAGCAACCACTTAACTGAAGATTAATTGGTTAGATTGTTTGGTAATATTATTGATAATATAAATATTTGCTACTAACCAACAGGAAAACTATGGAAGCTTGTTTCCGCCACTGAATAATATGCAATTCTGACTTTTTCTCTCGCATTTGTGATATAAAAAGGTCAATTGCGATACGTAAACTCGCAATTGTGAGAATAAAATAATTGTGAGATAAAAAGTCGCAATTACCATTTTTATTTTTTATTCTGTGGTGAAAACAAGCTTGCATAGAAAACAGCAACTTCATTTGATCTGTAAATGCCAATCATATTGCAATCAGAAGAACCATCACTTCAACCATACAGATATTTAAAATGTTTAATGTATAGTATTTTAAAATATATTAAAAAGCTAGTTACAGATAATGGCAATGAAAGGCATTTAATAGGCAAAAATAAAGATTAAAAGGCCAAATAAAGGCATGCATTTAACTTGATCAAATTGAATACATTTTATTAATATCCATCAACAGTATGTGGTTATATACACTATATTTACTTGTATAAATAAAGTATATATAAAGCGCTCTATAAATGTAACAAATTATTATTAATTACTTGCATGTAATAAACATTTTTTATACATGTAAAATATTCCATGAACATTTTAAGTGACACAAATCTGCTCATTGAAAGGGTCGTTTCAAATCTGACTTTCTCGCAATTCAAAAAAGTCATAATTGTGAGATAAAAAAGTCGCAATTACCATTGCAACATTATCAAGCATGCAGCAACCATTAAATGTTAAGTTTGAAATATTAAATGTATTATATTAAAATATATAAAATAAGTATTGTAAAACATATTAAAAAACAAGTTACAGATAATGGCAATAAAAACCATTTTAATTGGCAAAAAATAAAGATTAAAAGGCCAAATAAAGGCATTTAACTTGATTAAATTGAATACATTTTATTAATATCCATCAACAGTGTGTGGTTAGGTACACTGTATTTACTTGCATGTATTACATTTTTATACATGAAAAATCTTCCATGCACATTAAGTGACACAAATCTGTGAATCGGCTCATTGAAATGAACTGAAGTGTCCACCTCTGCCTTGTGTCCTGACAGGAGAACACAGAGAGGGAGTTGCAGGAGCAGCGGCGCGTGGCCCGCGAGCGTGAGAACGTGGGAAAGCGTCGTTCCCTGGCTCTGTGTACGGGCCTGGAAGAGGAGCGCGACTCTGACGACCTGGATCACGCTCTGCAGAGGAGCTTGAGTTACACGGGCAGCCGGCGAAGCCTGCGCAGACTCTCCCAATACTTCCTCCGCTCCAGCGAGAGAAACACCACATCTGACATCCAACAGCAGCCGAACTCAACCCTGAGAGACTCAGCGCTCATGAGACAGAATGAGGAAACTCAGGAGTTAAGCACAGACTCTACGTGTGGCCTTCAGCAAGACTCAGCAGACACTGTGAAAAGCCATTCTAGGTTGAATACGAGGACAGTCCCCAGTGATAGCGCTTTTGTTGCTTTGGGAAAAACAAGTATCACGTCACATCAGCAGGGGGCAGTGAATGTCCTCCCGCTCGCAGGAATATCCCCTAACAAAGTGTTGAAAGTTGAGAAACGGGTTCAAGACGCCTCTGAAAGGCTGACGCAGATTGCGACCGACGCTGAGAAGGATCCTGAGAAGGAGGATTGTGTAAATGACAAAGAGTCTCAATCTCAAAGAGGAGCAACACTAGAGACAGACACCAAAACGGACACGTCCAAGACGTGGACAAACGCGTGTGAAGCTAGTCTCGCGCGGCAGCCGTGTAGCGCAGAGCGAGAGCGTGTTTACCCTCGTGTCGGAGAAACGCTGGAGTGCCACACGCTAGTGAAGGGCCTTCGCTCCTACGAGAGCCTTTCTCCAACCGTGGCACGACCAGCCACAAATAATCACTGCTCAAAATGGAGGAAAGAGCGGGAAGCTGAGGAGCGAGATTGCGCTAGCTCACCCCATGCTAAGGATGATAGCCGTCTAAAAACTCCCACTCGAGGGCCGACTAAAAGACTGATGGTTCCCCGAGGAGCGCCTTCTAACTATAGCGGGATCCCAAGAGTTCATAAGACTCCCGCTGATAGTTCATCAGCTAGTCAGGTGTCGCGTCCCGCATCCGTACGCACATCGCTAATGAAACGCTTCAGCGGAGGCCAAAATGAGCTCAAACGTAATAGCAGCGCGAGGCAGAAAGTGAACGCGCCGTCGGATACGGGGAAACTAAAAGGTAACGCCGCTGAAAAGTCGAAGCAGGACGAAGACAAGTCGTTTGTGAGGGGCTCGCCACTTCGCGTGTCCAAACGGCTAGCGCCCAACTCTGAATCCGCGGCTAACCACACCATACACAGTCCCACCGCGGCTACGACTGCGAAGACCATCCGCACGGCCATCATAAGTGCAGCCAAAGCCAAGACAAACACCAGAATACCAGGCCCTAAAATCCCCAGAGCTGCCGCCCAGCCCCTGTGGAGGTGATATCGGGTTCCTTCCACTCTTGAGCTGACATTATCTCTGCATTTATGAGACGTCGTGACATGCGCGAGTAGGGTTGGGAATCGTTCGAATCTGAACGATTACTATTTCGATTCTCATCGATTCCTAATTTCGAATCCAACTAGGTAAAAAAAACAGCAACAACCGTACACTCTAAAAAATGCTGGGTTGTTTCAACCCGTGTTTGGGTCAAATAAGGACCAACCCAACCATTGGGTTTAAAAATGTAATAAAAAATGTATACCAAATGTTGGGTTTGTCCTCATTTGACCCAAACATGTAGATATCATTCACATTTAATCATGAATATCATGAGCAAAAATCAGAACACTTTACCTGTGGTTTAAAAATACCATAGAAAACCAACTAGCTTAACTAATATAAATTTCAAGCATTATTAAAGACCAGAAGATCAAGTAAAATTAGCAATCGCAGCAAATACACACAACTGAACAAAGATACGATTGAAATAAACGTGTTTTAAGATTTTCAGGTGTTCGGGTACAGAAACTGCAATCAAATGTAAAATAACACTGCACTTTATAAATAAAATATACATTGCAAATATAGTTACTAAAGTTATTCAGTCGAATTTTCTCTGAGTCTTTGGTTGTTTGATTAGTGTTATTATAGAGTAGTGTCACTTTAAGAGTTGCCTAATATAGTGTGCGTGTCACCTCACGCTGGAAAACTCATATTGAAATGCTCACAAAGGAATCGATAAGAAGAATCGAAATTTTCTTTTTATAACAAGTATCCGATTCCTGACCTCAAGTATTCGATTCCAGAGTTGTCGATTCCCGACCCTATGAGGAACTAAAGGTGTGTGAGCGATCAACTGTTGTCTCCTTTGGAAATAAAGGAGCCATTCATCGGGTCTGGCCAGAACGGGCCCAAGCTGAGTGACCAATGCTCTCAGAGCTCAGGTCACTTTGAGTTTCGCCTCGCGTTTCAGGACTTGATGGAAACGCTCTACCTCTGAAGGCTCGAGTGCTCTGTGCCGGGAACAGCGCACATCCCACCGGCTCCGGACACAACCGGCTTTCATATGGGTTCGGTTTCTGATGTTACACTGTCAAAGCGGACAGAGCTTCCCAGGTCAAACAGACCTCGGTACATGACCCTCCGAGGCCCGCTGCATTTCAAACTTGCCCTTTGATTCAGGCCAAATTCCCTGTTACAGGTACAAAAATAATGACGCAAAACTATATGTAATAATTCAAGATCCCAAAGCAAACGCGTTGAGTTTCCATTCGTACATGTTGAGCTTCTTCTTGAACGTTTGATGCACTTTACAGATGAGAGAGATTGAATGCGGGCAGGTCTCTGCGCTAATCTGCTGTACATGTGTTTTCTCTATATGAAATGTTAAATTAACAGAGTCAAAACACCTTTGTAATATTTGTATTTGTAAATAAGACTTTGGAATAAAGAATGAATACATTGTTGTTACTCTGTCCATAGACGTTATACGCTTCTCCTAGTTCTAGTCTACTGCTGTTATCCTTTTTAAATTCTTCAAAATCGAATTTATTGGTGATTTAATGCCGGATAATATAATGAAGGGTAAAGTCCCCCTGAAGTCAATTATTACATCCCTTAAAAATCATCTTTCATCACCAAAATTACATATTTAATGTTTTTTCTTTGAAAGAGTGTTGATGCCTTAAAATATCTTGAATGTAACTCGACACCCTCGCCTCATTTAGTATGCGCGGTTCTATGAATATGCAAATGAGCCCCGCCTCCACTCACTCACTCAGCTCAGAGATCCACTGGTTGACGATCACACGTTGATCTGATTGGTTACAAGGTCGTTTGTGACGTCAGAAACACCAGCGATTTCAAACCGTGTGTTTGAGACTGTCTTTGGTTCACTGCAGTTTTAAGCAGAAAATACTCAGCAATGCTGTCGACTTATGAACTTACACACGGTGTGTCTTAAAGCGTATTAAAAACACCACATAGACATATAAACAACATTAAATACGGGATGCACCACAGAGGGACTTTAAGCACAAACTAGGGTAGATTAAAAAAAAAGAAGAAAAAAAAGAAAGCATTTCCATTGAGATGCATGGCTGTTGAGCTTGACCTTTACCCTTCATGCCCTCGTCAAAAAGTATCTTAGTGGTTATGGAAGGCCAGTATTCAAATAGTCTTTTTTTCTCTCTTTATTAATATCCTGTTTCCAAAGTAAAATGAACAGTAAGAGTTTCATTGCATCTGAAATCGCAAACTTCCTTACTATATTAGAATAAAAATTGGACCATCCCAAATCACCTACTTATGCATTTTTCTATGCCATTTTGTGGAAAATATAGTGCAAGTATGCACACTGCAAATTACAACAAGAAAAAGTGCACCTCAAAATACCCAATGTCAGATTTAACCATAAATCAGATTTTTCTTGCATATCCAAATTTTATCCAGATGGGTTTTTGAAAGTCTAGACAGCAATAAATAAATAAATAAATAAAAATGGGTTGAAATGTAATTGAAATACAATTTTTACACTTGCATCTCAGGATGTTCTTCTGGCTGTTCTTTCTTTTGCGTCACTCTTAACGCGACACAGCTATTATATCAAAACCGGCGATGGAAAGGCCTGAGTGGTTCAGTACACAGTGCACACTAGAAGTGCGTAGGTTATAATATGTCATTTGGGACGCAACTCATGCCTGTACTCATAAACCGTCATCTAAAAATACCCAGATCATACTACAGCGATTTTGCCAATTGGCCAAAACCTGGAAAAGGCTTCGCTTTAGAAGCGAATCTGCCTTTCCCAAACTCATTCTTCTCCATTTTCCCATTTCACATCAGCCCAGAGAGGCGTTTATTTTAAATAAAAATGAAGAAAATATTCAAAAAGTTTAAATAAAGTGCCTAAAAGGTATTTAATAATGAGGATAAAATGTTTATAGCTGTATAGAAGGGCTTTGAGGCTTCAGCAATGTAATGATAAGGCGGTATAAGTTATATAATTGCAGTCTCCGGCACTCCCAGCTGGTGACCGTTGCTATGGCGATGCTTCAGGCCCGCTTAGGAATCCACATCCGAACAGTGGGATTCGGGATGGGGGAAGACGTCTCAGTGGGAAAGATGCTTATATAGGACAGAATGACGCCAGGACTCTTGGGAAAGGCAATAAACCGCTGCTGTCTGTCACTCAGGCCGTCGCTGGTGATCAGTCGTCAATGACATCATCATTCTGTGGGAAATCAAATGTAACGACGCCTTAAAGTCACGGCTTCAATACAATAGGACTTCTAGAGGCATTAGACCTCTCTGAACTCAAATATTATTTAGTTTTGATTCATAATATGCATAAATACAAGTAATAATAAAATGGCTGGTTTTCACTAATGTGGCAGGTATTGTCACACGCACTGCATTGTGGGATACAGTATTACACCTTGTGTACTGTGCTGTGTACTGTGTACTGTGCTGTAAACTGCACATTTTAAAAATAGATCATTAGCTATTTTTGGCCAACATAAAATTAGCATAATTTGCAGAATATTCTGTAGAAATAGTGTTCTGAAAATTTTAGCATCTTTTTTAGAGTCACTATTAAATCGATTTATTTACACACAAACATCCATTCATTTCTACCTCAATTGTTATTCACTCACTCTTAAATTTGAGATAGATAGATAGATAGATAGATAGATAGATAGATAGATAGATAGATAGATAGATAGATAGATAGATAGATAGATAGATAGATAGATAGATTAATTGGTTACACTTTATTTTATATATTTACACATTACATGTGTAAATATATATTTAAGTACTGAGTAATATTAATTAACTACATGTACTTAGGGTTAGGGTAGGCCTAGAGTTTGGTTAAGGGGTAAGTTGCATGTAATTATGCATACTTTATTATTATTACTATGGTAAGTACATGTAGAATAACATATATAACAAGGACACTGTAAAATACAGTGTTACCGATTAATTGACTTTTAAAAAAAACAAAGGTTAAAAAGGCTTAAATGATCTTATCATTTGATTTTATAAATCTTTTTTTTTTTTAAAAACTCGTTGCTACCTAAACATGTGGGATATAAACATTTTCTGAAATTATTTAAATTGATAAATTAGAAACACCAGCGATTTCAAACCGTGTTTTTGAGACTGTCTTTGGTTCACAGCAGTTTTAAGGAGAAAATACTCAGCAATGCTGTCGACTTATGAATTTACACATGATTTGTCTTAAAGCGTATTAAAAACACCACATAGACACATAAACAACATTAAAAGCTGGATTTACACCACAGGGGGACTTTAACATACAATACATACTAGACAACAGTTTGAGTGAATATCTGTTGTTACTGTGTATATGTCTGGCTACTGTGTGGAGTGGAGCTCAATCTTGTAAATATAGGAGTAACAACCCAAATCTAAAGGTACAGCGCCATCTAGTGTCTGAACATGAACAATACAAATATAAATCTCGAGTCGACTCTCAACTGTAAAATCCAGTTTATGAACGATTACTAGTGTTGATGCAAGGGACTGGTGCGTAGACACGGATTTGTGTCTGATAATATATTTGTACACCTGAACTACTGAATGTACTTCACCAACGGACTGTTCTATTCAATACATAATGGTATCTATATGGTTATCTGGACGTTGGTAAAGTCGTCGCTACAGTAGAGAGTACGAAAAAAAACACCTTTGAGTTTGCGAATCGATTCAAATGAATCAGTTAGTTCATGAGACCGAACGAATCATACGTCACCGCGCGACGTCACGCTCGCTCTTCTTCGCTGGTATGGAGGAGCGCTATAAATAGCGGCGCACTCCACAGTTCGCTCCCTCACTCGCGATGTCTCAGTGGAAGATGTGTCAGTGGAAGAGAGCCAGAACACACGGAGATGATGAGAAAGTCAAAAGGCTACAAGAAGGTAAAGCACCAATTTTTTTGGCTTACAATTTGTAGAGTTACAAAAGTGTTCGGACAGTTTTACAGTTTAATCGGACGTTTGACTAATGCTAACTTGTGCGCGCGCGGCTTTCAGCAGCACGTGGTCTCAAAAGCACGTGGTCGGCTGTTTCCTCGACTTTGGTTGGCCGTGTGAATTTCAACAACTTTAAAACCGTGTTTTAGAAGTCACAGATCTCCCGTGGAGCTTGTAGATAAAACTCATGCGTGGAAACCGCAATACTGACTATATATTGATCATGTATGTTGGTCTTTTGTTCATTCAGGTGGCTGAGTGTGTCGTCCGCTGACCCCAGATGAAGATGAAGCGTCTCTAATGTAAGGTGTGTGTGTGTGTGGACCCAGCGGTAGTCAGCTGACAAGCCGGTGTAATGACGAGTTGTGCTGCCTTGTCGAAAAATGCTACCGTAGCGCAAATCGATCACAGAATGTCGATTAATATTATATAAAATATAATTATAATACAATTCTAAGTTATGAGTAGCTACTGTATACTGTAGACTAACTTACTGTTTTTATTTTTAAAACGGTGTGAAAAGTAATAAAAACTATCGTCAAATATTCATCTTTGACTTGTCAAAGCACACCTTTCCTTAGTAACTGAAACTTTCAGTTATTCTTGTTCAGCTGGCTGACCGTACAAATATTCATATGCTAGTTAGCATTTTTTAAAGGGAAGTTACATTATAACACATGAAAATGTACCTTTTGTTAAAAAAACTGAGTGTGTGTGTGTGGACCCAGCGGTAGTCAGCTGACAGGCTGCCCGTGCCTGAGCCAGTGTTACTCTGCTGTGTGTGTGTGTGTGTGTGTGTGGACCCAGCGGTAGTCAGCTGACAGGCTGCCCGTGCCTGAGCCAGTGTTACTCTGCTGTGTGTGTGTGTGTGTGTGGACCCAGCGGTAGTCAGCTGACAGGCTGCCCGTGCCTGAGCCAGTGTTACTCTGCTGTGTGTGTGTGTGTGTGTGGACCCAGCGGTAGTCAGCTGACAGGCTGCCCGTGCCTGAGCCAGTGTTACTCTGCTGTGTGTGTGTGGACCCAGCGGTAGTCAGCTGACAGGCTGCCCGTGCCTGAGCCAGTGTTACTCTGCTGTGTGTGTGTGTGTGTGGACCCAGCGGTAGTCAGCTGACAGGCTGCCCGTGCCTGAGCCAGTGTTACTCTGCTGGGAGAGAAAGGGTCTGCCGTCTGGTGCTGGTGCAGGTCTGGCTGTTTTAGTGAGTCCTGCGGGTCAGCACTGGCAGACCGGGCCCTCTGAGAGTGGACTGAGCTCATCACGTGACCCAGCCCTAGTCTGAGGGCCCACACTCCTCACACACGTGTGTGTGCGCTTCTCACAGGCTCGATCCTGAGAGTAACTAATGCTGTTGTTACAGGTCACAGGAGACTCCAGAATACCTGCTTCCAAATGGCCAGCTGTGTTGAGAGGTAAGCTTAGTTTTGGCCATTTAAAGTCAGCATGAAATTAAAATTGCCACTTTTCTTAACCCTCATGTTGTGTTTGGTCATTTTGACCTAGAGGGTTTTCCTGTACCTGAAAATGCTAGGTAATGTTGTTTAATTGGATTTAAATATACTGACTGTAACGCTAGATGTTCCCAGTCAAATGAACGGCCTATCAAATTTACTTGTGAATCTCTCATGCCCTTTTAAAGGTGCATATATTACAATATGCAGATTTAAATCTCAAAGCTTATTGAACACTGATGAGAATATTGCTTTAGAATAAATTTTTACAACACACAAATTGAAAAATGTGATCTGTGCATGTGTACACACACACACACACACACACACGTGTATTCATGTGCACAAACAATTGAGTATTCCAGGCTTTTTCACAGATGAACTTTAAGATCAATGAGTCCTACAATCAGATTTAAAAATAAATGCAAACCTGTCTAAACTGAAAGAAAACATGTTGACCAAAAGATTGAATATGATATTTGGTGATAAAATGCCGTAACGAGTGACAAGCTTTTTTTTTTTTTTTTTTTTTTTGTAGGCTGGTCATTTTTGACCGGGAACATCAGAAGTGTTGAAGGGTTTTCAACACAGCACAAGGGTTAATGCACAAGATCTAGCGTCACGTTAGGGAAGTAAAGCGGGTTGTGAACGTCAGCTTTTGCCCTTCTCTGCAGGAAGAGATGGATGGATGAACACGGAGGTGAAAGGCTCCTCGAGATCCTCCTAGCACAGGTATAACCTTTACTCTGCTCTTCAGTGTTGATCCAAGCTGATACCATCATAGCAGAAGCGCTCCTCTGCTGTGGTGTCTGTAGTCTTGGAAGAGCGACTGCAGGGTTGGCACTGATTTTTGTTGAGATGGTCTACAAAAATCTGACAAAGAAGCCTGCTACACTTCTCTTAATGTACTATTACTGTTGTGGTGTGTGTTTGACGGTGTTTCCTTTCGTTGTAGCAAGTGTGTGTGAAGATCTAAAGGAATTAAACACTGATCATTTAAAGAAGAAAAAGGACCAGGACCAGATCTTAAGTTTACTTGCAGATTATCAGAGATAATCACTGTATTTGTGTTTCCAGTATATGAAATGTTAAAAACTGAATGGATTTTCTCTGTACTATTTGTAAATAAGATTAATGAAATATATAATGAAATAAAGGCTGAAGTGATTGTTACTCTTTGCAAGTGTTATCTTGTAATCAGTTTGTCAGTGTCTTTGGTCGGATAGTTGCGTGTCAATGGATGGGTTTAGACTGAGTTCACTCTCTCAGTAAAAATGTAAGTTTAGTTAGCATGTGCTTAAAGTCTATTACTTTACACAAGACTAAATATTAATAAATGACTGTAAACGAGTGCAAAAATGAAAATAATCCAATATATTTGGATTATAAATGGGTAAGCTGTCTTTCATTCTTATATATTTATAGTACTTGTACTTTACACATTGTAAATATAGTCCCAAGGCCTGGTTTCACAGACGGCTTAGATTAAGCCAGGGTTAAGCCTAAATTCTGTTAGGACACTTAAGAAGCTTTTATAAGTGTCATAGAATAAAAAACATTACATTGTGCAACTTGAGAAAATGGTGGCAGTGACATTTTAAGATGCATCAGAGCAATACGGTATTTAGCAAGCATATGTTTGTAGTTGTAATATGAAGGAATATTGATGCTGATAATAGTTTTGTCTCTAATATTTGACTCAAACTGAATCCGCTTTTGTTTTTTGTTGAATTGTTCAAAAAGTATTAGAAAGTTCTGAATTGTAACTCCTAACCACCACCAGATGAGGCTCAGACCTTCGAACTGTTCTGACTCCGGTTGCTTTATCTTTCATAAATGATCAGACTTACGGGTTATACAGTAAGTGTAGTGTATATACACGGGAGAAAATGAAAGAAAATGAAGTGCATCATTTTGCATCTGGTCTGGTGCTTATACAGTATTAAGTATAGTGTATATATATTAAATATGAAAATTTTCAAACATTTTAAAACTGTTTTAAATAACGGTTTGAAAGTAGCTTGTCTTATTCTGTCAATCATTATGCATGAATATATAAACCGCTGCTTAGTGCATTCATGTGTTTCAGAGCTCGAGTTATAGGATAATATACATATGAACATATGAGGATTTCACTGGCAAGAAGATTACTAAAATGTGTCAACACTTTATCTTGTCTAACATATTGTAAACATGAATTTAAACATACTTTTGTTATTGTATGACTTGTTTAATGGTTACTTAAGTATTGAATTTATAATAATTTCTTTGGGATTTACAATATAACTATTACATGCACAAATAACATGTTTAGTACAAATACACAAACCTCACAGCAACACAAACACAATTATTACACAATATTTATCCAATTGACTCTAATATGCAGAAGCAGAAAACAGGACAAAAGCGAGTATTCACTTTATAGGCCGAACCTGAGAAAACGGCAACATCTTGTAATTTTTATTTTATTTTTACAGAACAAAAGTAAATTAACAAAGACTGCATCATTTTATAGTTTTTTTATATATATTTTATAGTCCTGGGATAAAAATAAATTGTCAGTTTTAATGGGTTTCAATGGGGACATTTTTGGGTCCTATGTGTAAGTATTTTGTGTACAATGTGGAAAGGAAATAAGAAAATTAAAAACAAAATACACACTTGTGCCAAAATTGATGCAGTTGGCATTAACACAGGAAAAAAATATTAAAAAAAAACTGAAAGAGATAAACATGTCCTCAGGGAAACACAAGGGTTAATGTGGCTCTAAATTTTACATTAAGTGTGATTGATCAATAAAACTCTTTGATTACAGTGTTATTATTGAAGCATAATTTGCAAAACTG
This sequence comes from Tiaroga cobitis, assembly GCA_030578255.1. Taxonomy (NCBI): domain Eukaryota; kingdom Metazoa; phylum Chordata; class Actinopteri; order Cypriniformes; family Leuciscidae; genus Tiaroga; species Tiaroga cobitis. The sequence goes on along the minus strand of CM060604.1, from coordinate 52,281,003 downwards.
TATTAATCTAGAAGCAGAATCAGATTTAACTGTGATTTTCTGCTGTAATAAACAGTTTAACTGGTAATATCCTCAGAGGGTAAGTTGTGCAGGCATTATATAAGAATGGAAAGACAGTTTCAGTGAAGGATGTCCTGAATGTGAGTAAATGTGTGTTAGTTACAGGATCAGAGAATGACACTGTTCCTCTGTCATAGTCCAGCTGAACTCTCACACGCTGGAGCTTCTGTTTAACAGTAAAGACAGTGCGGGGTTGCTCTGGGGATTCTGAGAAGTATTCGCTGTTCTTGTACCACACACTCCAGACATTAGACTCAGAGAAATCCTCTCCCTTCCTTTGGTTTGATCCTGTGGTTATTCCAAGAATCCAGCGTGTATTGTCTCCAACCTCCACATCCCAGCAGTGTGTTCCTGAGTTAAAGCCCTCAGATCCCAGGACACATGGATACTCATCAAACCTCTCTGGATTATCAGGAAGTGTTTTATCTTCATCACTGAGCGACACACTGGTCAGATCAGCAGAGAGTGTGAGACGAGGATGTGTTGTGTTTGGATCCAGAGTCACCGGAGCTGCAAAGAGAAGAACATCAGATTACAGGATGAGATATGATGTATAGAAATGTAAAACACATATAAAGACTTTCTTGAAAAAAATCATAATCATAACAATAGTCTCTCAGTTACTGTCAGAATGGATTGAGGCTCCAAGTTTAATATCAGTATTCAATAAACACGATTGTATTGTAATTCATAAACATAGATCATGAGGAATAGACTTTCATTATGAGTTCGCTGTATGATCTGATGATTTTCTGAAATACAGTTCAGATTCACTTAGTAATTTAATGTTATTTATTTTTATTATTATTATTATTATTATTATATATTAATTTCAATATATATATATATATTTCTGCACTGTGTGAAATCTGCCGAGACTCACTGTGTTGGACAGTTTCCAGCATCTTCTTCCAGACTCTGAACGGCAGGTTACCCAGATAACGCGACACATGAATCAAAGCTCCAGAACTCATCCGTGGATCCGGCTGTGAGATCTGGACTCTGAGGAACATTCAGGAGTCAGAACTGCAGTGAATTTGAGTTCAGATCCACTGAGAGAAGAGATACGAGCAGCTCACTTACCTTTCCATCGACACTTTATAGTTCTGGAAAATATAGAGTTTGAAAACATTTTAATATCTTATCAAACACTCTCACTGTCAATGAGTCTCTCTATACAAGTTGTTTTATGCACAGAGAATGAAGCCAGATTGATTTGTCACCTTTAGAAACGAGACGTCATTGTCTTTCATCATCTCCTCCATGTCTCTGATTGTGTGTGAAAGAGCTGAGATGTGTGTGTTCATCTCCTCCAGCTTCTCCTTCATCCTCTGCTTCTTCTGCTCCTCTTCCTCCCTCAGTGCAGTGATTGTAGCTTCTTCTTCGTCTCTGAGAAACTGATGAAGCTTCTCAAACTCTTCTTTAATCTGACGCTCTGTGTGCTCAGCTTGAGACTGAAATCAAATCACATTCACTTCAGTCATCTCAATCAACACAAATCTCAGATACCCGACATATAACAGATCCAGAAGCAGAAGCTGCTTGTCATTTACAGAAATAATCACCTGGAATTCATTATATTAAATATATCAATTCATTACGGTATAAAGTGATCATAGAGCTGTAATGAAAATGACTCTTGATTCTGTTTCCTCACATCGATGTGTTGAGCTGTTTTCTCAAACTCTCCTTTCTCTTCTTCATTGTGTTGAAGTTTCTGTTGTAAGGACTTCAGTGCTGTATTGAGCTCCTCCTAGAATTGAACAAAAATACATTAAACACCAGATTACAGTGAAGAGAAGAAAATACAGATGATCATACAATTCTGTGCAAAAGTATTTACCCCCACCCTGATATCTTCGGTTTTTCTGTAAATCTCATACTAAATTGAATCAGAAATTAAAACTAATCATAAAACAAAGGCAACCTGAGTGAACACAAAGTACAGTTTGTAAATGACAATGTTATTTACTGAAGCAAAAAAAGTTATCCAATACTAACTGGGCCTGCGTGATAATGTATTTGGCCCCATAGTTACTAATTCCTCAAATCTATGAAACTATATTTATAATGTTGTTCAGCTGGACTAAACACAACCAGTCCTGATCACTGCAGATGTTCAATCAAATAAACACTTAAATAGGACTTTTTCAACAGCATGAAGTTGGTTAAAAGGTCTTAACCCTCCTGTTACCCACAAATCTGAAAAATTTTTACCTACTGGGGTCAATTTGACCCCAGTAATTTAAACCTCCACAATAATATATATATATATATATATATATATATATATATATATATATATATATATATATATATATATCGTCGCTGCCCGATGAAACTCACGTATGTCCAAAACGGTTACTTTTCAGGAAGTGAAAAAAACACCGTAATTTCACAGCAGTTGAACGTAGCGTTTTCATACTTGGTACGGCATCTTTAAATGTAACCATATTCTTGCCAGTGTAATGATATAATCCACATTTGACCAAAATCGAGTTTAAATGGACATACGTGCATATTTTACAGTAACGGTGGTCGATACGTGTTCTTCCGATCATTAATTAGAATGACCAAGTCGCGTTTCAGATGACAGATGAATAGGCAGTAGGGGGTCCATTTTCAGCTGGCTGGCAGGAGCCGCCACTGGCAGGTCACGTGACCTGTCAGTGGCTGGCTGGCAGCTGCCTTTGGCAAGTTTCAGAAACCATTGATTTTTGTGTTTTGTGTTCCTCTCTTTCTAGCTCATGTATTAGGAATCTGTTGATATGATTATGTTCTTTAGTATGATTGATGTTTTGGGGACTGTAATCCCAATATAACCAGTCAAATGGCCGTGATCCGACTGGCAGCTTACAGACGCTTGCTCGACGCTCATCCAGTCAGCCGCGGCTCATAGTGCGAGTATAACGTGTTGCCTGACTCTCTCGCTGCAAGGAAATAAATTGTTTTCTTATTATGAATATAATGTCACGCATCTATTCTTCTTTGCAACTGCACACTGTGTGTGTTTTGAATAATAGCCTAGTTTAAGTGCGACAAGCAATGGTCTATATCCTGGTGTCAGAAAATGGTCAAGCCAATGACAAAGATTCATGTTATTGGGATTAATTCACGTTTTTTTACGGTACTAGACTGGGACGATTTTAATCCTTGTGAAAAAGTAGCCTATAAAAACGTGAATTAATCCCAATAACATGAATCTTTGTCATTGGCTTGACCATTTTCTGAAACCAGGGCAAAATAGATATGCTTTTAAATAATTTGATAAAAGAAAGCTTTTTAATTATTCAATAAAAGAATGCCAACTTTAACGGTAAAATCACTTAGCACAGACTGTATCACTATTTTCAAATTTACAAAGACTATTTACAAATAAAACCCAAGAAAAAAACTAGTTACAAATAAAAACAAAGAAAAAAAATATATTTACAAATAAAAAAACAAGAATCTATATAGGCCATTGCTTGTCGCACTTAAACTATTATTCAACACACGTGCAAAGAAGAATAGATGCGTGACATTATATTCATAATAAGAAAACAATTTATTTCCTTGTAGCGAGAGTGTCAGGCAACACGTTATACTCGCACTATGAGCCGCGGCTGACTGGATGAGCGTCGAGCAAGCGTCTGTAAGCTGCCAGTCGGATCACGGCCATTTGACTGGTTATATTGGGATAACAGTCCTCAAAACAGCAATCATACTAAAGAACATAATCATATCAACAGATTCCTAATACATGAGCTAGAAAGGGAGGAATACAAAACACAAAAACTATCAAAAATCAATGGTTTCTGAAACTTGCCAAAGGCAGACTGCCAGACAACTAGCCAGCCACTGACAGGTCACGTGACATGCCAGTGGCGGCTCCTGCCAGCCAGCTGAAGATTGAACCCCCTCTCTGAATAGGCTACGCTCAGTTTATTAAGGCGAGACACGGCAGGCAAAAACATCTTTTTTTTTTTTTTACCAGTCAATTTTGAGATTTTGGGATATTTGTCTTCAATAACATGTCTTCTTTCAGACTTGTGGTGAAAAAAAGTCTGAAATACACATTTAGGTCTTTATTTTACTACACTTTGTCTGTTTGCGTCTGTAGATTTCTCATAAATTCATCAAAAGTTGTCGTTATAAATCATCCCTCTGCTCCGCTATAATTTGATCAGTTTGACTAAAAAAAAAAAAGTATAAATCTTATCAATGAGACCAAGTTTATTTACATACTAGCGAGCAAGCTAATCTGGGAAGAACTAAGTTAGCCTGTGGACAATTAATTCATCTAGACCATTTACCGGTAAATAACAGTTGTGAATATATAATAAACTTGAGAACAGTTGTCAAAAACAAACGTTTGCTGATACTTTACCTCACAGTGTTAGCTATTCGCCTATCCAATGCTGAGCTTCCAGAGACGAACTTCACAAGACCGGCGAGATGCCTCCACAGGGCGGGAGATACGCGGCGTGATTGACAGCTTTGACAGCAAATGGATATACGTGGAAATCAGATGACATGATTTCACAACTTTTCATTGGTCATTTAGATAATGTGAAGCATACTGTATACGGAAATGAACCTGGACATTCTATCCGTCTAAAAATCTCAAAATCGGCAAAATGGACATACGCGGTTTTCATCGGACAGCGACGATATATATATATATATTTTACAAAGGTTTGTCTCAGGTAATTTATGTCTTTTTTGACTACTTAAGTAACCTTTTAAGTTGACATCCACCCACCTCCCCACCTCACCTCACCTGACCCCTTATACATCCAAATTACCCATTGCACGACTATGGACAAATTTAGAAATCAACATAAAATCTGACTGATTGACCTAAAATTGGAAAAGTATAAATATATTTGGTGTTTTATTTGTTTTATAATATTTCTAAGTATAGATTTTTGTAATCTAAAACATTTGGAAAGAAAAACTATTTATTTTATCAAGGATAGTAACACGAGTTATGTTTGGGGTCAATCTCGCAAAAATGATGTTTTCCACTCGCCATGCCACGGGAAACAATTATTAGTTCTGATGAGAATTATATCACATGTCATGTGAACTACTAGTGGTTCTCGCAATACTACAGATATGGCTATGTTTGGTTAGAGCCCTAAAACAGAGTTTTTTGAATATGATATTGAATATGTAAAATTACAATGAACATTATAAATTCAAATTATAACATGTTATAGTGACCTCAATAAAACCATCAAAACAAATGTGTGTAAAATTTCAATATTTCTTCTGTTTTATTATACAACTAAAGAGCCTGGGGTCAAATTGACCCCAAGGAACACCGATGCTACAAAATGTGTACAGGACTTTGAAAAAATATTAGCAGGTTAATTTTATGTTTACAGAGTTGTGCCCATTAAATTAGGAAAAGTCATTAAATCTGAAGCAAAAAAAATAAATAAAATGATGTATTTACAGACGTTAAACATTTAATGGGGTCAAATAGACCCCGAGGATAATACAGTAACACACTATGACAAAGGTGAAAGAAACTCCAGGAATAATGATGAAGACGGTAATTGAAATACATCCGTCTGTGAAGGATTACAAAGCTTTCTCAAAGGCTCTTGGACTCAAAGAACCACAGCGAGAGCCATTATATCCAAAAACTCGCCACAGTAGCAAACCTTCCCAGAAGAGGCTCAAAGTCACTAAAGGCCAAGAACAACATTGTAGAAACTGAATTTTTCTGCTTTCTATCAGAAAATGCTAAAGCACAATATCCTATCTTTAGTCTGCAAACTGAAGCTCAAGCAACAAGACAATGATTCAGAGAATAGTGAGTAAATCCACTTCTGAACGGCTCAAAAAAGCACAATTACAGTTTTGGAGTGACTTGTCAAAGGCCTGAGCTGAAACCAAGTGAGAAGATGTGGCAGGACCTTAAACAGGCAGTTCATGCTTGAAAACCCTCCAATGAGGCTGAACTAAAGATGTCGCTCAATTGTGCTCTCTTATTTGTGCAAAATAATGATCTCTATGAAAATGTTCAGTCTGGATTCAGACCTCACTATTTAGTATGAGACACAAAAACATAAGCAATCAGGATGGGAAGATAATTTTACAGCACAGTAAATGTCATATAAAGTTTAAAATGACATTGAAATAGTAATGCATGAATGTGTTGATATCTTTGTTTATGACTAATTATTGTTCTTTAAATGTGAAACAAGAAACATTTGTCTTACCTTATATGATGAAACCACTTCACTGATGGGTCTGAATTTATGATTGTCATGTTTTTGTGAATTAATACACACTAAACACACAGGCTGTTTGTCCTCCAGACAGAAGAGTTTGAGTTTCTCACTGTGTAAACTGCAGATCTCCTCAGATCCTGATGAACGTTTCTCATTTCTCTCCTTCAGGAACGACTCGCACAAGTTTTTTAACGCTAGATTGAATGGAGGATCATCTCTTGAGGATCTTCTCCTGCAGACAGGACACTCCTGAGTTTTCTTAGTTTTCCAGAACTGTTGTAGACACTCTTTACAGAAACTGTGACTGCAGGACAGAAGAACAGGAACCTTGAAGATTTCACAGCAAACAGGACAAATATAATCATCTTCAGCTGCTGAGGCCATTTTCACCGTTTGAGTCTCGCAAACTAAACTTTACTTTCACTTTCTGAACGACGGTTTTCAAAAGTGAATCACAATGAGAATCAAAGATCTGCTGTCTGTTGAACTTCACAAAAATCCTTCTGTAAAGTTCTCCTCTTTGTTCTCCATTGATTGCTTATTCTTTATTGCTTTTGTTGAGACAAAGTCGGTGTGACAGAAAGGAGAAATAACAAGTCAGTCTCTTCCTGGTTAGTGTTGTAAGAAGGAGGAGTTTATGATCTCCTCTGGGTGTGTACAAACAGATCAAACAGAAACGTCAGGATTTCTTCAGGTACAATGTATTCAAAATGGACGTGCATTGAAATGTTAAAAAAATAATTCTGCAAAACTTTGAATAAAACACAAAAGAACAATACAAAACTATTAATTATAAACTACCTCAAAATGCTTATACATGTTTTATTTATTGCTTTTTATTTGTCAGAGAGTTTCTCCAGGGTCTGTCATGATGAAATCAAATCAAATTTTATTTATGTAGCACAACAAAAACAACAATAGTCAGCCATTGTGCTGTACAACAGAATAAATATCTAAAAAACAAAGAAACAGCGCAACGGGAGTTTACATCAAAAACACCAATCAGAACATTCAACATTCATTTTCTGTCATGCTCAAATCTTCAATACAACGGGTGCGTTCCCTGGTCCGGCAAAGAGCTGACCTCAACCTCCTCCAAGTGTGACGACAGCACAGTATAAAGGCCTGGACCGAGGGAACGGCGGCATCGGGTTCCTGAGAGGGAAACAGAGCCCAGATAACAAGAAAATGAGGACAGGCCAGTGGACGACGACGGCAGAGAATTATGAGCGTACTCCGCCCATGTCAATTGCTCGCACCAGGAGGTGGGGTTATGACCCGCCAAACAGCGGAGCATCGACTGAGGTCCTGATTAGCGCTCAGCTTGGCCATTACTCTGTGGGTGAAACCCTGACGACACACTGGCAGTGGCACCAATCTGTCGGCAGAATTCCCTCCAAAGGTTAGAGACAGACTGGGGTCCCCTGTCCGAAACCACGACAGAAGGAAGCCAGTGAATCCTAAAGACGTGGTCCACAACCGCCCGCACAGTTTCTTTAGCCGACGGAAGCTTAGAGAGAGGTATGAAATGAAACGCCTTAGAAAAACAGTTAACGACAGTAAGAATCACTGTATTGGCGCTGGAGGGGGGAAAGCCCCATGATGAAGTGCAAAATGGGACCAAGGGCAAAATGGGACCAAGGGGAGGAGGGAATAGAGAGGGGACGAAGCAGAGCATCAGGAGGTGAATTACCGGACTTCTGTTGGGCACAGACAGAACACAATGCAACATATCGACGTACCTCCCGTTCCATGGCAGGCCACCAGAATCGCTGGCGGACAGCTGCCAGCATACGCCCCATCCCCGGATGAGCGACCGATTTAGAGGAACGACCCCATCGCCGGATGAGCGACCGATTTAGAGGAACGACCCCAGCGAAGAACAGCCCGACGAACAACCTATTGAGCTTGAGTGGCTCAATAGCGCGAAATGCGGTATTACCGCCATTTATTTATTTAATGTATATGTATTTGTTGCTATATAAATAAAGTTTACGATGTGGACAAAAACGAGGACATTTTCAGTAACCAATGTAACCGAAACTAAACAGCGTCTATATGCGCATTGAAAGGCTTTCACTCAGCGCGCATATTGTTATGACAACGGACTTTGTGTGAGTCACAGGGTGAGTCATTAAACCGTTCATTCAACGAACACATTCAAAAAAGCTGATTCATTAAAAGAGATGTAATGAAACAAGGCGTTAATTATTTTAAACTGTGAGTTCCACTTTTCAAGGCTCAGCAGAGCAGCAATGCGTCGCATGGGTAACGCTGAAGCTGATGCTTCACTTAAATTAGAGACCAATATGGCATTGATTCAATGCGTGACTTGCTGATTTTATTTCCCCGCGGCTTCCTCGCACTGTGGGATGCTGACCAGCGCTCCTGCTGACGCGCATTTATGGGAAATACCCGTGACGTGAACGTTAAAAGGATGATACGACAAATATTTCGCTTTCCTTTGACACGGCAACCTTTTCACGACTTCAAAGACAGACGCAGGTAATCGCACGCGCTCTGCCGATCTCTCAACATTCAATACACATGCATGAAGTTCAAAACAAGAAGGGTACAGCCTTATAAAAAACGTGAATATCACGGTTGTTGCGGTTATGTGGAATCCTTTGCGGTTGACTTGTCAGAACCCTAGTGTATCCATCGCGACAGCCCTAGTGTATCCATCGCGACAGCCCTAGTGTATCCATCGCGACAGCCCTAGTGTATCCATCGCGACAGCCCTAGTGTATCCATCGCGACAGCCCTAGTGTATCCATCGCGACAGCCCTAGTGTATCCATCGCGACAGCCCTAGTGTATCCATCGCGACAGCCCTAGTGTATCCATCGCGACAGCCCTAGTGTATCCATCGCGACAGCCCTAATGTATCCATCGCGACAGCCCTAGTGTATCCACGGCGTGCTTGGCGGAAGCTAATTCCTCGGCATGTCTGCCCAGCAGTTCAACAGACTCCCTGCAGTTCAACAGATGAGCGGATAGTCGTCTCGTTCACTGGGTCCATCATGGTTGGTTTATTCTATCACAGTGCGAAAAGGACCCAAAAGTGAAAGGACAAGATTAGGCAGAGGTAACTCACAATGATGAGGCGTATGTAAAGGGCATGAATGAACAAACAATAAACAATAAACCAACAATGAGTGGAGAAGAACACGAGATCTAAATAGCAAGAAGATTAGGGCACACAGGAAACAGGAAACCGGTGTGGGAAGATGAGTGAGGGTGTGAACGCAGATTAAGTGAGTGAGGCATTTATATAGCCCTTTTCATATGTACTACTGTACACCCAAAGCGCTTTACAGTGGAAGGACGGTGCTTGTTACAGTATAGTGTCCCCATCACTACACTGGGGCGTTAGGACCCACACAGACCACAGGGTGAGCGCCCCCTGCTGGCCTCACTTACACCTCTTCCAGCAGCAAACTGGTTTTCCCAGGAGTCTCCCATCCAGGTACTAACCAGGCTCAACCCTGCTTAGCTTCAGTGGGCCACCAGTCTTGGGCTACAGGGTGATATGGCTTCTGGCATTGTGTTCAGCTGTGCGAGAGCGTACGTGAAGGAGAGGGAGAAGAGAAACAAGCTGAGGAATCAAACTTGACTCCTGACAGTGAAGAGCTTGCCAGCCACAGAAACAAGGCTGAAACAAATAGTTGAAGAACAAAAAGCTGACTCGGTCTGTGAGAAAATCCATCAGTACTGCCAGTCTGGGTGGCCAGAGAAAAGTCACATGCAGAAAGAGCTGTAGAGCTTATTGGCAAGAACGAGGGCATTTTTCCATAGCGGAAGCAACCTTTTAAGAGGACAAAGGATTGTCATACCAAGCTAACAATTTTACGTTCTGGGAACGTTTTTGGTTCCCAGAACGTTCCCTATTGGTTATCCAGGAAAGTTTTCTTAACGTAAATAGAACGTTCCTATAAAGTTCCCAGAACGTTCCCTAACCTTAAGGGCACGTTCTATTTATGTTAAGAAAACTTTCCTGAATAACCAATAGGGAACGTTTCTAGAAGGTTCCCAGAAAGTTCTCTCAAGGTTCCCAGAACGTTCTCCTAATCTCTACACTCTGATGTCTGTACATGAATAATAAGTCAACAAGCCACTTCTTCTACATAGTTTATTGTTCACAAAACATAAGAATATTATGAACCATGAATTAAATATTATTAAAAAATAAATATAACTTGCATTTAAAGAAACAATCGCAATCTCTGAAATGAAATATAAACATATTTTAAACAGCAAACAAAATTTACATCAATAGGTATGAAAATGTACGGTGAACATGAAACTGTGAAAATGTGTACGGTGACCATGAAACCGTAAACAACTTCACCAACGTCTTCACTTCACCATCAGCTGCAAATCAAAAACAAAGGGGAAAAAAAAGACATGAGTCAGATGAGATGCAGGTGTGTGTGTAATCAGCGCAGTGCAGGTGTATGGTGTAAAGTGTAATCAGTCAATTTCACTGCACAAATACTTTTTACACTCATCTAGTAATTATACTTTCCAAGTTAAAAGTTTAGATTTTAGGCCACTCATCACTAGATGTCGCTGTAAAGTTACAAACCTTATTAAAGGGGAACTTGGCAACTCTAGCCATTTCTTCGCTGATTTTCTCTTTTGTTGTGGCATGTTTTCTCATCGAGCTCCCCCTACAGCTGTGAGGCGTATATTTCACAACAATGTCGTAAAGAAACTCACTTGCGGCACCCTCCTCCCCCTTTCTACCGCTGCTCATGTGCATTTGTTATTATCGGGGCCGGCCAACTTTATCGTGTGGAGTATGTCTACCGAGGTGGGTAATACATCATACACATTGAGGGCGGCGTGTGTGTTTATTTCAAATTGCCGCAAAGCAGTTTGTGTTTCTTTCTCGTTCTCGCTTCTCACGAGACTTCCTATTTCCAACTCACCGGGACCAGAGCCGGATTAAGAATTCAGAGGGCCCTGAGCACAATGTCTTGTAGGCCCCCCCTTTGGCAGGCCAAATGTAGTTTGTCCAAGGACATTTTAAATTGGCATTAACTGTTTTACTGACTTAAAAGGAACTTTGTTGTACATATTACTTAATAAATTATCTGTTTCCCATAGGATTTTATAAAACTATTTTGTGTGCACCTCTGTCCCTCTAGGGGGGTTCGGGGGGCATGCTCCCCCGCAAGAAAAATGTGTACATTTTAAGGTTAAATGCATCAATCACTTTGAGAGCTCAAAATTAAGAGCTTCAACCGGCTTTAACCCATGAACTGTGCACATTGAACAAAGAAAAAGCATTGACTTGTACCTGGACATTAAAGAGGGCTCAAACACCTTTTTAGTTATGATATAGAGTCTCAGTCTACATATCACTGGTGTTTTAGGATGCCAAACAATTATTATAATAATGATTTATATAATTATTCCTATGACGTAAAATCCATATATACCTCCTATAAATGTAGCCTAAAAGTATTGCATTACATTACACAGTATAGGAAAAGTACAATACTTTTGTCCTAATTTCTTTAATTGCCAGAAATAAACCCTTGAGCTTTCATTTAGGAGAAAACACCAGATCACCATGCTGATCGCGTGAGCAAAGCGCGCACTTCTCTTTAAATCACGCAGCACAAACAGAATGCCTATAGGCTACTTAAAGTCTTTTGCTGTTTTATAACGGCACAAAGCAATATCACAGTTTCAATTTGTGTTCGTTGGCAAAATATAACGCTAGACAGTCGAGACCTTTATGTTAGGCAACCGTAGGCAACTGCTTCTCCATCACTTCAAATTTCAGAGCGTCAAGTCACGTGACGTGAGTCGACATGATAGCTCGCTCTCGCTCACTGCGCAGGAATACAGGCACTGTTTTTGACGCGATTTAACATTATATTTTGATCGAATGGGTTGCAAAAATCTGCATATAATTAGGAAAGTGAGGACTGCATTTATAACGTGATCTAACATAATATTTGACGGTGCGCAGGGCCCCTTAGATGTCATGTGCCCCTGGGCAAGTGACCAGTTGCCCTAATGGTTAATCCGGCCCTGACCGGGACGTTATTCTGCGTTCCAGGCAGGTTTTTGAGCACGTAAATCACAACTTCAAACCACGACTCACGACTTTGTCGCGTTCCAGGCCAGTCACGCCAAAGTACCTGAGCGCAAGGAATTGTGGTAGCTAGATGTAAACAAACCACTGTTGTTTTGTATGGTTTCGCGGGATATGTGACGTCAGAGCTGGTAACTGGGAGTACATCGATCTAGTTCGAGTTCACGGGTGGGAAGTCACGGGTTTGACTGCAGGTTGCCTGGAACGCGGCATTAGTCCCCATGTTGCAAGGTTGGTTTCCCGCCTGTGAAACGCTGGGGGGAGCGGAGAAAGCCACCATTCTCACCAGAACAGGTTATTAAACCATCCAAATGATTTCTAAACGGTTTTATTAAACTGAAATAGTTGCCAAGTTCCCCTTTAAAACTAATATCAGTCTATAAACCATGTCATAAATGACACAAGAAAAATTTATTTTGCATGAGGTACATTGAATCATTGAAAATTAAAACAAAACTGACACGATTGCTTACCATTTTAAATGCCTGTGTGGGGCAAATTATAGGACCATTGAAATGAGGTCTTCAATCTCACTGGCCTTTAGAGACTTGTACAACTTCTGCACTGCATTGCCCCTAAATGTAGGAATATTATGTAAACATCATAGCTATTTGACAATTATATTATTTCACAATATTATTGTTTTTAATGCTGTCTTGGTGAACATAAAAAACTTCTTTCAAAACATTCAAATTTGTACCAAGACAATTAGTGTATGTTTGACATTAGTGTATGTTTGAAGTTTTACTTACTAGTCATGGTTCATAGCGTCTTGGAGATGATGATCAGGACAAAAACTGCTACGGTGCAGGGCATCAACATTGAAGGATCGAGGAACCCAACAAACCATTTGACACAGAGCCAACAATATTATTATACAATGTCAGGTTTATTAAAAGGAAAGAAGCTACAGCAGAGGGTAAATGCAGAAAAGAGAAAGAATATACAGAAAATAATTTCTTAATTAGGATAGCAGAATTTGTTTTTAGGGTTGCTTATTCATTTAATATTGCTCATACAGTGTCACTTACGTTTGGATGTCAAAACCTTCGTAAAATATAGTAAACAAATTAAAAATGTAAATTTGAGAAATTAAAAAAATATATTGTGACAAAATGGATATGAAGTTAATTAATGAGCTTCCTCGGTTCACCTGTGTTTTCTACATCTCTGGGCAGGGGGACCATTCAGGGCTCTGGGTCATGTTACAAGTGACAGGCTAACGTAAGTCCAGCGATTCTCAGCTAGCATGTAATAGCGTTGTAGTTATCTGGCCGGACTCGTTACACAAAAATGGACATAAGGAGATTTTTAAAACGTCGAGCTCCAAATGACACAAATAGTCAGTCATCGGGATCTAAGGATACAACACAAACAACAGTAACCGATGATGACGATATGCAAACAGACACTGCTGTGAAATTGGAGGGAACACCGAGCAGCTCTGGATCAGCAGCAGTAACCGTTAGCAGTCCTGACGTTCACTCCACGTCGGCCACAGATGCGCTAGCTGCAGGTAACACCAACAAAGATGATCTTGGAGAAAAACACGGCTGTCCCAAGCAACCTGCTCTGCCCCAATTCCCCTCAAAATGTTTTGGAGGTACAAAACGATCATTTTCCACTTACTTCTACAAGATTTACCCTTGGCTTGAGTATTCGGTTAGAAATGATTCGGTCTACTGTTTTGCTTGTCGCCATTTCCAGACTGAAAGCTGCATTGAGGACACATTTAGAAAGGGCATGAGTGACTGGAAAAAACTGAGCAGTAAACTAGAGAAACATTGGGAAAAGCCTGGCCCATCTGAACTGTATGATTAAGTGTAATAACTTCCAAGCAGCCAGCTCATCCTCAAATGGATCTATTGCAGCTAAACTTTCTGAAAGCCATAAAACTACAGTTGAAAAGAACAGAGGTTATCTATGCAAAGTAGTTAATGTTGTGAGGCTACTGTCTAAACTTGGATTGCCCTTTCGTGGACACAAGGAGGGAGAAGAGTCAGAATCGCGTGGCAATTTCCTCGAGGTTTGCAGTTTTTTATCGAAATATGATGCTGATTTTGAAAACATGCAATCCAATTATTTTAATGCCACAAGCCCAGATTTTCAAAACAAAATAATTGACATCTGTGCACACATGCTTTACAACAACATTGCTGAAAAGGTGCAGGAAACTGGATTTTTCTCCATAATTGCGGACGAGGCTAGGTCCTCCAAAACTGAGCAGCTGTCAGTGTGCATACGATATGCCGAGGAATTGGAAATCAATGAGCGTTTTTGTGTTTCATGGACTGTTCTGCATCTCGCAACGCGGCTGGGATTGTGGAGGCCATCTACAAAGGGCTTGATATGTGTGGTGTTAAAAACATCCCAATTGTGGCACAGAGTTAGGACGGTGCGTCTGTCATGTCAGGTCATGTGTCTGGTGTGCAGCAGCGCATCAAAGAGAGGCACCCATACGCAGCCTACATACACTGCTTAGCGCACAGATTAAATTTAGTGCTTGTGGAGTGCTGTTCCGTGAACCGATGTGTGAAATCATTCCTGAGCATTATTGACAATGTGTGTTCACTGTTTTCGGAACCGTCAAACCACCAGAGATTTATTGAACTCCAAAAATCGTTGAACGTGAAAGTAAGTAGTTCAGCCCAGTGACACGAGATGGGCATGCAAGTGGAGATGTGTGAAATCAGTGAAAAGTCACTACTCTGCGATTATGGAGTGTTTGAGAGAAATTAGTGAAGAGGGAGAGAAGTGGTCAGCGCAAGCCAGTGGTATCCATGACTTTATGTCGAAAATGTCATTCATTACAAGCCTTGTTGTGTTTGAGGAGCTACTGGGTGTGATCCACGTTACGCACAAGGCACTACAGTCATCCAACTGCACACTGTCCAAAGCTGCAGCCCTTACTGACCGCCTGAAAGCACACTTCGTGTCTAAAAGGCAGGCAGACTGGAGCGATGTGTGGAAGTCAGTCAAACAGTTCTGCCTGGACAACAACATTGCCGTGCCCGAAGAAAACACTGATCGTCAGATTCACGTCTCCGCAGGCCCCGCCGCACCCAAAATGAAACGTGTTTCAAATCCGCCCACCTCCCTTGATGGTTTCTTGATTACCAGTACTTTAGGGCAAAGGGAAACAACCCACGAAGAAACAGCAGAGAGTCCTGGCTATCAGCAGAAACTATATTTCCCCGTGCTGGACACTCTCATCAATGAGCTGGAAAGGAGGTTCTCCGGAGAGGCCATGGAGCTTGCACGCGCGTGTGCCGCAGTTTTGACATGCGACGAAAATGGAATTGATCCACTATTACAAAAATACACTCCTCTGGCACTAAAAGTTAACCCCCTTCTTGTTGCAGCCGAGATGAAGCTTGACAAAGCCTCTACTAACGCACCAATTTCAATTGAGCATCTTAAAAAAGCTGTAAAAAAAACGACCTACCCAAATCTCTATAAACTTTTACAGTTATCGCTCACTCTGCCGATTGGATCATCTACCTCTGAGAGAAGCTTCTCTGCGATGAGGAGGATAAGGAGCTGGCTGCGGTTGACGATGGGAGCAGCCAGGTTTTCGTCTCTTGCGATCCTTCACATAGAAAGCGACATTACGGCCAAGCTCTCACCTGAGACCATTATCTACGCATATGCAGAACGCAAAAAACGAAAATTACTGTTGCACTAGTCTGGACAAAGGCCTGTAGCTAAGTTTTATTTCTCTGCCAAATAACTGCTTAAGCTGGAGAAACTCAACACACTGCTTTCAATATGCTGTCAATATGTTTCAAAAGTGGCGAGTATTGTGTTCAGTTCAGACTGTTCATTTTTCCCGTGTCTCAAAATATTTTAAATGTTTCATGAAATAGGCTACAATAAAATGCGAAATATAACTTGTTTTTAATCGCTCTCATTGCCACAATGTGTTTCAAATGTGGAGAGTAACTATGTGACTAACTGTGTGACTATTCATTTTTCACGTGTCTTAAAATGTTTTAAATGTTTCATGAAGTATAAATGCGAAATATAACTTGTTTTTTAATCACTCTCATTGCCACAATGTGTTTTGAAAAAAGGAAAGCAAACTTTAAAAATCTTTTCGTTTTGGTTGAAGATAATATTTTAACAGTGCAAAAGTGGTCCACATTTGATGATCCTAATTGTGTCCGAACGAAGATGCAATGCGAAGTCAAGTGGCTGTTTATGCGAAGTTCTAGCTGTTTACAATCAAATAAAGGCAATCAAATATGATTGTATTGTTGTACTGTTTTTTCTTGGGTTAAAAATAAGTATGTGTTCATTTAGCATGTTTGTTTTGTCCATATGTGCTAGTGCTGAGTTCCCCAATTGATAAGCCATGCAGGTCCCAGCTGCTACAATGATTTTTTTTTTTTTGCCCCCCCCTGGCTGGAATGTCAAACTCCGCCTATGACTTACATACGATTATGTTAACGTTTATGTTAAATAAATTAGCTCTCTTCCAAGAAAAACCTTGACAAAAACTCTCATCTACACATAAGAGGTGATTGAAAGCCCAAACTTTCATTAACAAAAGCTCAACCGAGTTAGCTAACGTTAGCTTACCTCTTCTGAAAGCGGTTGAGATCACGGTTCGAATTACAGGGGGTATTGGGGGGGTCCGACCCCCCTAGATGAGACTTGGACCCTCCCAAAAGGGAGGAAAATAATAGTTTGGGGGGTACTGAAAATAATTTAATAAAATAGAATGTAAGCCTATCTAAAATTGTATGTATTTAAATGCAGTATTACCATCACATACCAACAATGCAGGAAATATACGATTTTCAAACCCACCTTCACTGGGCTGTTCCCCGTCTCTGGCACGTTCAGACTGTGTTATTTGCTATGGTTCTTTGATATCCTACTCGTCACTGCCCTGAAGCACGAAAATATCAACCGCCAATTGGGCTCATTGTCTCAGTCTTCATCGAGCAAGGATACGTGAGTATTGCGTTTAATTTACCTCAGCTAAATAAGATATGTAATTATTCAAACACAACCTACAACTTTCATTTTCTAATGTGACTAATATGTATCAGTGTCATGCTACGGAGCCCGGGAAGTCTGTGGGGGGAAAAAAAACAATCCGTGTTGACAGTTTTGCAATCCGTCCGCTCAGTTTATAAACCGTACTCACGAATTCTCAAACCGTTCCCAAACAAATCGTGCTCACGGATTAATAAACCGTACCCACGAGTTACTATCCGCGCTCTCAGATTTGTAAACCGTGCCCACAAATTCATAAACCGTGCCCACGCTTTCACAATCCGTTCCCACGGGTTTGTAAACTGTATAGGCCTACTCACGGATTTGTGGCCTCTCCCCCAATCTGTGCCAACCAGGCCTCCTGTTTAGGTGCGGGGTGCATTTCATTATGTTTAAACTTAATTTTTTAAATGGATAATTTCTTGAATTTTCCTAAAAAACGACATTTAGGCTACTTGTATCTTTAAAGTCCATTTTTTAGGAGGAAAAAGCTCAGTATAATAGAGTAAGCAAAAAAAGACTTCACATAATACAAAATAAATATAACAGTTTACAGAAACATCTTCTGATGCACAACCTTGGACACATCATCAGTGTTGTTTCCAGGAGTCACTGGGTGTTTCGGGTCTTACAACAGACACCCTCGTCCAGGCGATCCGACCGAGACTGATCAGGCCCCGGCCTGTGTCCAAGTGGCATTCTACTGCCCCCACTGCTCTCCCCTCTTTAACCAGAGCCATCTGGATGCTTTTTCTGCTACTAATGTTCTTGTAACTTATTCAAGTAACAAGAACATACTCCAAGACTCAAAAAGTGGATGTAGTTGATGCACGTTGGCAAGCTAAAACAGTTGTCATTCGTTGTGTCCAGCAAGAGTTCTATGGAGAAGAATTCAAATGTTTGGGAGATGGGATTCCGCTCTCAAAAAAGAGTCCACTGAGAAAGTTAAATCCCTTCATCGACGTGGATGGACTCCTTCGGATTGGAGGACGTCTTACCAACGCTGACTTACCCAGAGACGAGAGACATCCTGTCATACTGCCCAAAACTCATCACATAACAACTCTAATAGTGAGACATTACCATGAGGACGTTTTCCATCAAGGTCGCCATCTTACTGAAGGTGCCGTCCAATCAGCAGGAGTGTGGATAGTGGGAGGTAAACGGCTGGTGTCAAGTGTCATCTATAACTGTGTGACCTGCAAAAAACTGAGAGGGAGGTTAATGGAGCAGAAAATGGCACCACTACCAGCTGACAGAATCACCTCAGAACCCCCTTTTACCCATGTCGGTCTGGACGTCTTCGGACCATGGAGCATTGACACTCGGCGCACTCGTGGAGGTAGTGCTGAAAGTAAGCGATGGGCAGTGTTATTCACATGCATGAGCACGAGAGCGACACACATCGAAGTGTTAGAATCCATGTCCACTTCAAGTTTTATAAATGCCTTACGCCGATTTTTTGCTATCCGTGGGTCATCTAAACAGCTTCGCTCTGACAGAGGCACAAACTTTATTGGAGCATGCAAAGAGTTACAATTCAACACCAGTGATCCAGAACTGACAAGTTTCCTTGACAAGCAGGGATGCTCGTGGACTTTCAACTCCCCCCATTCATCTCATATAGGAGGTTGTTGGGAAAGACTGATAGGAGTAGCACGTCACATTCTGGAAGGGATGTTGCTGCGGTCTGACACAAAACACCTCACACATGAAGTGTTGACGACACTGATGGCATTCTTAATGCCAGGCCATTGATTCCAGTGTCAACTGACCCTGACAATCCTTCAATATTGACACCTGCAATGATTCTCTCTCAAAAGATAACTCCTCTGACAGCGCCTCCAGGCGACTTTGATCATAAGGATCTTCACAAAAATCAGTGGAAACAAGTGCAGTGTCTGGCAGAGAGCTTCTGGAAACGTTGGAGACAGGAGTATTTGGTGACTCTCCAGAAACTTCACAAGTGGACTGATGACAAGCCAAACATACAAGTAGATGACGTAGTTCTGATGAAAGACAGTCAGGCTAAACGGAACGACTGGCCAATTGGACTTGTGGTAACGACATTGCCTAGTAAAGACAACAAAGTCTGCAAAGTTGAGGTTAAAGTTGTAAGGCAAGGAACAACAAAAACCTACATCAGACCCATCTCAGAGCTGTTTTTTCTTATGTCTAAGGACTCATAAAGTGATGGACATTCTGACATGTAATTATAGTTTGGTTGACTAATCTTTGAGTAATTAAGATGTTGATAGTGGTATAATAATATACAAGGCGAGGAGTGGTCCGCCCTTCTGCGTTTAGTTCGTTTCCTAATCGGACCCGTTTTAGTGACGGACCCAGTGTTCGAGCCGAGCAAAAGCGCTGAAATCACCCACGAGTCTGCGTCATTACAGAGTTTGGTTACATCTTTGTCTGTAAGTAATTTTTCGGCAGAATTGTGGTTTCTGTATGATGTATATGTTTACATTAAGTAATGTGTGTTATTACGTTCGTGACTCATCAGTTTCGTCCCATACGCTCTAGATTGAAGCCTTTTGTTTTCTGACTCACTGATTTATCTGCTCAGCAACGAGCCGCAGCGCTTCGCCTCAGATTAATTAGTTGATTTATTTACATCTGTTGATTCATATAGTTTATACATGTAACAGTCTAGCAGATAGTTTGGTGTTTCTGAGGATGTTTGTTTAATTTCTATACAGTAAGAACATCTGTAGTTTATTTTGTAAAGCGTTGACAGAGAATAGCCTACTGTTTATCCATATTGAGTTACTGGGTAACTTTATATTTGATTGTGTAAAAAGACAACAGACGTTACACTTTTGTAATGTTTATTTTCTGTTTATTCTTTCAGTCTTACAGACTTAAATGGGGAAAAAACTTGAGAAATAAAACTGAGGAAGAAAAAGAGAACAAAAGATAAAACATCAATCCTCAACAAGACTTCTGGAGTTTCTCTTCATTGCTGTTAACTATCTGCCTAGCTGTACAAATCAGACGTCGTAGATGCGAGGGCAGAATATAACTACTTATATACAGTATGTATTAAAAAAAATTATACTGTACAAACTGTATATTCCACCAGTACAGACATACAAACAGTTTATTAAAACAATAATTACATTGAATTTCACACCTAGCCATTTCCTGCTGCACTGACTGCCCATTTGACTTGGACCTTCTTTCTTCTGCTGACTGTACACTGATATTGGACTGGTTCCCCACTTTCGGTTGTCCAACACTTAAGGTGTTGGTCAACATCGACACCAGATTCTGTGCTGTATGCAAGATGTCACCTAATGGAACCTGATGAACAATTAAATATGACTTATGACTTAAATAATACTTAAACAGTGAAAACTTATATTACATTATATTATATTATTATTAACCTGTGTGTATTACAGTGCATGTAACACGGCTGTTAGGAAGCCAACACTTAAAATTGCTCATTCTTTTATGTAATGTTAGCCCTATATCATCGCGCTACAGGCTGCAGTGATGACCTCCTAAACAACTGTCTCCTTTAAGCACCTATCGTAACATGTACTCTGAAAGCTTATCTTACCTACTATACTAGTATCTCTGTAATATTGCTCCTCTGTTATTAGTGATAATAACTAACCCTTAAACACATGCAGGGGTCGTCAAGTTCGGTCGTGGAGAGCTGGTGTCCTGCAGAGTTTAGCTCCGACCTCACGACCTCCAGGAACAAGTTTGCTGATCCCTGCTTAAACATGTCAGATAAAAACTAAATAATAATAATAATTTACCTGAGACGAGGAGTGAGCGCTTGGCTGCTGATCCGCCATTTCGGCGCCAGTGGTTTAAACCGTTGGTGGGGCGCATGCGCACTTCGTTGAATCGATTCATCTTCCCTCGGATAGTAATGCCTTTGACCTTGATGACGTATTTTTGACAGTCGTTTCGCACACCGCACTTCGTGGTCGTAATTCGCATGTCGTGTGTGAAACAGAGCTGTTGTGAAAACAAGCGCTGTGTCTGTAAACTGTCACAGTCGTACATTTTAGAGTTGTACTCTAAAAAAACTCACAAAATCGCGTATCTGTAAACTGTCGTGGTCGTACATTTTGGAACCCAACTCTGACAAAAAACAGAATTACATACAATAGTTTTAAATTACGCACGAGTATATTAAAATTACACACAAATGTTTTGAATTACGTCTGATTATTTTTGAAAGTGATTTTATTCCATAAATATCTAATTATGTTGACTTGAGAAATTATTTATTATTAGTCTGAGGCTAACATCTTCGGTGACATCATCTACGAAGAGGGCAAAGCCAGATTTGGAGAGCTGCAGCAAAGGAAGAGCCTTCCAAAGCAGTGCGGTAGACGGGAGAGGGAAATACACCAGCTAGTGAAAGAGCACCGCCTCCTACGGAAGGCATGGAAAAGAACAGAGGACCACGAAAAAGAGGGCCTCAAAAACCTGTGGGACCAGATCCGAGTCAAACTTGCAGAACAGGAAGAACGCATCACTGGCATTAGACCAGACATAACCCGGCTGAAAAATCAGGAGGTCGTAGGGGCGGTGCAATTTGCCACGCCAGGTTTTGGATGGCGAACATCACCCAAGCCATGGTCCAAAGCCTCAAGGGACGAAAGAAAACAGCTTATGATTTCGGAAGTCAGGAGGGGGAAAGAGGAGGGCTACAGGGTCATATCAGTGACCCAAACCCAGCAAGGCAGATGGTCCACCTGGGAGGCTGTCACCGACAGGTCCATCACGTGGTCTGATCTATGGAAGTTGCTCCAAGCTAGGCTAAGTTTCTTGATCAGAGCCACGTATGACACTCACCCAAGCCCCCAAAATCTGCACCGCTGGTACGGCACAGATGAGCCCTGTCAGCTTTGCGGCCACCGATGTCCCAACCTCCAGCACATCCTCTCTAGCTGCAAGACTGCGCTGACCCAGGGGCGCTACAGGTGGCTAGCAGAAGCCATCGAAGCACGCAGGCTGGAAGTGAACCGTGCCAGCCCAACAACATCACACCCGCCCATCCAGTTTGTTAGACAAGGGGGAGAGGCACTCAGTAGCACAGTGAGAGAGAGGTCCTTGCTGACACCTGGAGGGGAGTAGGCCCTTAGAGCTGACCTGGATCGCCAGTTCCCTCAGGAGATTGCCATAACCTCCCTCCAGCCAGACATCGTGATTTGGTCCATCGCCACGAAGACTGTCGTTATGGCCAAACTGACTGTGCCATGGGAGGATGGGTTGGAGGCTGCCTTTGAAAGAATAAAGGATAGGTATGCGGAACTAGCAGCTGCATGCGCACAAGTTGGGTGGAGAGCATACAACTACCTAGAGGAAGTTTGTTGCAGGGGCTTCACTGGAACCTCCATCCAGCGACTCCTTAAGACCCTAGGCATCAGAGGTGCCAAACTCAAGAGAGAGTCCTCAAAGAGCTGGCAGAAGAGGCAGAGCAAGGGAGCATTTGGCTCTGGCTCCGTAGAAAGGATAAGGCTTGGGGGAAAGACGGATCCTATGGCTGGCTGCAGGGTGCAGCAGGGAGACGTCATAGAGGTGTTCCGGGATTAAAGGAGCGAATCATCAGTGAAGGGTGGCTCCCGGCTCACGACCCTGCAGCCGGACCAAAAGGCACTGCCTAAAGTGCGTCAGGCAGAAATGCCTCGCAGATGGTCTCATCTGTGCTTACAACATAATGTCCTTAAACATAAAAATATTGCTAGCCATAAACTGAGAAAGCGCGGGTCCGGTGTGCAATACCTTGAGTTGTCCTGGACGTGACGCCGTGCTTCTCGTCCGGGGTGCGACCCTCTTAACTGTAATGAAGAAAACAAAGAAAGCTAATCGCGGACTGAAAGCAAGATGGCCAGAGCTGGAGGAACGAGTCCACAGATGGGTGCTTGAACAACAAATAAATAAATACGACTTATATTCCAACTTTTTTCCTCTTCATGACGCAATCATTTTATAGTTAAATGTCCCTGGGATAAAAATAAATGGGCAGTTTTTTGGGGTTTCAATGGGGACATTTTTGTCCTTAAAGGGATAGTTCGGCCAAAAATGATATTTAACCCATGCATTACTCACCCTCAAGCCGTTCGAGATGCATCTGTCAATCTTGTTTCAGACGAACACATTTTCAGTTATTTTAGAAAATGTCTTAGACCCTTCAGTGGATATAATGTGAAGCAATGTGGTCCACCTCCTTCAAGTCCCAAAATGTGAATACATCCTTCACAAAAGTAATCCATCCGGCTCCAGGGGGATAAACGAAGGCCTTCTGAGGGTAATCCGTGCGGTTTTGTCGTAAAAATATACATATTTAAAACTTTATAAATGAAAATATCTGACCTCCGGCAACGATCGACGCGCGTTCACGGGTGATGGAAGTCGGCGTACGAGGTAAGACGTAGCGTAGGAACTGTCGTGACGTAGAACGAACGCGCCAGCGCAGCCAGAGAGCAGAGCAAAACAAAACACGAAAGCACGTGAATGCACGCGCGTCGATCGTTGCCGGAAGTCAGATATTTTCATTTATAAAGTTTTAAATATGTATATTTTTACGACAAAACCGCACGGATTACCCTCAGAAGGCCTTCGTTTATCCCCCTGGAGCCGGATGGATTACTTTTGTGAAGGATGTATGCACATTTTGGGACTTGAAGGAGGTGGACCCCATTGCTTCACATTATATCCACTGAAGGGTCTAAGACATTTTCTAAAATAACTGAAAATGTGTTCGTCTGAAACAAGATTGACATATGCATCTCGAACGGCTTGAGGGTGAGTAATGCATGGGTTAAATATCATTTTTGGCCGAACTATCCCTTTAAGGTCCTGATCTAATGTAGGCGGTTTATGGTCTGGGCTATATAAAGCGCCCTGAGGCCATTTCAATTGTAGATGTTGCTATGTGAAATTGCATTTTTTTTTTCAAAAATATGAAAATATTGAATGCACAAATACTATATAATTGCTAAGGAGTCTTCGTAACCTTTTTACAAATTAGAGATTCATTGTTACGTCCAGGGCGCCTCAGGGCGCTTTATATAGCCCAGACCATGAACCGCCTACATTAGAGCAACCACTACATGTACAGTGCTGAGCTAAAGTTATTTTGTATCCACATAGCATTATTATACAGGTGCTGGTCATATAATTAGAATATCATTAAAAGGTTGATTTATTTCAGTAATTCCATTCAAAAAGTGAAACTTGTATAATGTATACATTCATTAAGCACAGACTGATATATTTCAAGTGTTCATTTCATTTAATTGTGATGATTAACTGACAACTAATGAAAATCCCAAATTCAGTATCTCCGAAAATGTCGCTGCCGCCACCTGCTGGTGTGGCTGATTAACTGCTCTCACACGTACGCCTTACAAATCTCTTTTTGCAGATCGCAGCGGGACAGAGTGGACAAAAATCCACAAATGTGTAAAAAGCGTAAAAAGGAGTTGCAAATGTCACGTGACCTGCAAATTGCCCGGAAGCAATCCACAAATGCGTAAAAACAGTTTTGTGTGTGGAAATGGATCCACAAAAGCGCAAATCACACTTTGTATGTGAAATAAAAAGATATTTGTACAGATTAAATTGTGTGTATTTACAAATCACAAATTATTTTTGTGAATATGATTTTACACAACACAAATGTAAAAATACATGTTTTAGGTTGTGAGATATTTGTGTATATGTTTATTTACAGATCTCCGCAGTACACATTGGACAAAATTCCACAAATGTGTAAAAAGGAACTTACAAATGTAACATGACCCACAAATTCACAGGAAGTAATCTGCAAATGTGTAAAAACAGTTTTGTGTTGTACACATCACCCTGTATTTTTGTGGATATGATTTTACGTATCACAAATGTAAATATACACATTTGCAGATAGTGAAATATTTGCGCATCATTGTACACATTTGTAGATTGTCTTCTGTGGGTTACAAATATTAAAGTCCAATTAATTCTTCTATAAAATTGGTTCTAAATTTTACATTTAAGTGTGATTGATCAATGAGACCCTTTGATTACAGTGTTCTTATTGAAGCATAATTTGCAAAACTGTATTAATCTAGAAGCAGAATCAGATTTAACTGTGATTTTCTGCTGTAATAAACAGTTTAACTGGTAATATCCTCAGAGGAGTTGTGCAGGCATTACCTTAGAATGGAAAGACAGTTTCAGTGAAGGACGTCCTGAATGTGAGTAAATGTGTGTTAGTTACAGGATCAGAGAATGACACTGTTCCTCTGTCATAGTCCAGCTGAACTCTCACACGCTGGAGCTTCTGTTTAACAGGAAAGACAGTGAGGGGTTGCTCAGGGGATTGTGAGATGTATTTGCTGTTCTTGTACCACACATGCCACCATTAGACTCAGAGAAATCCTCTCCCTTCCTTTGGTTTGATGCTGTGGTTATTCCAAGACTCCAGCGTGTATTGTCTCCAACCTCCACATCCCAGCAGTGTGTTCATGAGTTAAAGCCCTCAGATCCCAGGACAGATAGAATAACATCAGATTACAGGATGAGATGTGATGTATTAGAAATGTAAATGTAAAACACATATAAATACTTTGTTAAAATAAATCATAAATAAAACAATGTCACCTTTATTTCTATAGCGCTTTTTACAATACAGATGGTATCAAAGCAGCTTCACAGTGATTAGACCCAGGGTGACCCCAATGGTCTCTCAGTTACTGTCAGAATGGATTGAGGCTCCAGGTTTAATATCAGTATTCAATAAACACGATTGTATCCTAATTCATAAACAGAGACCATGAGGAATAGACTTTTCATTGTGAGTTTGCTGTATGATCTGATGATTTACTTTAATCCAGTTCAGATTCACTTAGTAATTCAAGTGATTTTTAATATATATCTATAGAGGGTGTGCGCATGACGTAACCGTCGGCCGGAGTGAATGCGGTCACGCCCACAAGTGGCAAAAAGACTGAGCGGCAGCATTTGTTTTTTGCCGTGAAAAACACACAAAACACATTTAACACGGGAAAGAGCTTCGGAATTGACTGTACAACTACATTTGACCAGAAATCTGAGGTACTGTATATTTTTACAGACTGCAAAAAGCTAAAGAACAGACTATATTCTGCATAATTGGATGTTTTTAAATAAACACTGACAAAAAACTATACAAGTTTTAGGGCTGGACGATATGATGATATACAGTATAACATTAATGTAAGTGATCATATGGATTTAGACCTATCTATATTGTATTTATATAAAACGTTTACCGGCAAATTTTCTTAATTTATTTCCCCGGCGTCGAAATCAGGCACATATAAATGTCAGGAAACACGATTCCTGGCTGCATGTCTATATCCATGGATCACTGGATCTTTGATAAGTTGTAAGGAACACTATATCGAGTCCAACTTTTAGTTTAAGCTGATAATAGTTTGTTTTACTCGCGTTTTCGTAGTTTCCCCTGTTAACTCCAGTCACGCAGCAGCTCTTCTGCCACTCGGTCCGGCTGAGGGGGGCGTGTCCGGCGGGAAAGTGACGTTAAAGGGTTAGTTCACCCAAAAATGAAAATTAAGTCATGAATTACTCACCCCCATGCTGTACCAACCCCGTAAGACCTTCGTTCGTCTTCGGAACACAAATGAAGATATTTATGATTAAATCTGACTATTCCTTTTCTTCCTTGTAGGCCTGAAACGAGACTTCAAGAGATTTCCACGACGCATGCGCGAGAATTGCGATCTCCTTCAACTACTTCAGTTCAGTTCTCGCGCGTGTGCGTCGTGGAAATCTCTAGAAGTCTCGTTTCAGGCCTACAAGGAAGAAAAGGAATAGTCGAATAAAGTCGTTATTGTTTGTTTTTTCGCACAAAAAGTATTCTCGTCGCTTGATAAACTTATAGTTGAGCCACTGTTGTGACATGGAATATTTAAACATTTTCTTTAATGACTCTCTGGGCCGTCCGGTGTCATTCCCTTAGGGAGCCTATGGAGGAGTGATCAACCTCTCAGATTTAATCATAAATATCTTCATTTGTGTTCCGAAGACGAACGAAGGCCTTACGGGGTTGGTACAGCATGGGGGTGAGGGGATGACTTAATTTTCATTTTTGGGTGAACTAACCCTTTAATGCATTCCCTCTATTAGGGGTGGAACGGTATATGTATTCGTATTGAACCGAAACGGTATGGGCGTCACGGTCCAGTGCATGAATTTAGAATACACGGTATAAAAATAAATAAAACTTGCGTGCAAATTAATTAATGTAATGCGGAACTTCTGTTAGATACGTTGGTTCTTTAGGGACACATAATCTGTAGCCCCGTCTTAGCTCTGAAGTGCCTTTGTAGCGAGCTTCGCCTATGTATGCAGTTTTTTGTCAGGTCGATGTCCAGTCAGTGAGTGAGTGAGCGATAGCTGCAGTAAGGACCAGTATGGCGAGTGGTGGCGATCCACAGGAGTTAGAGGGCCCGCTGGCCTCTTTAAGATCGCAAGTTTGGGAAAACTTCGGGTTCCCTGTCAGTTACAGTAATACAGGCGAGAGGTGGATAAGACGAGGACTGTTTGTTGGCGTTGTTCGGCAATTGTTGGGTATGTGAGTGGAAATACATCTAACATGTTAACGCACATCTGATGCCATCCCCCAGATGTGTCAATCACTGGAACGAGACAAAAAAAAAATTTCCAACTTCTCCTCCCTACAGTGCTTAACCCTCTGGGGACCAGACACGCGCCGGCGCGTTTTGCTCGTTTTTTTCACATAGCAGAAAAATAGACTTAAAGTACTACCATCATTTCTGTTCATATAGAGTTAAGAAATATGAGAAAATAATCTGTTAAATGTCTACTTTTTTATGTGCCCACATACAATCGAAATAAAATATTGTGCTTTTGTAAAATAAAGAATATAAACAGGGTGTGCGTTCTGCCTCTCAGTCACCGTGAACTTTTTTCCTGGAGCACGTCTCTAATCTTCAACAAAACTCAGCTAATACTATTCACCCAGACATGAGCAATATATCTTTTAAATCATTTGAGTTTGTACTTTTAAATGATCCGATTCAAAACTAAAATAAATATTCTCCGTTTATGTAATCTATATAAAAAGAGAGACGTGTCAGCCATTGTAATTATCTTTCTCTCAGCTCATTATCTCCGGTAATGTGACACGCCCACGGAGAGCACGCGCTATTCAAACGCAAATACGGGAAGCACCACATTGAGACGCGTTAACGCCCATAAACTCTGAAAACACACTATATTTTTTAGTCAGATTAATCTACTGTCATCTTGAGCGGCTATGAGGAACAATCCTGGGACATTTACCTACCTCAGAACAAGTGCTGGCTTATTTTCACCACGAGGAGGAGCAACAGATTCAGCTGAGAAGTGTGTAAGTGTTTTATGCTTGTGCTTTGTTCTAATCGCGATATAGAATAACGTTAGTGTCTGTAAACAGAAAAATAGAATACTGTTTAAATGTGAATCATGTTTCTCTCTGTGTGTGTGTGTGTGTGTGTGTGTGTGTGTGAATGAAAGAGTGAATGAACGCACAGATACGCACTGTTATAGATGAAATAAAAGACATTTTGTTGACTAGTTTTGGATAGAGTATAAAGTTTTTACTCTAAAATAGACATCAAATAAGCTTTGTTAGGAGTTTCTGCTCATATGTTAAATATATAGTATGTTTTGTCAATAAACTAATCAACTAAGATGTTATAGTCTAGTGTTTGTTCCAATCCAAGCTAAATCAAAATAATGAATCCTCAACTTTGAAATATGTATGATCAAACTAAGACATTTATGGAAAAGACAATTTTCTTTTCAAGATTTTTCCAACTCTAACTTTGAACTGAAATAAAACCTTGTCTATATGGTGAAGGGTGTGTGATAGATGTGTCCAGACGTATGCACCCTGTATTTTAAAGAAGAACATTTAATTATTTGTGATAAATTTTTCATTCACAAAGAATTCAAGGACATTATTCATGTCCCTAAAGGTTGGAGTTTTCCTCATTTTTTTAATTAAGGCATTACGATTTTTTATTCCTCTTTTTAGTCAACTTTAGCATGGGTGTGTTCACTTATTCTAAGCAGTGTGTGTGTGTGTGTGTTGTAAATAAATCCAAACAATCTAAAAGCCATTCTTTTTTAAATCTCCTCATTCTTTCTGCAAGGCTCTTCATAATGATATGGCCTGATAGCACCTAATAGGGCCATTATGGGCGGGTCTTTGTCTTTCTCAGGTGTGAAATGGATACATACTAATGAGAGATCAAGCCGCCTCGCATAAAGCTTTCTCAAACAAAACACGTCATACACATTCTAAAAGACTTTATTGACTTATCTGAATGAGTAGTCAGGATGTTTCTCACATAGTTTTGGAGCAAATATTCTAGACTATGTGATACAATTTTCAAAAGTCTTGTGAAGAAATAATCAATATGTGTTTTGTGGCCTTATTTCAGAAACTTTTATTTTTAGTTTTTTCAATAACCACGCATAAATAATATTCTCTCAAAAATACAAACATGTACATGCATGTTGCTAACATATTATGGTAGCCCCGTGTGTGCTATATAGAGTGAATTTACACCTTTGCCATTAACATGTTTATAAATAACTGAAAAAAGCACAAATGTCAGTGCATGTCAAAACATCCCAAGGGCCCCAAAAACCTTTGGTCCCCAGAGGGTTAACCAGCCTTCAGGAACACATACAAATAGGGCCAAAAAAAAAATCACTGAACAATCGGAATTTACATGTCATCTTCAATGCGCCCGTATTCACTCGTAGAGGAACCTGGTTTCAAGTATTTGCTGTATGTACTCAAACCTCATTTCAACATGCCATCCCATCCACATTTGACGCAAACTGTAGTTCCTTCCATATACAACCAAACACGGACATTGATGGAGTTGTCAGCTGCACCCTCCGTTTCACTAACGACAGATGGTTGGACTTCTCGTGCTACGGAAAGCTATCTCACGGTGACCGCTCATTTTATTGACTCTGAGTGGGAGATGAAAGCGCCAGTTCTACAGACACGGCCTCTGTATGAGCAGCACACAATCACTCACCTAGCTGAGAAGCTACAGGAGGCCATGGCAGAGTGAAAACTAGAGAGGCCTGGAACAACTATTTCAGTGACCACAGACAAAGCAAAAAACATTGTCAATGCCGTCAGAGAAGCAGGGCCCGCATGTAGCATGCTTTGCCCATACCCTAAATTTAGCTGCACAAAAAGCACTGGCAGTCAACCAGGTATCTCGATTATTAGGAAAAATCAGAAAGATTGTTACTTTTTTCCATCGTAGCATGACGGCTGCGTATGTTTTGGAGTGTAAACAGATGATCCTTGACTTGCCAAAACACTGCCTCATACATGATATTTCAACACGCTTGAACTCCAGCTACGAAATGGTTGAGCGTTATCTGGAACAGCAAGTTGCCATTTACTTTGCATTAACAGACAAGTCAGTAAAGAAGGAGGACGCCTCACATCTGTCAGATCAGGAGGTGAGCTTCGCAGAGTGTGGTTAAGATTATGAAACTTTTGAAGGTCTCACTACAATTTTGAGCACTGAAAAAACAGTCGGTTTCAATGATCCTACCTTTCAAAACAATGATCATGAAGTCTATGGAACGAAATGACAATGATGCTCCCATCGTTAGGGAAATGAAGCATACCATCAGGGAGAACATGCAAATCCGATACATTGACCCAGATCTCCAGGATATTTCAAATAAATGCACTGCATTGGACCCCAGGTTCAAACCACTCCCTCATTTGGATCCTGTCTGTCACCAGAACGTCTTTGAAGATCTCATCACAGAAGTTCTGAGCAGAAAAGAGCAGGTATGTATTTACTGCTATCTAAGGTTGTTTTTTTATTTGATTGATCCACACTTCTGTCATGTCTTAACTGAACATACTGTGTATATATATATATATATATATATAAATATATATATATATATATATATATATATATATATATATATATATATATATATATATATATATATATATATACCCTATGTGTATGTATATATATATATATACATACATACACACACACACATATATATATGTGTGTATGTATATATATATATTTATATATATTGTCCTTGCATTCTTTCTTGTGTGACACTGTCACGGTTTTTGGATTCATTGTCTCGCCCTCGCTATGTGTGTGCATGTTGTATGAATGGGCGCGGCTCATCAGCACGGCTCGTTATCTCATCAGCACGGCTCGTTATCTCCGCTGATGAGCTGATCAGCGCCAGCTGTTCTGAATGAGGATGTCCTATATATTGTTTGTCACTTCGTCTTGTCTTTGTCAGATGGTTGTGGGTGTTCTCCAGTGGTTCGCAGTCTTTTCTCCTCGCTCCAGTTCCTGTTTCCTGACCTATGGATTTTGCCCAGTTCTGAGGACCGTTCCTGTTTCACCATCTGCCCACTGAGTCCTGCATTACCGAGCCTGGAAATGATCCGTCTGCCTTTCTTTGGACCTGCACTGCCTCTGAACTTCCTTGTGTTAATAAACACCAGTATTCACTTGCTATTGAATCCTTGACTGTTCTTTTCGTGCCATGACAGACACACCTGAATGAAAGGCTCATTATGCAGGTCTTTGTCTTCTCAGGCGTGAACCACCTTATTATTCATGACAAAGGTTGGGCCGTTCACGCCCATCCGCAGATTGCGTTTCCAAGCAAACAAATGTTTTTCACAATTTAAAACAATCTATTTTTTTATGTGAACGATTAGGCAGGATGATTTTCAGATCATTTTGAAGCAAAAACTCTAGGCGACAGCATCAATTAGTCAAAAGTCTTGTGGACACATATTTAGTATGTGTTTTGTGGCCTTATTTCAGAAACTTTAATTTTTAGTTTTTTCAATAACCATGCATAAACAATATTCTCTCATAAATACAAAAATGTACATGCATGTTGCTCACATATTATGGTAGCCCTGTTTGTGCTAAATAGTGTAATTTCACCTGTGCCATTAATATGTTTATAAGCAACTGAAAAAAAGCACAAATGTCCAGGCATGTCAAAACATCTCAAGGACCCCAAAAACACCTTAGACCCCAGAGGGTTAAGCGTGATGCTCTTTCTCGCCAGTTCTCCTCTTCCGAGGGCAGACCCACCATGGAAACCATCCTACCGGAGGGATGCATGATTGTGTCCATCACGTGGGGTGTGGAGCAACTGGTGAGAAGGAAACACAGTAGCCGCGTTTCCATTACAGATTTGCGCAAAACTTTTGCGATTTTTTCTAAATATCGATAAAAAACTATTGCGAAATGACGGCGTTTCCATTAACCGATGTTATGCACTTTGGACGTTTGTAGGTTATAGCACATGTGAATAGACGTGCAGCCACCGCACAAGACATTATTATTAATGGAAGGAGACGTGGTGTCTTATCCAAGCATTAATGGTAAGGAAAGACCCTAATACTGAACGGCACATGAGGTGTTTCTGTGTGTTTCTCCCTCATTTCTGCTCC
The DNA here is from genome assembly GCA_030578255.1 of Tiaroga cobitis. Taxonomy (NCBI): domain Eukaryota; kingdom Metazoa; phylum Chordata; class Actinopteri; order Cypriniformes; family Leuciscidae; genus Tiaroga; species Tiaroga cobitis. The sequence goes on along the minus strand of CM060604.1, from coordinate 52,248,075 downwards.
AAGGTCTTGATTGTGGCATTTCTTTGAGGTTTAGAATCCAGTATTCCTGTAATTCTTTTTTCTTTTATGAATTTAATAAAGAACTTTGTCTGGTATTCTGTCCAAACGGTCCGTGTACTTTTGCGTCCATTTATTTTTCCTTTTTTTGACCCGTAGCCTAATTGAAAAACGAAAAATGAACGGTTCTATTTTTAAAGCGCAAAGTTGAACAAAAAATTTTCAATTTGAACTGTAGCCTACACACCAAATGCTGCGCAAAAAATAAATATAGACGAATTTTCAGATTTTTGTTTATGACTTTTTGCCCCTTTATTAAACATTTAAAATATTCACAAATTAATGTGAAAAAAATGTTGATTTTACTGGTTTTCTAAGGCCAAATTAGAACCCGATGATATTTTTCCCGCAGTGCTGAATAAGAAGAGCCATGTCTCTGGAACCATAGCCTACAGAGAGGTGATTTATAGGTGATTATAGGCTAATGATAAGAAATGTGTCTGAAAAAATAACGAGGCATTTTAATTGTTTATTAATAAACTAGTGTTAGTGCCGACTGCAAACATATTTTCATCTCCACTGTAAAGCGGATGCGCCTTTAGAGAGAAATGCACATTTCATATGGATTACATAATCAGAAGGTATTTGCTTTCGATTTGAATTTGTTCGTTTAAAAGTGGACATTTCAAGCTTTAGCCTACATAGGCTATATTTTGTTTCAGTTCATTTCTGAGACATGTTCCAGTTCACGGAGATCATGAAAGCGCGTCTGATTGTTATCTTTTATTTTGCAAAAGAAGAACGTTTTCTTGTTATTGTGAGTTTACACAAATAAAATTAGTTGCGGATTATGTATTATTATTTTCTGTATGACCATAAATTATAGAGTATTTTAAGTTGTTTCCACTGTTGACAGGAAAATGCAAGTGTTCGCGCCCGCGCCTCCGTACTGCAGTGCGCGCTCCACACTTCGCACAAACCCTTGGATATACGTCAAAATCTTGTGTTTATTTTTGATAATCTTAGCCCTGTATTATTATTGTCTAACCTGTATTATGAATGACATTTGACGAATTGCTTTGTTCCTTTTTTGGATAAAAGCGCCTTCTATGTAGCCTAATATATCTAGCCTAATAAATGTAATAGGCTATAATAATAATTATTATTATTATTTGCGTTTATAACTATAAATGACTTCACTTAAGACAGTAATATGTTTATCATAAAATAATTGATGAATGTATTATTTTTATATAACCTTTTACAGTTTTGGAAAATGAGTTTGTGTTATATTTCTTTTTTTGTATGAGAAGACTTTTTTTGCTATTCTATTATAGCCTACTGAGCTTTTTTCTCCCCCCAGTCTAAAAACTAATAAAGAAGAAAGCATGTTTTTCGTTTTTCATACGAGTAAAAGGAAAAAGGAATGGACGCAATAGCCTACACGGACCCCAAACACACGCGCCTTCTAAGTCAGGTGACTGTAATTGCGCAAAAACTGTTTCCATTGCAGTTTTGCGAAATATTCCTTTTTCGAATTGCCCGAAAAACCTCCTCATGCGAGCGTAAAAACTTTTTTGCGATAAATGGGAGTTTTTGCGAAATTGACGTGTTTCCATTGAGCGTATTTTTAATTCGCAATTTCAATTTGCGCAATTTGAAGGGTAATGGAAACGCGGCTACTGTCGCTCGTTCCCCGGGGGTGCCCTGAGGGGAAGCTATTTCTCGTTAAGGTTGCTCGTCCGGCTGTTCTTCTTGGGGTCACTCCTCTAAATTGTTCGCTCATCTGGGGGTGGGGCGTACTGATTCTGGCGGCCTGCTATGGATGCGAGGTGCGTCGATTTGTTGCGTCGTGTTCTGTCTGTGTTCAGCAGAAGTCCAGTCTGTCTCTAACCTTTGGAGGGAATTCTGCCGACAGATTGGTGCCACTGCCAGTGTGTCGTCAGGGATTCACCCACAGAGTAATGGCCAAGCTGAGCGCTAATCAGGACCTCAGTCGATGCTCCGCTGTTTGGCGGGTCATAACCCCACCTCCTGGTGCGAGCAATTGACATGGGCGGAGTACGCTCATACAAACGCGTCGTCGCCCACTGGCCTGTCCTCATTTTCTTGTTATCTGGGCTCTGTTTCCCTCTCAGGAACCCAATGCCGCCGTTCCCTCAGTCCAGACCTTCATACTGCGCTGTCGTCGCACTTGTAAGAGGGTGAGGTCAGCTCTTTGCCGGACCAGGCAACGCACCCGTTGTCTCGCCAACCGTCGCCGGTCCAAAGCTCCCAGGTATGTGTGTGGACAGAGAGTTTGGCTCTCCATAACAATCTGGCCCTTGACAAAGTCGCTCAGATTTTTATTCCCACCCATTACACTGACAAAGATTTGAGTATGACAGAAAATTAATGTTGAATTTTCTGATTGGTGTTTTTGATGTAAACTCCCTTTGCGCTCTTTTTTTGTTTTGTTTTTAGATATTTATTCTGTTGTACAGCACAATGGCCAACTACTGTTGTATTTGTTGTAATACAAAAATAAAATTGGATTTGATTTTATCATGACAGACCTTGGAAAAACTCTGACAAATAAAGAGCAATAAATAAAACAAAACATGTATAAGCATTTTAGGTCGTTTATAATTAATAGGTTTGTATTTTACTTGTTCTTTTGTGTTTTATTCAAGGTTTTACAGCATTATATTTTTAAACATTACACAAAGAAGACAATATTCCTCCGCCCAGGCGAGCAACCACCAAGAAAAGGTGTTAAAACCAATTCTCGCTCAGGACAACTGGAAGCTGCTAGGGACTGGAAAATGCTGGCTGATCTTGATCAACGGCTTATTTTTCCACCTGAGATTGCCACCACTGACTTCCGACCAGATATTGTTTTGTGGTCTGGATCAGCACGCATTGTTCAACTGATAGAGTTAACAGTGCCATGGGAGGATGCGGTAGATGAGGCACATGAGAGGAAGAAACTGCGGTATGCTCATCTGGCCACTGAAGCAGAACAGCGAGGATGGAGAGTCCAGGTTTATCTAGTGGAAGTGGGTTGTCGAGGTTTTGTGGCACACTCTACAACCCGGTTCCTCAGAGACGTCGGATTCAGTGGCCAAGAGTTGCGTCGCACAGTAAAGAACTTATCTGAAGCAGCAGAAAGGAGCAGCAACTGGCTGTGGTTGAGACGGAAAGATTCTGGCTGGCTGTGTACAGGCCGCCACGCTACGGTTTCGTAGAATTCTTGAAAACTTGAAGAGTCTGTTGGTTTATTTGTATAGGTTGTATAGTATTTACAGTCATTACGTTCCTGTGTATATTGCGTGAATGACGGGTGGTTGGGCAGATATTGTGTTTTGCGGTAGGTGGTATGCCATACGGAACCATTGCCACTGAAACTGCATATTAACGCACCAGTGGGGCTCGACAGCCTTAGTCAAACGGGTTGGCGTGTATGGTTGGGTTGCGGAGAGATTGTGAGATTGTGGTTAGGTCTCAGCAGCAGGAGGGATGTAGAGGTCAGTAAGCTGGGCTGTGTTGAGTGGGGGACGGAGGGGGGAGACTCTGGGACGCCAGAGTCACTGTCGAGCCCTCTTGAGATGTCGTGGGCTAGTCGAAACACTGAGGACGGAAGGTGCCCACTTGAAGACCCTAGAGATGTCCCCTACTCGGCTCAATCCAGACGGTTGTCGTGCTGGTCCACTGGGGAGACCACACTGTAGTTGCAGCCGTTGTGTGTACTGACGCGCCAAGAATACTGCAGCCGTTAACGCCGGACAGAAGGAGATTCACATCACCATATGGAAAGAAGCGTAAATGGATGGAGAGATGGAGAGAGAGAAGCATAGTGTAAAGGCCCGTTCACACCAAGCACGATAACTATAAAGATAACGATAAAGATAACTATATATGCGTCCACACCAACGACCGATAACGGTCTTTTTATTCTAAGCACGCGCGCGCCCGCACTGCGGTTTCAAAGTAGCGAAAATGGATGACCTGCTGCTGCTTTACGTTACAAAAAAATATCAAAGGAAAAACAGGCGCTTTTGGGTACACAATATCCTTAAAAGACGAGAGGAGTTGGGAGAATCCGTCACTCTGATTCTAGCACTATCCCCTATAAATAAATAATATACACACACACACACACACACACACATTTTGAACATAAAATGAGAATAAACGTACTAAAAAAGCTTTAATGACATTGACTGATGTTATAGATTACATTGTATTATAATTGTTGTTTACAACATGTCATTGAATATGTTTTTGCTGTTCTTATTGCCTTTACACGTCTTTGCCAGCAGATGTCCTCAGCCAGCATGCTATGTTCCGAGCGCATCTAAACAGTGAATCTAGCAAGTCTAGTGTAATCGATCTAATCTAAGCAGTGAATTTAGCTGACGAAGTCAATGATGGGATAAAAACATGTATACAACGCCTTTCACTGCAACTTCAGCAATGTTGTCAAAACTAGCGCTGGATAGCCTACCTGAGGTAATTTTGTTACACTATGCTATATCTCATCGTTAATACTTCTCACCATTTATTCCCAGGATACGACCGATTGCTTTCCATATATCTTTTTTTCCATATATCTTTCCTATATCATCTTTTTTACCGTATCCTTGTAAAGGGGGTTTGACTTGTCAAACAGTGGAGGATTTTTTTGTACCTCGAAGATCAACTTCTCTGCAATGTCATCTGCCATTTTAAATGCGCGAGACCTTTAAATTAGAATGTATTCTGATTGGCTGTCAGTGTTTTATCGTTCGACAGCTGGAAAAAAATCGTTCTGAAAGTGATCCCAACGATATCGTTCCTCATATCTTTATCGTTATAGTTGTGGTGTGAACTCTGTTATTCTTTAATATGGAGAACGATTTTTAGAATTATATCGGTATCGTTATCTTTATAGTTATCGTGCTTGGTGTGAACGGGCCTTAACACCTGTTTGATACTTTATCAGTTTATGGTAAGTAATAGGTATAAATGGTCCCTGAAGACTTCACCTAATCACAGACCTCCAGAAGATTTAGGTATCGCAGGAGGCAGGAAACACACAGATCTGAATTATAGGGAGATTTAGTTTATATATGCATTTGTTGAGGAAAACAGTAAATTAACAATGTACTACAACAAAAGAAAATTAATATCAGGTTCAATTATCAATGATTTTACCCTTTGAAAATCTTTAAATTGAGGAAAAACGGAAGGAAGAAAAACAACTAAGAAACAAAACACATCACATTCACATTTTTAGAAATTTCCCTTTTAGAACAGGTTTCTACTCTTATTTAACCAATATTATAATTGTGTTTTTATAACAACAAGGAACTATTTTTCTACTTTTCCACGGGCTATTTCAAAGTTACTGAATGTTAGATCATTCAAATGTTCAGGTAAATACCTCAAATGAAAAAATCAACTGATTCAAATTGCACATATCAATGTCAGAACACATCACATGAGCAGTGAATACAATTGAAATGTTCGTCCACTGCGAATGAGCTATGGAAGTCTCTATGGGAACGGAAGGATCAAATAGAAAGCGTTTTTTTCCTAAGTGCTCAGTTCATTCAGTGAGCAACCGTTAAAGTGTTCTGTATGCTCAGTTGTGAAATATAACACGTGAAAAAAAACCTCAAGGATGTTTCCAACCAGTTTGTCTGATGTGAATTCACGATATTCCAGTCCATTCCGCTCTTTGGGTGGCCCGCCATCTGTTTCTCTCCTCGACTACGCAGTCCAGCGTCAGCGATTTAGCAACTCGTCTCGAACACAGTCCGAAAAGCACGGCCTGCACATAACCGGACAGCAAACTTAATTCACTTACATTAAATCATGACAACCTTGAAATGTTTTTTCAATTCGATATCGTTTACTTAACAGATTACAAGATCAGTTGTTAACATCATACAAGTGACATGACGAACATAGACTAACGTTACTGAAATTGTATTTTGTTTTGTGCATGATCTATTAAATCTATCTTCAAATAAAGAAAACATTATTCAATTTGAATATTGAACTCACCAATTCCTCTGTAAATAACTCAAATAAATGTTGTTTCCTCCGTGTCACGCAGCTGATATAAACTGTGTGACGCAGCTGATATAAAGTTGATCTATTTAAATATCAGAGTCTAATTCTCATTACAAAACTCACTCAATCAGCAAATCTCGTTCAATATTATGTTCCTAAACAATTCGGATCTAGGTTTTTAACTAATATTTCTTATATTCTTCTCTTGTCTTTTTTTTCCAAGTTCAACCCAATCCCAGGGTTGCCAGATGCCAGCAACGTTTTCCAGCCCAAAACCTCGTCAAAAACCGCGAGAATGCACAAAAAACCGCCCAATTATTATTTTTTTGTTTGTTTTCTCGTTTATACACATTGAAATCATAAACAAGCTTTAAAATGACCCATTGGTCGGTGTACTTTTGCGTCCATTCGTTTTTCCTTTTTTAACCCGTAAAAAAAAATAAAAATGAACGGTTGTATTTTTAAAACGCAGTTGAACACCAAAATTTGAATTTGAACTGTAGGCCTATAACGTTAACGCTATAACACTGCGCAAAAATATATATAGCCTATATATAGACGTATTTTCAGATTTCTGTTTATGACTTTTTGCCCCTTTATTAAACATTTAAAATATTCACAAATTAGGCTAATATGGACAAAATTGTTTTCTAAGGCCAAACTTTTAAGGCTATAGATGATTTATAGGCTATTAATAAATGTTTCTGAAATGTAACTAGGCATTTTAATTGTTTATTAAATAAACTAGTATTTTCTAAATCGACTTGAAACATCTCCGCGGATGCGCCTTAGATAAGAAATTCATATGGATTATAATCAGACTGTATTTGCTTTCGATTCGAATTTGTTCGTTTAAAAGTTGACATTTCAAGCTTTAGCCTATTTTGTTTTAGTTCATTTTTGAGACGCGATCCAGTTCACGGAGACCATAAAAGAGCGCGACTGATTGTTTTATTTTAACGTTTTCTTATTGAGTTTACACAAATAAAAGTAGTTGCGAATGATGTATTTTTATTTTCTATGACCAGAAATGATAGAGTACTATTTTAAGTTGTTTTCCACTGTAGACAGAAAAACGCAAGTGTTCGCGCCCGCGCCTCCGTGCCGTGCAGCAAGCGCGCTCCACACTCTGCACAAACCCTTGCTTGGAAATGCGTCAAAACCTGTGTTCATTTGTAATATATTATATATATAAACTTTATTGCAGACACAAGTCCATATAACACAGCATAGAAAAGAGATACAAAAAATACATTAAAAATTCTATAGGAGGCTATTGCACCAATGTCGTCTTAACCTCGAAGTATGTCTATAACAGCTTTTAAGAGGATTGACTAGAGCCTCAATTATACTGTTTACTGAATTGTCCAGACGACCCAGAAAACCAAACATCAGTTGTCTCAAGAGCGCCTCCCAAGTCGGCACTCTATTAGACACGAACAGATGACTGGCACTATGCCACCTAGGGACACGAAGCAGCAATCTCATCGCATCATTGTATGCTACCTTGAGCCTCTGCATACTCTTTTTTCTTATAATTAGACCACAATTGAGCAGTATATAGCGGTGTGATGTAGGTTCTAAACAAAGAGCACTTCACATTATCAGAGCACATTGAAAACCTCCTTATAAGCATGTTAGCTTGACAATAAATTTTACAGCGTTGACGGTATAGATCTTTGTCATCCGTCCAGTCATTGGATATAACATGACCTAAATATTTAGCTTCCTCACACACAGAAAGAGGGCTGTCTGACAGATAAAAAGTCGGAAAAGTTGATTTCTTGTCCTCATCACTTCTAACTACCATTATGTGGCTTTTTTTTAGCGTTATACTTTATATCATAATCAAGGCCATACTGAGAGCACACCTTCAGCATCTGCTGCAGCCCAGCACTATATGGACAGAGCAGGACCAAGTCATCTGCATACATAAGATGATTAACCGTAGTATTGCCCACAAGACAGCCAGTTTTTAGCCTATTTAACTGGTTTGATAATTCATCCATATAGACATTGAATAAAATAGGAGACATAATACCACCTTGTCTCACTCCATTGCTAACATGAAAAGGAGCAGATACAACATTGTCCCATTTAACCTGAAACATTTGATGGGCATACCAAAACACTAAAATTCTCACTAAAAATTTAGGGGCACCTCTATCTAACAGTTTTACAAACAATCGTTCATGATTGATTCTATCAAATGCCTTTGACGCATCAATAAAACATAAAAACATAGATGAATTCAGACTCGTGTACCTGGACACAATCTCTTTAAGAGCATAGATACACAAATCGGTTCCATGCCTTCTCTTAAACCCAAACTGATTATCAGCAGTAAGGACATACATTTCTAGCTTTGTTAGCAGTATTCTCTCCAGTACTTTAGACAAGATATTGGCCAAAGCAATTGGTCGATAGTTGTCAATACTGTTGAGCTTACCAGCCTTGTCTTTAAGCACAGGCAATAACATTACAGACATAAAAGTATTAGGCAGGACACCATGAACCAGACATCCATTAAAACACATAGACAACACTGGGCAGAGCCTATGGCTGGCATATTTTAGATGTTCTGCAGTAATGCAATCCATACCACAGGCTTTGTTGTTCTCCAACATATTGATGGCATCATAAATATCTGCTGCCCTAATTATCATATCTGCCGAGAAATCAATATGTTCATGATTGAGTCCAACTGTGTTACTTTTAACACAATTAAACAATTCAAAGTAGTGCTCTCGCCAAAGCTCAGCTATTTTTTCTGGGCTACTAATACCTTCAATATCAGCCGGTAAGGAAATCTTATTGTTATTCATTACTTTGACCTCTTGCCAAAAGTCAGTGAGGCTGTTTTTCTGTAACTTTCTGGCCAGCGAGTCTGCTCTCATTGTATTTTCATTTTTCTTAATAAAACGAAGTGCATACTTAACTCTAGCATTTGTCTGTTTTTTCATTTCAAACAGTACCCCATGTCTAGGCTTACCTGCCTCTGCCCAGAGTCTAAAGGCCTCTCTTGCCTCATCATAATACCCAGCCACAAACTCATTCCACCCAGGTCTGATGTTAAGTACCTTACATTTCGTTTTACAAAAGGGTTCACTGGCAGCATTTAAACATTTCACAATACTATCATACATGGCACAGAGTTTTTCAACATGTTGCACATCCTTACAATTAACATCTGAGCACATTAGGGCCTCATGGGGCATAACAATATTATTTAAAAAACGTTCAGTTCGCAATGAGTATTCAGCCACCTCCTCTTTACTCAGCTTTGCCCAGCCAAGTTTACTTAAGGAATCTACATTATTATTTCTGGACAACAGAGGAACATTCTCAACATCTAACAGAGCAGCAATTGGTATGTGATCAGAGGTGGCAAGTTCATAGCAAATCTCCACATTTACCAGTGAAGCATGAGCATCAGCTGTGGTCACAACATGGTCTAACCACGATGTTGTGTTCCACGCTTCACTAACATAGGTAAAACTTGTATCAGGTAGCAGAGCTATACTTGATAGAATTAATTTAGACTCATCACAGAACTGCTGCAAGTGTTCTGCAAATAAAGATTTGCTATCTGACATGTCAGCATTAAAATCACCCATAACATAAACACAAGATGAACTATTATCCTCAATAAATGACTGAATAAAAGCTAACCTGTTCATAAATTCATCCTCATGCTCATATGATTCATACGGTGTATAAACATTTAAGACAGTAAATTTCTTTTCATTAAAATTACACTCCAGCCCTATTGCCCAGTCAACATTTAACCGCACCACATTCACCATTGAATCATATTTGATGTTCCACAGTACTGCTACACCACCAGCTATCCTACCTCGAACCATCTTTGTACTAAGGTCAGTAGTGGACTCTCCAGCCCCATGAAAGTTCACATGTATAGTGTTCAGCTTATCCAAATCTTGTTTTGCCAGCCAGGTTTCTTGCAGGCACAAAATGTCACACTCATCCAGCATTGTGTCCACAACTAGACGTTTTGATCTATCAGTAGCAGTATGTCCTACTCGCAACCCACGGCAGTTGTATGAGACAACACGCATTTTAAGAAGTTTTATCTTTCCCACCGGAGCAGTTGGCCTTCGCCCCGTTCTCGCCCACAACTACAGCAGGCACCCTGGCAACATTAACATGCAACAGCCCCTCATCTTGAGAGCGGGGGGCATCCTCTGGCCCAGACAGAGCTCCGTCTGCTCCTCTAGAGCGACGAGGCTCATAGTAGCGTCGAACAAAAGTCCCAGCGGGCCAAAGCTCCGGATCGTATAGCTCAGCCACGTCATTACATTCAGCAGAAATACAGAAGGAACTAAATCTAGTCTGTGTCACCTCTATTTTTCTGCATGTCACTTGCCGATCCAGCTTCATTTTTAAGTATTCACCGAGAGTAAGTGCATCTACACTGAGATCAAACTTTGTAGCAAATACCTTAACCATCTTTGTTTTGACAGCCAGTATATTACTAACTACACCAGTCCCAATTATGCCAGTTTTCTTTCTCACATACCTCGCTGATGTTTTTACAGTGCAAGGTGTGGGGCTTCTATGGGCAGGATTCTCGAGTACTTGTTTTAGCCGAACCTGCTTCAGTCGGCGCCCATCCTTTACCACCATGCTCCACGGAGGCGTCTGCATTCGTCCCAGGGCTGGATCAACAGGCTGAACTGGTTGACTACAGCCAGTCTCACCATGCGTTGCTGTCAAACATCCGTCAGCCCCAGAAGGAGGGCAGGAGACAGGATCGCCCATTGGCTTCTCGATCACGGCCAAGGGACCTGTCACTCTAGGCGCAAGTCCCGGTTGTGTCTCCACAGCAGAGAGGCAGGTAGCCGAAAGAGTAGAAAGAGTATCGTCCGGGTCACGGTGCCCCTCCACAACAGACAGCCGGCTGTCGAGTTTCTCAGAAACCTCCCGCAAAGTTTCACAGGCAGCGACCTGAGTTCCCATAGTTCTTTTTAGGTAGTCAATGTCAATATTGATTTGCTGCATTTTCCCAAACAGCACCGACACATCAATGTGTTTAAATGAGACGGGGGGTAGTTCATCCAGGAAGTGCGATACAAATCTTGGGATATCTTCACCGCACTCATTAAGCGCTTGCATGCACATTTTGACATTGTTAATGTCCTTCTTTTGTCCCCTATGAGAGATCCATCTTTTATAGTGTGGAAGGAGCTCTGCCAAAACTGCCTTTGAAGCCTCAATCCGCTCAAGAGCTGAAACTGCTCGTTACTATCGACACAATATCATCATTGCTTAATGTTCGCATTTTAATCACAATAAAGTTCAGCAACTCGTCTTCGACTATAACTCTACCGTGTTCAGTATGGTAAATCTCTGGTTTAATTCGAGAAAACTCTCGTGTACATTCTCCCACAGCATGCCGTACAGCTGTACCAGCCACCATCTTTTAATAATCTTAGCCCTGTATTATTATTGTCTAACCAGTAGGCCATTATGACTGACATTTGACAAATTGCTTTGTTCCTTTTTTGGATAAAAGCGTCTTCTATCCAAACTGTAGGCTAATAATAATGACAATTATTATTTGCGTTTATAAATGAGTTCACTTAAGACGGTAATATGTTTATCATAAAATAATGTATTAATGTTTTATTTTTATATAACCTAACATTTAAAGTTTTTGAATTGTTTTTGGCTAGTCTTTTATTGCTTATATTATAGGCTACTGAGCTTTTTCCTTCCAGGAACAAATCCGCGAGTAGCTACATTTTACAGCCTATACAGCTTATAAACTGAGGAGACGAATTGCAAAAACGTTTTGTTTTTGTTTGTTTTTTTCACAGGTGACTTCCCAGGCTCAGTAGGCAATTATCTAAATGTTCTAATTATCTAAACGCAAATAAAATTGAGAAATAAAATTTCGTAAAACGGAAAAAAGTTACGTCACTTATTTGATTTTCAATTAAATATCTAAGCATTGTATAAAAGGAAAATAAGTCTGTATGTGAATATTGTTACGGCTGATCAGGAACGAACGCAGACAGTATGCGATTACACAAAGTTTATTTACAGACAAAACAGAAAAACAAAACCCACGAGGGGGCAAAACAGGACTGGAACAGGGTTTACAAAACTAGGTAATGACTTGACGGTAAAATAAAACAGCAAACGAAGAGACAGAACTTCTCTGAATACAATACACTTGACAGGGTACTCACGAGGATGGCAAAGACTAGCAAAGCACTCAGACAGGAATCACACGGTAACAAGAAGTAGGCCTATAACACACACGATGTATAACAAGATATAACAATGAACCGACACAGGACAGCAAACACAAGGGGATCATAAAGGGAACACTAATGACAAGGACAGGTGAAACTGACTAGACAATCAAGACGAGACGAGGATAACAAGGGGGCGGAGTTACATAACGCGACAACATAAGCACATGGCCAAACAGCTGGCCATGCGCTCGCACACAAAACATGATTCTGTCATGATCCTGCCTTAAGACCAGGGAAAATCAAGAACACAAAGGCAGAACCATGACAAATATTGTTTCACCAGTCTAAAAACGAATAAAGAAGAAAGCATGTTTTTAGTTAAAAAAGGAATAAGGAATGGACGCAAAAGTACACCGAAGGTAGTGGGAGGGACTATTGTGAGTTTAGAGGGCACGTCAGCCAGAGCTGTAGTGTGTATGTGAGTGAGTGTGTGAGGTTACTACCTGCTGAACAGAGGGTCGCCTAAAGAAGGATCTGAAGTGCCGGTGTTTCGGCTACAAAAACCCGCCGAACTGATCCGAAACCAGCCGAATTTGTATCCACCCGCCCAAACCCATTTTTGCCCGCAAAATAGATTGCTAAACCGCCCAATTGGGCGGGAAACCGCCCAATCTGGCAACCCTGCCCAATCCCCGTCTAACTTGTGGGCGGAGTTACCCTCACTGAATCAACCTAATTGGTCAAATCTACATCTGGAGTGCGATTTCATCATTTCCATTGGGCAAGTTTTTCTGCAGTATGCCATATATCCCATCCCATTTAATATAATTTTAATATTATTGCGTTTCATAAAATCAAAACAATTTATTTGATCATCTAAGGGATTTTTTTATTTTTTTATTTTTTTTCACTATTGCTGTTGAATTGGGTTCTATTTTGGCCCTGGGTTACAATAGGTTACTGTAAAGCTACGTCTTAGTTTGTGCTTATCTTGGCGAAAGCCGAGTACAAATCAGCATGAGGTTTAACATCTACTCTCGTGTAATGGAAATCTTAACATTTCAATGCAAGTCCATTTTGAATACATTTAACCTAAAGAAATCCTGACGTTGTTTGTACACACCCAGAGGTGATCATAAACTCCTCCTTCTTACAACACTAACCAGGAAGAGACTGTCAGGGTTGCCAGATTGGGCGGTTTCCCGCCCAATTGGGCGGTTTTGCAATCTATTTTGCGGGCAAAAATGGGTTTGGGCGGGTGGATACAAATTGGGCTGGTTTCGGATCAGTTCGGCGGGTTTTTGTAGCCGAAACACCGGCACTTCAGATCCTTCTTTAGGCGACCCTCTGTTCAGCAGGTAGTAACCTCACTCACTCACATAGGCCTACACACTACAGCTCTGGCTGACGTGCCCTCTAAACGAGAGGCATCCAGCTGCAGCCCCGCAGACTCACTTCTTGCTAGACACCAGTGGCTGGACACCAGTGGATGGACAGCAGACGTAATTTCCGTATCTTCATTCACTTTTCAAATTGACGTCATTTCCGTATCGTCATTCACTTTTTTTAAATTTGACGCTAAATATAACGTTAAATATAAGCATGCTCATTCTAATCATATTGTACATCTGTTCTTGCTTTAGGTGTGGTGAATGTCAAAAAACTGCCCCAGGCTGTAAGAGACATGTGTGTCCCTTTTAAAATTGTGCAATGCAGAAATTGCAGATGTTTTTTCAAAGACTGGATGGGGTTCTGTGGAAACGGAAGACGTGGAGACCTGCGAGGGTTTTATACAGACCCTGAATTTCCTGAGCATTGCCCAGACTGCCAGTTTTAGGGGGCAGGAACGAGGTGTGGTGTGCACAGTGTGCAATAGTTTGTTTGGAACTGTTCATGTTTTATTTTCTCTTGAAATAGGGACTTCCCCCACAACCTTGCGGGCCTAACTGTGGCATCTTCATTCTGATGGTCAGATTTGACTAATTTTACTAATTAGATTGTGTAATTTCTAATAAATATTGCAAAACCATGAAGTGTTAATTTGATCTGGATTGTTTGGTAAATTGTCTGATCATGTGAATCTACATATATTTTAAAAAACAGAAGCGGTTACATTTACAAAAAAAAAAAAAGAATTGAATATCCAAATGGGCAAGGCAAAAAAACTGTGGTCAATTAACATGTACAAATCTGTTGTATTGACAAAACGTTATAGTCCATTGATCCAGGCTGAATTTAAGTCACAAAAAATAGTGATATGATCTGAACAATTTTCAAGGTGGTTCTTGTGAATGCAGTTTGCATGACTTATTGATGTTATAATATTAAGTATATTATTGAGAATTGTTTTATGTAAAGAGATATGATAAAGATCATATTTCAATTTGCACACATCTTTTATATTATATATTTTAAGTCATAAAAGTAAGATGACAATACGGAAAAGACGTGTGCAATTAAGCCTGCAAAGAATGCTGTCTATCCACTGGTGAAAACAGAAAATAAATATGCTGTCTATCCATAGGTGAAAATATAAAATAAATATATGTCAATCCAGCTGTGAAAACGGAAATTAGCGGCGAAACAGAAATGACGGAGAAAATGGAAATGACGTAGGCTGTCTATCCAGTGGTGTCCAGCCAGTGGTGTCTAGCCGGAGGTGAGTCTGCGGGGCTGCAGCTGGATGCTATTGGTCTAAACTCACAATAGTCCCTCCCACTACCTTCGGTGTACTTTTGCGTCCATTCCTTATTCCTTTTTTAACTAAAAACATGCTTTCTTCTTTATTCGTTTTTAGACTGGTGAAACAATATTCACATACAGACTTATTTTCCTTTTATACAATGCTTAGATATTTAATTGAAAATCAAATAAGTGACATAAAACTTTTTTCCGTTTTACGAAATTTTATTTCTCAATTTTATTTGCGTTTAGATAATTAGATAATTCGAACATTTAGATAATTGCCTACTGAGCCCGGGAAGTCACCTGTGAAAAAAACAAACAAAAACAAAAAAACAAAACGTTTTTGTAATTCGTCTCCTCAGTTTATAAGCCGTATAGGCTGTAAAATGTAGCTACTCGCGGATTTGTTCCTGGAAGGAAAAAGCTCAGTAGTAGCCTATAATAAGCAATAAAAGACTAGCCTAAAACAAAAACAATTCAAAAACTTTAAATGTTAGGTTATATAAAAATAAAACATTAATACATTATTTTATGATAAACATATTACTGTCTTAAGTGAACTCATTTATAGTTATAAACGCAAATAATAATTGTCATTATTATTAGCCTACAGTTTGGATAGAAGACGCTTTTATCCAAAAAAGGAACAAAGCAATTTGTCAAATGTCAGTCATAATAGCCTGGTTAGACAATAATAATACAGGGCTAAGATTATTACAAATGAACACAGGTTTTGACGCATTTCCAAGCAAGGGTTTGTGCAGAGTGTGGAGCGCGCTTGCTGCACGGCACGGAGGCGCGGGCGCGAACACTTGCGTTTTTCTATCTACAGTGGAAAACACCTTAAAATAGTACTCTATCATTTCTGGTCATAGAAAATAAAAAATACATCATTCGCAACTACTTTTATTTGTGTAAACTCAATAACAAGAAAACGTTAAAATAAAATAAAACAATCAGTCGCGCTCTTTTATGGTCTCCGTGAACTGGATCGCGTCTCAAAAATGAACTGAAACAAAATATAGCCTATGTAGGCTAAAGCTTGAAATGTCCACTTTTAAACGAACAAATTCGAATCGAAAGCAAATACAGTCTGATAATAATCCATATGAATTTCTTATAAGGCGCATCCGCGGATATGTTTCCAGTCGATTTAGAAAATACTAGTTTATTAATAAACAATTAAAATGCCTAGTTACATTTCAGAAACATTTATTAATAGACTATCAATCATCTATAGCCTTAGAAGTTTGGCCTTAGAAAACCATTTTGTCCATATTAGCCTAATTTGTGAATATTTTAAATGTTTAATAAAGGGGCAAAAAGTCATAAACAGAAATCTGAAAATACGTCTATATATAGGCATATATTTGCGCAGTGTTATAGCGTTAACGTTATAGGCCTACAGTTCAAATTCAAATTTTGGTGTTAAACTTTGCGTTTAAAAAATATAACAACCGTCCATTTTTAATTTTTTACGGGTTAAAAAAGGAAAAACGAATGGACGCAAAAGTACACCGACCAATGGGTCGTTTTAAAGCTTGTTTATGATGAAACAAACAAAAAAATAATAGGCTTGTTTGAGATGAGCAAAATCTGCGCAGAACCGATCACCGGTGATCAGCGCGAGATGCATGCCGGTTAGAAATGTGTCCGAGTGCGGTCCGCCTTGCTCTGATGTCATGCCGACGTATGTCAAAAAACTCTCGCGACCGCAAGGCGCATGTGTCGGATTCTGCAGTCGCGCGCAGTTGCTCTCCACCGACTGCGCTGATCAAAAGCATGATGGGAAACGACTTGCTGACGGCACAGCTTAATGCTCATTGGTTTAAACAACCGTGATGTATTGTTCTCTTTTAAAATGTTTGATTTTAAAACTCTGATATCATGTTTTATGTGTATAAATTATGTGTGGATATCCCCAAACTCTCTGACAGTGCGATCTATGTGATGTAATTTTTTTTTTTAATTTAAAATAAAAACACATCTGTATTAAAGAAAAAATGATTCATAAACATGTAGGCCTATTTAAAATGGAATTAAATAAGTACTTTGGGTGTCTTGTTCATTATATTTATTTTCATATTCAAGCAACAAAACTTAAATTACATCCAGTTTATTAGCAACACCGTGCACAAGTGTGAATCCCGTGAATCCCGCGATATCCGCATTCCCACAGGTGTCAGATCCACTGCGAGAAGAGAGATCTGTCCGTCTTGCCTGCGCTTTTTTCACTCCTCCTCTCACTGCAGCCGCCTACTCTCGACTACATTTCAGGCGAGGCAAGGCGCATCTCAAACAAGCCTAATAATTGGGCGGTTTTTTGTGCATTCTCGCGGGTTTTGACGAGGTTTTGGGCTGGAAAACGTGGCTGGCATCTGGCAACCCTGCTTGTTATTTCTCCTTTCTGTCACACCGACTTTGGCTCAACAAAAGCAATAAAGAATAAGCAATCGATGGAGAACAAAGAGGAGAACTTTACAGAAGGATTTTTGTGAAGTTCAACAGACAGCAGATCTTTGATTCTCATTGTGATTCACTTTTGAAAACCGTCGTTCAGAAAGTGAAAGTAAAGTTTAGTTTGCGAGACTCAAACGGTGAAAATGGCCTCAGCAGCTGAAGATGATTATATTTGTCCTGTTTGCTGTGAAATCTTCAAGGCTCCTGTTCTTCTGTCCTGCAGTCACAGTTTCTGTAAAGGGTGTCTACAACAGTTCTGGAAAACTAAGAAAACACAGGAGTGTCCTGTCTGCAGGAGAAGATCCTCAAGAGATGATCCTCCATTCAATCTAGCGTTAAAAAACTTGTGTGAGTCGTTCCTGAAGGAGAGAAATGAGAAACGTTCATCAGGATCTGAGGAGATCTGCAGTTTACACAGTGAGAAACTCAAACTCTTCTGTCTGGAGGACAAACAGCCTGTGTGTTTAGTGTGCAGAGACTCAGAGAAACACACCAATCACACATTCAGACCCATCAGTGAAGTGGTTTCATCATACAAGGTAAGACAAATGTTTCTTGTTTAACATTTAAAGAACAATAATTAGTCATAAACATAGATATCATCACATTCATGCATTATTATTTCAATGTCATTTTACTCAACTTTATATGACATTTACTGTAAAAGTATTTGCCCAACCTGATTTCTTATGTTTTTGTGTCTCATACTAAATAGTGGGGCCTTTTTCATAGAGATCATTATTTTGAAAAAAAAAAAGAGCACAATTGAGCGTCATCTTTAGTTCAGCCTCATTGGAGGGTTTTCAAGCATGAACTGCCTGTTTAAGGTCCTGCCACATCTTCTCACTTGGTTTCAGCTCAGGCCTTTGACAAGTCACTCCAAAACTGTAATTGTGCTTTTTTGAGCCGTTCAGAAGTGGATTTACTCACTATTCTCTGAATCATTGTCTTGTTGCTTGAGCTTCAGTTTGCAGACTAAAGATAGGATATTGTGCTTTAGCATTTACTGATAGAAAGCAGAAAAATTCAGTTTCTACAATGTTGTTCTTGGCCTTTAGTGACTTTGAGCCTCTTCTGGGAAGGTTTGCTAATGTCCTGAGTTTTTTTCCATTTGGATATAATGGCTCTCGCTGTGGTTCTTTGAGTCCAAGAGCCTTTGAGAAAGCTTTGTAATCCTTCACAGACGGATGTATTTCAATTACCGTCTTCATCATTATTCCTGGAGTTTCTTTCACCTTTGTCAATTGTGTGTTACTGTTTAAGACCTTTTAACCAACTTCATGCTGTTGAAAAAGTCCTATTTAAGTGTTTATTTGTTTGAACATCTGCAGTGATCAGGACTGGTTGTGTTTAGTCCAGCTGAACAACATTATAAATATAGTTTCATAGATCTGAGGAATTAGTAACTATGGGGCCAAATACATTATCACGCAGGCCCAGTTAGTATTGGATAACTTTTTTTGCTTCAGTAAATAACATTGTCATTTACAAACTGTACTTTGTGTTCACTCAGGTTGCCTTTGTTTTATGATTAGTTTTAATTTCTGATTCAATTTAGTATGAGATTTACACAAAAACCGAAGATATCAGGGTGGGGGTAAATACTTTTGCACAGAATTGTATGATCATCTGTATTTTCTTCTCTTCACTGTAATCTGGTGTTTAATGTATTTTTGTTCAATTCTAGGAGGAGCTCAATACAGCACTGAAGTCCTTACAACAGAAACTTCAACACAATGAAGAAGAGAAAGGAGAGTTTGAGAAAACAGCTCAACACATCAATGTGAGGAAACAGAATCAAGAGTCATTTTCATTACAGCTCTATGATCACTTTATACCGTAATGAATTGATATATTTAATATAATGAATTCCAGTTGATTATTTATTTCTGTAAATGACAAGCAGCTTCTGCTTCTGGATCTGTTATATGTCGGGTATCTGAGATTTGTGTTGATTGAGATGACTGAAGTGAATGTGATTTGATTTCAGTCTCAAGCTGAGCACACAGAGCGTCAGATTAAAGAAGAGTTTGAGAAGCTTCATCAGTTTCTCAGAGACGAAGAAGAAGCTACAATCACTGCACTGAGGGAGGAAGAGGAGCAGAAGAAGCAGAGGATGAAGGAGAAGCTGGAGGAGATGAACACACACATCTCAGCTCTTTCACACACAATCAGAGACATGGAGGAGATGATGAAAGACAATGACGTCTCGTTTCTAAAGGTGACAAATCAATCTGGCTTCATTCTCTGTGCATAAAACAACTTGTATAGAGAGACTCATTGACAGTGAGAGTGTTTGATAAGATATTAAAATGTTTTCAAACTCTATATTTTCCAGAACTATAAAGTCTCGATGGAAAGGTAAGTGAGCTGCTCGTATCTCTTCTCTCAGTGGATCTGAACTCAAATTCACTGCAGTTCTGACTCCTGAATGTTCCTCAGAGTCCAGATCTCACAGCCGGATCCACGGATGAGTTCTGGAGCTTTGATTCATGTGTCGCGTTATCTGGGTAACCTGCCGTTCAGAGTCTGGAAGAAGATGCTGGAAACTGTCCAACACAGTGAGTCTCGGCAGATTTCACACAGTGCAGAAGATAGTTCAGATAGAAACACACACAACATCAACATTCGATAGAAATATATATATATCAGAGCTGCCAACTCTCACGGATTCAGCGTGAGACTCACACAATTGACACTTTTCATACGCTCTCACGCCACACATCCATTTTCTCACACAGATATAAATCGCGAAGCAAAGAGGACACGACACCGACAGACCAGACAGAGCAGGTCACTTTTGATATGGAACAAATTCTCAGCTCTCGAAAATGTATGAAATTTAAACAATAAACACTGTTTTGGCGGTTTTAAATGTGACCGATCGCAGTAGCGCCTCAGTTCAAGCGGCACGTAAACCGATCATCTCTCTTTACTACTAGTTAATAGTAAATAAACACGAATAAACAATAATAGGTATGTTGAAAGATAGAGTACAACTTATCGAAATGTAAATGCCTCATGCATAACATTGATCAATCAGTGTTTTTCAACGATCAATAAAACAGCTGGAGAACAATGTCACATAACGTTATATTTACCTCAGGACAGCCATTTAATGATCATAGCACGTAAGTTGGCTAGAAAAATGTTTATTTTTTTAAATATATTTAGTATTATATTTTTACTATAAAGTGGTTATTATAATAATAACCACATTATATTTAAGTTGAGTTGTTATTTTTAACCTTTAATAATACCAGCTGACAGGGGTCTCTGCAAGTTTACAGCATTATGTGAGAATTTCTTTCTTGAGAAAAATTTACATGTATCTACTGTACTATTTATCCAAATGAATCGATATTGAATCAAGATTGGAATCAAACCACAAGAATTGAAATGAATTGAAATTGTAAAATGTGTATCAAGCAATAATAAAAGCAGTAGCCTACCAGTCATTGCACCATGTAAACATGTTGTCACTAAACTTAATAAAATGTTTTGATAAAATTATGTTTGGTTAGGCTACCAAAATGTTTTGACGTCACAATAGCCTACGATGAAAGTTTTTTTTTTTTATGTTTTACATTTACATTTCACATCATATCTCATCCTGTAATCTGATGTTCTTCTCTTTGCAGCTCCGGTGACTCTGGATCCAAACACAGCAGATCCTCGTCTCACACTCTCTGCTGATCTGACCAGTGTGTCGTACAGTGATGAAG
Source organism: Tiaroga cobitis (assembly GCA_030578255.1). Lineage (NCBI taxonomy): Eukaryota > Metazoa > Chordata > Actinopteri > Cypriniformes > Leuciscidae > Tiaroga > Tiaroga cobitis. The sequence goes on along the minus strand of CM060604.1, from coordinate 52,226,945 downwards.
ATAAAACACTTCCTGATAATCCAGAGAGGTTTGACTTTTATCTATGTGTCCTGGGATCTGAGGGCTTTAACTCAGGAACACACTGCTGGGATGTGGAGGTTGGAGACAATACAAGCTGGATTCTTGGAATAACCACAGCATCAAACCAAAGGAAGGGAGAGGATTTCTTTAAGTCTAATGTCTGGAGTGTGTGGTACAAGAACAGCAAATACATCTCACAATCCCCAGAGCACTTCACTGTCTTTCCTGTTAAACAGAAGCTCCAGCGTGTGAGAGTTCAGCTGGACTATGACAGACGAACAGTGTCATTCTCTGATCCTGTAACTAACACACATTTACTCACATTCAGGACGTCCTTCACAGAAACTGTCTTTCCATTCTTATGTAATGCCTGCACAACTCCTCTGAGGATATTACCAGTTAAACTGTTTATTACAGCAGAAAATCACAGTTAAATCTGATTCTGCTTCTAGATTAATACAGTTTTGCAAATTATGCTTCAATAATAACACTGTAATCAAAGAGTCTCATTGATCAATCACACTTAATGTAAAATTTAGAGCCAATTTTACCCTTGTGTTTCCTTAAGGACAAGTTTGTCTCTCTGTTTTTTTAAAATATTTTTTTCCTGTGTTAATGCCAACTGCAACGATTTTGGCACAAGTGTGTATTTTAATTGGAATTTCCACATTTCTTCTCATAAATCACTGGGTACACAACATATTTACACTCAGGACCTTAAGGACAAAAATGTCCCCATTGAAACCCATTAAAACTGCCAATTTCTTTTTATCACAGGGCCATTTAACTATAAAATGATACAGTCTTTGTTAATATACTTGGGAAGGCTTTAAAATAATAATTCTTTTTTTAAAATGTACAAGATGGTGCCGTTTTCTCAGGTTTGGCCTATAAAGTGAATACTCACTTTTTTCCTGTTTTCTTCTTCTTCATATTAGAGTCAATTGTATAAATGATTGTGTAATAATTGTGTTTGTGTTGCTGTGAGGTTTGTGTATGTACTAAAAATTGTATTCATGCATGTAATAGTTGATAAAGAAAAATTATTGTATTGTAAATCCCAAATCAGTTATTATTATAAATGCAAAACTTAAAGCAGCAGTCCGGCGTTTTTCCTCTTTGTCTCCATCTCTGTTCGAAATCTGCAATTGCAGTCATTCGCGGATTATCAACTTTACGTGAGTTGTGCTTCAACACCCTCGACACGGCACAGCGCGGATGGACACAGTGTTTGAGGAGAGTGTGTGTGTCAGTCACTGCGCCGGTGTGGATACTGGCATTCAGAATCACAGATTATACTTTTTGGAAGTATGAGCAACATAAGAAGTTTCACCAGAAACTATCCTCTGAACTAGCAACATCCACTGTTGTTCTGGTTCTGACATTGCAGTAAATCGCGCTGATTAAATCTAACAATCGCTTATAAGTTATCATATCACATAAAACCGTGCAAATTATACTGTGTTCTCAAATTTTTAAAGCTACACTGTGTAACTTTTTTAGTTTATTCTTAGCTAAAAACACTTAGTTCTTTCAAAAATATATGTGCTCATTAATGTATATTTACTTCGTTCAAGTAATAAAGTATTCTCGTGAGTGTATAATATGCCATTGAAAATACATACGGGTGAGGGGTTCTAATGTCGGTCGCCATGTTGCCCCTCCATCTTGAAAGTACAGTAGCGAAATCGAAATTGAGAGGAACAGAAACTAATATTCACTGGATGGTCATATACCTTTTCACCGCTAGATGGGGCTAAAAATCACACAGTGTAGCTTTAATGTTAACAACGTCAGCATTGCGTGACTACATGTAATGCCCTTCAGATATTATCCTTGTTTTCGCATGGATCGGTTGCGGTCTCTTTTTTCTGTAGCCGCTCCGAAGTCCGAGCGAAGTCTTCTGCATGTTACAGCGGTAGTGTTGTAGTACTCGAGACCGGTCTCGAGACCACTTTTTGATGGTCTCGGTCTCGTCTCGGACTCGACCGCATTTGGTCTCGGTCTTGTCTCGGTCTCGGACATATGAGGACTCGGGATTTTTTTTCAAGACCAGACTAGACCATGACTGTGAAAATATCACAAATTTGCCAGTATATTGACTAATTTTTTTGTTAACATCCTTGCTTTTATTGTATGTAAAACGTACCGATTCAAATCCAAGCAATAACGTGACTCATTGGTCATTGCTAATTATGTATTTTTGTTACCGCTGCCTGTCACCCATCCCCGCCCCCTTTCACTCGCACTCCCAAGAAAGTGATCTGTGGTCGTCTGGGAGCGGGAGAAGATGTCTGCAAAATCTTCAGTAATAAAATTCGGCTACAAAAATCATAAAGAATATATTTGCAAAACAACATCCAGAAGAAAGCATACAGCTTCTTGTAAATTCTGCAGTGCTTCGCTTTCAGAGACGGTGGGGACTACGTCAAACTTTTATCGTCATTTAGAAAGGAAGAACAAAGGTAAGCTATGTGTAAGTGATGTTAGCAAAGCTGGCTAGCTAACGTTAGCAATCTGCCTCGTACCAAATAAAATTACTCCTCACACAAAGAGATTTTGTCAATATCAGCTAACGTTATACATATTATAGGGATGGGAATTGAAAACCGGTTCCACTCGAGAACCGCTTCTAAGTTTTATGAACCATCGATATTGAATGCCCTCAACGTTAACGAGTCCTCTTATCGATGCTCCTGCTCCAAGGCTAATTTTTGTCCTGCCATAGTCTTATTTGATAGATGAGTAATGTAGACGAACTGCTGCGAGTGTGACAGGGCGCATCAGAAGAACGAGCAGAGAGAACGCCCCGGTCGCGCGCGCGCACTCTCTCTCTCTGTGGAGCCAGGCGAATGTATAAAGGCTTCAACACCGTCTCCTCCTAAGCGCTATCTTGCTCTCTCTCCCTGGCACATAGTAATCAAAATAAATCGACACGATGTAATGGTAAAAGGTCGGAAGACCACAGTTTTATGTGGAGCATTCGGATATATTTTTTCCTGAATTACTGCTGGGTGAATTGTGCTAAAATACCTTATCTTCTCTGAAAAGCGTTTACATCCGAGTGACAGTGCGCCGTGCGCGAGCCACACGAGAAAACACCGTATCCGTGCCACTGATCGCAGCGGCAACGAGCACTTTGATCACTTGATTTAAAAATCACATATCATGTACAGTTTTTGATGTATTAATATTTAGTAAAACACATATCAGTGACATGATGGGTTTTAACTTCATTCAGGAGATTTTGGGTAACTGCACAGACAGATGACTTTGAGCGCACCGCCAACGGTGTGTGTGTGTGTGTGTGTAACCATAGCGCCAAAACAACCAACTTTCGGATCCTGCACTTAAGCTAATAATTTCGTTTTTAAAAATATAATTATGTATTTAAAAGTTTCAGAATGAAAAATCTTACAAGTTATTGCTTAGCTTCAACAACACTAGTCTGTTTTTTTCCCCTCCGGTCTCGACTTGATCTCGGTCTTGGTCTGTCTTGGTCTTGGTCTCGACTTGGTCTGTCTTGGTCTTGGTCTTGTCTTGGTCTCGATACCCTCTGGTCTTGGTAGTGTCTTGTTCTCGGTATAGGCGGTCTTGACTACAAGTCTATACAGCGGGTGAGTCTGTTGTCACTGGTGATCGTCGTTTGAACCTTTCTGGATCCGCCATCAAATTAATACATTTAATTATATCAAGTGCTGTGAGAAAAGGCCATAAATCTCCACCTCCAACATCCTCACACGCAATATAGCCTACTAGCCGAGACTCCTTTATGTGTACAGATGTGTGTGTGCAGATGTGTGTGTGTGCAGATGTGTGTGTGTGTGTGTGTGTGTGTGTGTGTGTGTGTGTGTGCGTGCGTACAGATGTGTGTGTGCAGATGTGTGTGTGTACAGATGTGTGTGTGCAGATATGTGTGTACAGATGTGTGTGTACAGATGTGTGTGTACAGATGTGTGTGTGTGTGTGTGTACAGATGTGTGTGTGTGTGTGTGTGTGTGTGTGTGTGGGTGTGTACAGATGTGTGTGTGCAGATGTGTGTGTGCAGATGTGTGTGTGTGTGTGTGTGTGTGTGTACAGATGTGTGTGCAGATGTGTGTGTACAGATGTGTGTGTTCAGATGTGTGTGTGTGTGTGTGTGTGTGTGTGTGTGTGTGTGTACAGATGTGTGTGTGTGTGTGTGTGTGTGTGTGTGTACAGATGTGTGTGTGCAGATGTGTGTGTACAGATGTGGGTGTACAGATGTGTGTGTACAGATGTGTGTGTACAGATGTGTGTGTACAGATGTGTGTGTGTGTGTGTACAGATGTGTGTGTGCAGATGTGTGTGTGTGTGTGTGTGTGTGTGTACAGATGTGTGTGTGCAGATGTGTGTGTACAGATGTGTGTGTTAAGATGTGTGTGTGTGTGTGTGTGTGTACAGATGTGTGTATGCAGATGTGTGTGTACAGATGTGTGTGTGCAGATGTGTGTGTGTGTACAGATGTGTGTGCAGATGTGTGTGTGCAGATGTGTGTGTACAGATGTGTGTGTACAGATGTGTGTGTACAGATGTGTGTGTTAAGGTGTGTGTGTGTGTGTGTGTACAGATGTGTGTATGCAGATGTGTGTGTACAGATGTGTGTGTGCAGATGTGTGTGTGTACAGATGTGTGTGCAGATGTGTGTGTGCAGATGTGTGTGTACAGATGTGTGTGTACAGATGTGTGTGTGTGCAGATGTGTGTGTACAGATGTGTATGTGTACAGGTGTGTGTGTACAGATGTGTGTGTACAGATGTGTGTGTGTGCAGATGTGTGTGTGTGCAGATGTGTGTGTGTGCAGATGTGTGTACAGATGTGTGTGTGTGTGCAGATGTGTGTGTGCAGATGTGTGTGTACAGATGTGTGTGTGCAGATGTGTGTGTGTGTGTGTGTGTGTGTGTGTACAGATGTGTGTGTGTACAGATGTGTGTGTGTACAGATGTGTGTGTGCAGATGTGTGTAAAGATGTGTGTGTGTGCAGATGTGTGTGAACAGATGTGTGTGTGCAGATGTGTGTGTACTTGTCTACCTATCTAAGTGGGGACCTTGGTGTCGTTATGTAGCACGCCCGCCGTCCGACTGGCGTTGCTGCAGTAAATTAATTTTGTTTGATAAAACAATGAGACAGACCAAGTTGTGCTGTTATCAGTAACGAGTCGCTCTGTAATGGCGGCTTCTTCTCTGCGACTCAAAGTTACTCACATAGTCTCCGATCAGCACATTGTCTCCGCCTACTGTTCACTGAGGGTATTACTCATCACAAGTTCAGCATAATAACAGTAATTGAAACAATATCATAAACACAATAAAATAAATCAAATACATAAAGAAAAATATAATTATTCCTGTGACTATACATACAGGGTGTCACACTCTCCCCGACAAAAGAAATGGCTCCAGACAACACTGACCCTTTAACTCTTATAAACAGTTTACTCAATAACACAAACCTTCTCCTCACCTTGTAACCAATTTCAAGATTTCTGTGTCATGTGTAACATATGTGTTCATTGTTCACATTCATGTGTGTGTGTGCGAGTCTTAACCCTGTTTTCTTGTAGGCACTAATTCTCTAGTATCCACTAAAGGCAGCATAAGGTGATAAGGTAGGATAAGACCCTGTCTGATAAGGAAATGTAGGTAGGACGTGAGCACAAGGCACACATACTGGCCCCTGTACCCCAGAGTAATATGGTAACTGCTGTGTCTGCATAAATTGAGCAGCCCCTATCTCCGTAGGCAGTTCATAATTGGGCTGACCCAATGAGGTGTAAGTGAAGACCCGTGTGGGGTTTCTTTCTCTGCTTGATCTTCTTATATATCCATCTCCTGCGGAGTTTCCCATTGGACTAACCCTTTGTCTTTCTTCCTCCACAGGTACCATCTCTCCCAGCTCATCATTCATCCTCTCAGATTCTGGTGCAGCAGGTAAATCAGTCAATGAGTGAGTTGTCACCGGCTCAGGTAAGTATTCTTCCTCTACTCCTAGAGTAATCTCTCCATGCCTCGCAGGTCCATCCTCACTATTTCTCCGTCTCCAATCTCCTCTTTCGTAAGTGTCAGGTATAGTCCTTCTCTGCTTAGATCTCTGCTGTTCAGAGGAGCGCAACCAGTAGTAAGCTCTCGGAGCGTCACTGTCATCCGAACATGAATCACTCGAATTTGCTTCCTCTGGCTCTCTTGCCGATTTTAACAATCTTGGTTTCCTTCTCTTAGGTCTACATGACTCATCAACCCCCGGAGGTGGCGGGTCTACAGGTAGGTCATTAACCAGGTGAAGCAGGTTTCGATGCAAGGTACGTATCATTGCTGGATTTTGACCTCCACTGGACTCAGGGTACACTTGATAGACCGGTCCATCTCCTATTCTTTCTTTGACCACGTGCACTGTTCTCTCCCAGTATGATCTTAGCTTTCCAGGCCCGCCCCGTTCACTTAGGTTACGAACCAGAACTCGATCTCCTGGTTGCAGCACAACACCCAGAAGGTGCTGGTCATAATATTTCTTGTTCCGTGCGCTCGCTTGTTTACTGTTGTCCGAGGCTAGTTTATATGCATCCGCCATCCGGTGTGCCCACTTCTCTGCATAATTTCGAGGTGAGTAATGGTCATCCTCTGATTTTAGTCCAAACAACAAGTCGACGGGCAAGCGAGGGTGACGTCCATACAGAAGGAAGAATGGAGAGAACCCCGTCGCTTCGTGTTTAGTGCAATTATAAGCATGCACTACCTTCGGGAGGTGGTCTTTCCATCTATCCTTTTCCTTCTCTTCCAGCGTCCTCAACATTTGTAGCAGAGTGCGATTGAAACGTTCCGCTGGGTTTGATTGGGGGTGATAAGGTGTTGTTCTTGAGTTACTGACCCCTGTTAACCGCTGCAAAGTCGCGAAGAGATGGTTCTCGAATTCACGGCCTTGGTCGTGATGAAGCCAGCAAGGATAGCCAAATCTTGGGATATAGTCGTTAAATATCCTCTCAGCCGCTGTCCTTCCAGACTTGTCTCTTGTCGGGTACGCCTGGGCAAATCTGGTAAAATGGTCCACCAACACCAGAATATATTCATATATTCATTACATAGTGCTCAATCTCCTTTTTCATAAAAGGCCAGTAGAATCTGCTCCTTGCCAAGTCTAGAACTCGTTCCGTCCCTACATGACCCATGTCGTTGTGCAACTGTTTCAAGGCCAACTGCTTAAACAAGTTGAGATCTGTGACTGGTCTTACGATAGAGCAGGTCCTCTTCAAGATCCAGTTTTCTCCACTCATACAACAGTCTCTTTAGGTCTCCTTTAGCAGTTTTCGTCATTTCATATGTCAGTTCTCCACCACTTTCCTTTAATTCTATCACCTTACCAACAACAGGATCTTCCCTCTGGGCAGCTTTCAACTCAGAGCGGTCAAGTGTCGTGAGACTCTCTCCAAAATGGCACTCTGCATTCTCTTGACGTGCATTAAGAGCCGCAACCCAGGCAACTTGATTCTCTTGGTCAGCCCGACTTCCTTCCCATGTAGCCAAGACCACCTCCTCTGTGAGAACTTCGGTACAGGCAGTCATAAACTCATTGATATCGAGGGGACAACGAGAGAGCATGTCCGCGTCCGCATTCATTTTGCCTGGTCTGTAGCGAATGTCAAATCTGAAGTCTGCCAATTCTCCCACCCACCTATGTCCAACAGCGTTGAGTTTGGCCGTTCTGAGGACATACGTCAACGGGTTGTTGTCTGTGAAGACTGTAAAATGTGGCGCATAGAACAAATAATCGCGGAACTTCTCACAGACAGCCCATTTAAGTGCCAGGAACTCAAGCTTTCCGGAGTGGAGTCTATAACTTCTCTCGGCGGGAGTCAACGTTCTGGAGCCATAGCCAATAACTCTGAGTCTGCCCTCTTGCTGTTGGTACAGCACAGCCCCGAGCCCCTGTTCAGACGCGTCTGTATGGAGCACAAATGGGAGTTCAAAGTTCGGGTAAGCAAGTACCGGGGGGGTTGTTAGAGCCCCAATGAGTCTCTCCAACACACCTTGGTGCACACTCATCCACTCTACTTTTGCACGGGATGGTAACTGGTTCCCTCTTTTCTCAGTTTTACCAGACTTATTCAGCCCCCCAGAGGCTACTGATCCCCGAGACTGGAGGAGTTCGTACAGTGGCTTAGCGATCCGTGAAAAGTCCTGGATGAAGGTGCGATAGTAACTGAGGAACCCCAACAATCGCCGCAACTCCCCGACAGTAGTGGGCTTTTGGTCTCTCAGGGATAGGACAGCTTCTAGGTCTTTTGGGTCAATGCAGACACCATCCTCCGAAACTAGTCTCCCCACATATCTGACCTCTCTCTTGAAGAGTTCGCATTTTGCTGGCCTCAACTTTACTCCATGATGCCGCAGTACTCTGAGGACTCTCCTTAGCCCCTGAACATGGTCACTGAACATTTTACCATAGCAAAGAATGTGGTCGAGATACGGGATACATAATTCGTCTCTCAGTGCGTCCAGCATCCCCTCCATACTCCTCTGGAACGCCGCTGGTGCATTAGCCAATCCGAAGGGTATGCGCACCCACTCATATAGACCCCAAGGGGTTGTGAATGCCGTAAGGTGCCGATATCCCTCCGCCATGAATCCCTGATGGTAGGGCTTTCCCTGATCCAGAATTGAAAACCATCGGTAGCCTCCCAGAGTGTCAATGAGGTCCTGGATCCGGGGGAGGGGATGTCGGTCTGGGACTGTCTTCTGGTTTAACAACCTGTAGTCTATGCACAGTCTCAGCGTGCCATCTTTCTTCCGAACGCACACCACCGGGGCTGCATATGGAGACTTCGACTTGACCACCCAACCTCGAGCTAGTAAGTCCTGAACGTAATCCTTCACCTCCTTATATAGTGGTTTTGGAATGGAGGCATAAGCTCGCTGAACAGGGATGTTGTCCTTCAGGTTAATCGTCATCTGTAAGCTTGGGATGCACCCAATATCATCATCTCCGCGAGCAAACACGTTGGATTCTTCATAAAGCATGTTTTGACTAATTTCTGCTGTTCTTCTTCCAGATGGCTTACATCGACCGGCGGATGCCACAAGCTGTCTGCCCTGCGGACGTCCTCATGTTCTTGGGGACCTGGTTCTTCTCCATGGCTCACTGGTGAGACACCTCTGTTTACCAAGTCTTGCTGCTCCGTTTCGATAATGCTTGATATTGGCTGAATACTTCCTAGAGGTGTACGTCGTCTGATAGTGACTTCACAAGCAGTAGGGTTTCCCAGGGGAATCCTAACATAGGGCCGCCGGTCTGTCCCCTCTAATTCCATCAGACCTTCTCCAACGTCTAGTTGAGTTAACAATGTACTCTCCTCACTGGACTCGAACAGTACTACTGGTTCAGAGCATTCCAAGCTGACTGAAACTTCACACTTAATATGAGTCACCTGACCGGGTGGTACGGCCACATCTCTAGGGCCGACTGTGACAATAGCCCCGGGGTTCACATGGGGTTGTTCCTGAATGAAGCTCACTATCGCGTTGGCTTGTTCGCCTTTGATGTCCAGGGCCATCTTTAGGAGTTCTGCAAAAGCACATAGACCCAGCTCTGTGTTCTTCTTTCCTCTTATTATCTCCTCGACCACATTAAAACCCAGCAACGGCCGCTCTAATGGCATCTTCCCCACGAGGAAAGGCACTTGAATAGCCAAACTTGGATCATCATTCCCAGGCAGGTTCACTGTCAATTCTACCCATCCCTCGAATGGCAATGGTTCTCCATTAACAGCTGAGACATTGAAGTCGCCCCCATCGACTATTTCTGACAGTGGTCGCAGAGCTTGATCTGGTACGTATTTACTCTTCCAGTTGCAGTCGATTATACTAACTTGCGCTCCTGTGTCCAGTAGAGCAGTTACTGCAAACCCATGAATGTGGCACTTGAGGGTGGCTTTCTTTCCAATGAGCTGGGCTACTCGGTCACAGGAACTTTGTCTTTGACTTGGCGAATCAGGTGTCCTACCCATCCAAGCTTCTCTTTCCTTAGGCTGGAGCTGTGGTTGCTCGGTCACTGTTCGCCCCTCATCAGTGGCCGCTGGTCGTTTCCCGACCCCTTTTCCCTTCTTAGACAGCCCACCGCACGATGTCCTTCCTCACCACACACAAAGCAATGACTGCAAGAGGTAGCATCCTTGGTACTACATTTGGGACACATTCGTCGACGTTGCCTTCGCTGCAGCTGGGAGTCGATGACTTTGCACTGACCTTCTGTCGTTCTCGCCTTTGCAAGTGATTCAACAGTCTTGGTAAGGGCTTCAATTTGTGCACTTAATCGGCGAATCGTCTCGGTTTGGTCGTTTTGTCTACTGCAATCTGAGTCTTTACCTCGGCTGGACTCCCACTGGGCGCTGAGAGCATTCGACGCTCTCTGCCGTGCAGCTTGTCCCAACCGACGTTGTCTTTCACTTTCGTCACTGGTTATCTGGGTTACTTGGCGCAGAAGTGCCTCATCTGTCACCAGGCGATTCGTAAGCAGAGGTTTCAATTCAGTGCGTAACTGGTTGTACTTTGCACCCATGCCCTGATAAATCGTCCTCAGAAACACATTTTGAATTGTTTGTTCATCATACTCCAGGTCTGTGACAGTTTGTTTGGACAGAAAAATTAGTTTCTGTTTCAGTCCAATCAGTCTATACAGGAATTGTTGAGGAGTTTCGTTGTCATTCTGTTTACCACACATTAACTCCTGGAAGAGCTCAGAGCTACTTCTCTCATTCAGATGCGACTGAAGAAAACTCTTTAATTCTAGGATTGTCAGTCCCTCCTTGTTTACTAACATGTCCTTAAAGTTTCCTGGCTTAATGACTCTCAAGACCCCTCTGATGATGTCATTTTCACTGTGGTTAGCTGCCAGTCCCTCATCTATTTGCTTAGTTACACTTGTGTAACTTATATCAGAAGTACTGTCACCAATCTGCCCCCCTTGAACTTTGAACTCTCTGTGCTGAAATGGCAGTAGCTGGAGGTCACGGAGAGAGATCATACTTTCCCTTTTTCCACTGCTGAGCTCACCAGCTACATTCACAGGTAAGCTACCGCTACTTTTGGGAGATTCTGATTTACTTGGGTTAACCTCAATCTTGTATTGTGCTAATTTTCGCCCTAACTCTTCATAGCAGTCTACTAATCGGTTATACTCCATTGGCTGTGTCTGTGTGTCAGTGGCGTGTGTAAGTTGTTGTGGTGGTGTAAGTGACACAGTGTCATGCAAAACCGTTTTTACATTCTGTTTCTGGATTATCACATCTACATTGTCTTTTAACAGTAACAATTGAGACAACCCTCCATCTTCTAACTCCAGCAGCAAATCACTGTTCATGTACTCAACAATGTACTCAAAGCAACACTCCTCATCAGTTACATCCAACCTATGCTTTCCTGGTGCTGCAGTTGGCTCCAGACAATCCACCAGGCTGATCAGTTCATCATGGGTGAGTTGATGAAGTCTTTTCTTGATTTCCCAAACTGTTGCTTTTCTCATCTTATCGACAAGCCAGTAGCTGATGGGTTCACACTTGGCTGGTACCACACTGCACTACTCCTCCTCAGCCAGGAAAGCCTTTCACCACCGTGCTTTGGTTCTCCTGCCGCCGTTGAGCTGCCTTTTGTGGTCCTCACGCTGATCACCCGTCACTCAGCCCTTCTGTGGTTCATTTGAATTGGATCCGCATACCAGCAGGTGGCGCTAGATCCCGGACGAGCCCCCAAAATCTGTAGCACGCCCGCCGTCCGACTGGCGTTGCTGCAGTAAATTAATTCTGTTTGATAAAACCATGAGACAGACCAAGTTGTGCTGTTATCAGTAACGAGTCGCTCTGTAATGGCGGCTTCTTCTCTGCGACTCAAAGTTACTCACATAGTCTCCGATCAGCACATTGTCTCCGCCTACTGTTCACTGAGGGTATTACTCATCACAAGTTCAGCATAATAACAGTAATTGAAACAATATCATAAACACAATAAAATAAATCAAATACATAAAGAAAAATATAATTATTCCTGTGACTATACATACAGGGTGTCACAGTTACACACTCACCAAAAGGGAACCGCCGAGCCAAGTGGGGACATTTTTTAAGTCCCCTGTTGGTCATGCCTTAAAACATGCTAAAATCAAGTAAAAAACGCTCTGGTGATTTTTTTACATTTTTGACCAAGTGGGGACCTGCAAGTGTGTGTGTGTTTAAGCCCATAGCTCTGAGACTGTAGAGCTGCTGTTTAACTGCTGCTTAGTTAAGGAACTTTCGGTAACTTTGTAATAACTGCATGCTATTAATCATTAGTTAAGCATTAGTCAACTGTTAATTCATCATTTATAAAGCATTAAAATACATAAATAAGCAGTATATAAATACAGCTATAAATGTGTTATTCTTGTTTTAAAAGCATATCTATAATGTGTTTAATAAATGTATTTTCTTACTTTATTAATGATCAATTTACAATGTCTAAATGAAATAGCATTATTTACAAACCAGTTATTTATGAGTTGTCAGTGGTTCATAAGATCACTTAGAACGTGTGAGTAAATGATATATATATATATAGCCTATGTATATGTCTATATATATATATATTATTTTTTACGCGACTCGGCGATGACGTCGCATCAGGTAGACGCAGGCTGCAGGCAGCGGCGCGCTTCAGAATTGGTTCACAGTAAAGTCTGATGGTTCACAGCCGAGGAGATCGATGTTCTCGTCAGGGCCGTAAAAGAAAGAGAAGTGACATTGGGGATGGGACGAACCCACCCAAATTAGCTTCGGTTAAACATGCATATTCTAATTTGGGTAAATGTGTAAGCTTTATGCCTATTTTTCCTATCGTCATGAACAAAACAATGATTTCACTCGTGTTTAAATAGTTTTCCTTATAATAATGTATCATTTGCAAACAGTAAAATGCATCCGTGTAGATGAGAGAATCATCTACAGTGTATGCGCGTTGTTCACTCTGTATCTGCAAGCATGCGCGCTTAAAATAGCATCTGAATGTACGCGCAACCTATGCTCGCAACGCGCCAGACTTTAGACTAGGGTGACCAATAGTCCTGTTCCCTTTCAAGGCGGTCACTTCGACATTACGTCATACTGACGTATATGGGAACTCCTCCCTTCTCCATTTTCACTGAAATCTTATAGGATAACGCCAGCTGGAGACAGCTGGCCAATTGACGCAAAACATGCAAATGCTGACCGGTCCGCGGGCAGTATAAATAGCATGGACGCGACAATTACGTCAGAATCTCTTTCTTCACGCTAGAAGTCTTATCTGAAGTCATCGTGGAAGTTGCAATAGAGGTTACTCACCACGTTTCCTCCCCGCATCCGATGGCTGCTACATGCCAGATATATGCGGTATTGACTCGCTCTACCCGAACAAGGATCTACCGAGGCCGCACTCACGGACGACAGGCATGTGCCGGTCTACCAGTGCGCGCCCTCATAAACCCGGGCATCAGCTGGGATGAGGCCCACTGCCGCCAGCGGCCGCTGGTGGGCCCTCTCACGCCCAAAGAAGAGTTGAATAGCCCGGTATCTAAAAACAACCAGGCTACTTCAAGAAAGATTCCGTCTTCACGACGTCCTATGGTAAGTCATGCGAAGGACGCATCCAGAGAGACGAGGCAAGGCCATGGCTCTGTGTCTAAAGGCGCGAAAGTGGGCATTTCCCCCTGTGGCTCAGTGGCGAAACCCAAAGCCGTTGCACGGGGGACCCGTGTTCGATCCCAGCTCTCGCAGCATATAAAATTTAGTCTCGCCGCGGCCAGACTTTACACCGAAACTTTTGATCTCTATACGGTCCAGCCTTCCTCGATGTCTCTCTTCGTCGGCACCTCGTCCCGCCCAATTCGGCTACAGCCGCCAAAACGGTTCGAACCCGAACGAACCGGATCTTCACCGTTGGCAGAGGGCGGGACCGGTAATGTGGCGACACAGGCCACGGAGAGCGCCGCGCCAGGACGCCCCGCTCTGGTAATGGAGGTGCACAGCTAGAGCTTATGTCGTCAGGCTGCCCTGTATCCTTCAGTGCAACTGGCCATTCTGATTTAACCACGTATCCACAGTTGTTGTCGCTACGCCACTGACGCTGTGTTTATGTTCACACTGCTCACTGATATGTGCTATAATTTGTGCCGTTATATATTGTTATATCCCTATATATTGCCCTGTATCCCTCAGTGCAACTGGCCATTCTATTAACGACGTATTCACAGTTGTTGTCGCTACACCACTGACGCTGTGTTTATGTACACACTGCACACTGATATGTGCTATGATTTAACTGTTATGCCCTTATATGTTGCCCTGTATCCCTCAGTGCAACTGGCCATTCTGATTTAACCACGTATTCACAGTTGTTGTCGCTACGCCACTGACGCTGTGTTTATGTACACGCTGCACACTGATATGTGCTATGATTTAACTGTTATGCCCTTATATATTGCCCTGTATCCCTCAGTGCAACTGGCCATTCTATTAACGACGTATTCACAGTTGTTGTCGCTACGCCACTGACGCTGTGTTTATGTACAGACTGCACACTGATATGTGCTATGATTTAACTGTTATGCCCTTATATATTGCCCTGTATCCCTCAGTGCAACTGGCCATTCTATTAACGACGTATTCACAGTTGTTGTCGCTACGCCACTGACGCTGTGTTTATGTACACGCTGCACACTGATATGTGCTATGATTTAACTGTTATGCCCTTATATATTGCCCTGTATCCCTCAGTGCAACTGGCCATTCTATTAACGACGTATTCACAGTTGTTGTCGCTACGCCACTGACGCTGTGTTTATGTACACGCTGCACACTGATATGTGCTATGATTTAACTGTTATGCCCTTATATATTGCCCTGTATCCCTCAGTGCAACTGGCCATTCTATTAACGACGTATTCACAGTTGTTGTCGCTACACCACTGACGCTGTGTTTATGTACACACTGCACACTGATATGTGCTATGATTTAACTGTTATGCCCTTATATATTGCCCTGTATCCCTCAGTGCAACTGGCCATTCTATTAACGACGTATTCACAGTTGTTGTCGCTACGCCACTGACGCTGTGTTTATGTACAGACTGCACACTGATATGTGCTATGATTTAACTGTTATGCCCTTATATATTGCCCTGTATCCCTCAGTGCAACTGGCCATTCTATTAACGACGTATTCACAGTTGTTGTCGCTACGCCACTGACGCTGTGTTTATGTACACGCTGCACACTGATTTGTGCTATGATTTAACTGTTATGCCCTTATATATTGCCCTGTATCCCTCAGTGCAACTGGCCATTCTATTAACCACGTATTCACAGTTGTTGTCGCTACGCCACTGACGCTGTGTTTATGTACACGCTGCACACTGATTTGTGCTATGATTTAACTGTTATGCCCTTATATATTGCCCTGTATCCCTCAGTGCAACTGGCCATTCTATTAACGACGTATTCACAGTTGTTGTCGCTACGCCACTGACGCTGTGTTTATGTACACGCTGCACACTGATATGTGCTATGATTTAACTGTTATGCCCTTATATATTGCCCTGTATCCCTCAGTGCAACTGGCCATTCTATTAACGACGTATTCACAGTTGTTGTCGCTACGCCACTGACGCTGTGTTTATGTACACGCTGCACACTGATATGTGCTATGATTTAACTGTTATGCCCTTATATATTGCCCTGTATCCCTCAGTGCAACTGGCCATTCTATTAACGACGTATTCACAGTTGTTGTCGCTACGCCACTGACGCTGTGTTTATGTACACGCTGCACACTGATATGTGCTATGATTTAACTGTTATGCCCTTATATGTTGCCCTGTATCCCTCAGTGCAACTGGCCATTCTGATTTAACCACGTATTCACAGTTGTTGTCGCTACGCCACTGACGCTGCGTTTATGTACACGCTGCACACTGATATGTGCTATGATTTAACTGTTATGCCCTTATATATTGCCCTGTATCCCTCAGTGCAACTGGCCATTCTATTAACGACGTATTCACAGTTGTTGTCGCTACGCCACTGACGCTGTGTTTATGTACACGCTGCACACTGATATGTGCTATGATTTAACTGTTATGCCCTTATATGTTGCCCTGTATCCCTCAGTGCAACTGGCCATTCTGATTTAACCACGTATTCACAGTTGTTGTCGCTACGCCACTGACGCTGCGTTTATGTACACGCTGCACACTGATATGTGCTATGATTTAACTGTTATGCCCTTATATGTTGCCCTGTATCCTTCAGTGCAACTGGCCATTCTGATTTAACCACGTATTCACAGTTGTTGTCGCTACGCCACTGACGCTGCGTTTATGTACACGCTGCACACTGATATGTGCTATGATTTAACTGTTATGCCCTTATATATTGCCCTGTATCCCTCAGTGCAACTGGCCATTCTATTAACGACGTATTCACAGTTGTTGTCGCTACGCCACTGACGCTGCGTTTATGTACACGCTGCACACTGATATGTGCTATGATTTAACTGTTATGCCCTTATATGTTGCCCTGTATCCCTCAGTGCAACTGGCCATTCTGATTTAACCACGTATTCACAGTTGTTGTCGCTACGCCACTGACGCTGTGTTTATGTACACGCTGCACACTGATTTGTGCTATGATTTAACTGTTATGCCCTTATATATTGCCCTGTATCCCTCAGTGCAACTGGCCATTCTATTAACGACGTATTCACAGTTGTTGTCGCTACACCACTGACGCTGTGTTTATGTACACGCTGCACACTGATATGTGCTATGATTTAACTGTTATGCCCTTATATATTGCCCTGTATCCCTCAGTGCAACTGGCCATTCTATTAACGACGTATTCACAGTTGTTGTCGCTACACCACTGACGCTGTGTTTATGTACACGCTGCACACTGATATGTGCTATGATTTAACTGTTATGCCCTTATATGTTGCCCTGTATCCCTCAGTGCAACTGGCCATTCTGATTTAACCACGTATTCACAGTTGTTGTCGCTACACCACTGACGCTGTGTTTATGTACACGCTGCACACTGATATGTGCTATGATTTAACTGTTATGCCCTTATATATTGCCCTGTATCCCTCAGTGCAACTGGCCATTCTATTAACGACGTATTCACAGTTGTTGTCGCTACACCACTGACGCTGTGTTTATGTACACACTGCACACTGATATGTGCTATGATTTAACTGTTATGCCCTTATATATTGCCCTGTATCCCTCAGTGCAACTGGCCATTCTATTAACGACGTATTCACAGTTGTTGTCGCTACGCCACTGACGCTGTGTTTATGTACACACTGCACACTGATATGTGCTATGATTTAGCTGTTATGCCCTTATATATTGCCCTGTATCCCTCAGTGCAACTGGCCATTCTGATTTAACCACGTATTCACAGTGTTGTCGCTACGCCACTGACGCTGTGTTTATGTTCACACTGCACACTGATATGTGCTAAGATTCGCGCCGTTATATGCTGCCCTGTTTCTTCAGTGCAAATGGCTATTCTGATTACCACGTATTCACAGTTGTTGTACGATGAAATGACGCTGTGTTTACGTGCACTCTACAAACCGTTATGTGTTCATGATTCATGCCGCTAAAAATTGCCCTGTATCCTTCAGTGCAACTGGCTATTCTGATTCACAGTTGTGCAATACCACTGACGCTGTGTTTATGTACACTGATATGTGTGTGTGTTATGCTTATGCCACGATATTGCCCTGTACCCTTCAGTGCAACTGGCTATTCTGATTACTACGTATTCACAGTTGTTGCGATGCAACGGACGCTGTGTTACGTACACACTACGCACTGTTATGTGTATGATTTATGCCATTATATTTTGCCCTGTTCCTGTATCCTTCAGTGCAAATGGCTATTCCGATTACTACGTATTCACAGTCGTGCGATGCAACTGACGCTGTGTTACGAACACACGGTACACTGCGTTATGAATTTTGCCGTTGTTGTCCTGTATCCTTCAGTGCAAATGGCTATTCTGATTACTACGTATTCACAGTTGTTGTGCGATGCAACTGGCGCTGTTACGTACATACTACACAGCGTTATGCGTTGGGATTTATGCCATTATATATTGCCCTGTAATTTTCAGTGCAAATGGCTATTCTGATTACTATGCAGTACGTATTCACAGTTGTTTTGCGATGCAGGTGACGCTGTGTTTATGTACACACTACACACTGTGTTATGAATTTTGCCGTTGTATATTGCCCTGTATCCTTCAGTGCAAATAACTATTCTGATTACTACGTATTCACAGTGTGGCGCGATGCAACTGACACTGTTACGTACATACAACTCACTGTGTAATGGTTTATGCCATTATATATTGCCCTGTGTCCTTCAGTGCAAATGGCTATTCTGATTACTACGCAGTGCATATTCACAGTTGTCGTGTGATACAACTGACGCCGTGTCTATGTACACTCTACACACTGAATGTGTTATGATTTATGCCGTTATACATTGCCCTGTATCCTTCAGTGCAAATGGCTATTCTGATTGAGTACACAGTTGTTGTGCGGTGCAACTGACGCTGTGTACACGCTACGCACTGATGTGCTATGTTTACGCCGCTAAATATTGCCCTGTATCATCAGTGCAACCGGCTATTCTGACTTACTATGTATTCACAGTCGATGTCGCGATGCCTCTGACGCTGTGTTTTTGTACATACTAATGTGACTATGCTATCGCGTTGCCCTGTATCCTTCAGTGCACCTAGCTATCCTATCTAACTGTGCATAGTCACAGTTTGTCGCTACGGCGACTTGCGCTGCATTTGTGTCCACACTGAAGCGTTATGCAGTTATGTTGCTAACGTAACTGACCATTATGTGAACTGTGCATATTCATGCAGTTTCGGTCGCTTCGTCGACTTGCACCGCATTATACACTCAGATGTTTGAAATGTGCACACTGATGGGTAATGCTGTTATGTTGCCCTCTATCCTTCAGTGCAACATCCAGCTATCCTATCTAACTGCATATTCTGTTCTGTCGCTATGGCGACTACACGGCACGTACAAGGACGTGTTTTTGCTATTTTGTTGCCCTGTTTCCTTCAGTGCAAAACTAGCTATCCTAATCTAACCGTGCATATTCGCAGTTCTGGATGTATGTACGTAAACGGATGTGTTATGCTGTAATGCTGCCCTGTTTCCTTCAGTGCTGCTGGCCATCCTAATCTAACTATGCATCTTAGTTTCTGTCTCTACACAGTTTCTGTTGCTACAGCGTCTTATGCTGCGTTATGTACATGCAAGGATGCGCTTACTTACTTACTTGTGTTATGCTGCCATGTTGCCCTGTATCTTCAGTGCAACTAGCTATCCCAGTCAAACTGTGCATATTCACAGTCTCCGTCGATACGGCGACATGCGCTGCATTTATTTACAAATGGATGTGTTCATGCAGCCCCGTATCCTTCAGTGCCTAAATACTGAGCTAACTGCGTGTATTAAGTTGGCGCTACAGCGACCTATGCTGTACGTGCATGTGCTGCGCTGTTATATTGCCCCGTTCCTATCAGGGCAACTGGTTTTTCTGTGCTAACTCATATATTCACAGTTGTGGCTACTGTTACGACTGTGTTTGTGTGCTTACTGAGGTGCTATGCTATTATGGGGCTATTTTCTAACTGCGTATATTCACAGTTGTTGTCGCTACGGCCACTGGCACTGTGTTTATGTACATTCAGTTATGTGTTGATGTGCACTTCTGTACATTGGCTATAGAACATCGGCTATGTTCTACAAGGTGGCACCCCAGCCCCAAGCTGTGGAACCTTCTCGTGTGTCCGCTGCTGGGTCCTTAGTTGAGCAAGACACTTCACACTGACAAGTGCTGAGACGGAGCTCTCCCTGAGATGGCCTTACCACCGGCTCTCGCCCCAGCGAAGCACTTGGAGACTTACGCTCATTCTAGTGAATAGTGTCGCATTGTCTCGGACCTGATGACTGCAGCGTCACTCTCAGTCCGATACCAAGCTACGTTCCGAAGTCGCTTACACCGTTCAGAGCACAGGTTGATCCCTGACCGCCTTATCTGCTGAGTTCAGCCTCGCATGATGCCGATGCTCAGAGTGATGTTGGCCCTGTAAGGGATTTGTGGATGTACGTGGATCACTAGGCAGCAGTCTTCCAGCTGGTTGTGTGCTTGGTGGATGGTACTAGGGACGTGATGTTTTATACGGAGTCTTTCTCTCTGAATTCGACGCTTTAAATGGTTGCTTAATGCCTACGGGATTTAGGGATGCTGGCTGTCTTCTCAGAACACATTCGCCATGGTTCCAAGTTTGATGCACCACCTTAGCGTCGTGGGTTCGGTGAGTTTTATCTATGTACTCATGAAACTGTTACCACCAGCTGTGCAGTAGTCTGTATTGCAGAGTTACCATTGCTGCTAACTCTGTGTTATGACTATAAGGTTACATAGCTGTTTCCACATTACGCAGTAGTTTCCAATGTACTGTTAACTGCGTGTGGCTTAAGGTTATGCAGCTGTCACCGCTATGCCGTCGACACTGTGTTAGCTCTTGTGCTTGAGTGCTTATGGTGTTGTGCTGCCCTGTCCAGTGCAGCCTTCGCCTCATTGCAGTGGATGCGCAACTTGGTAAAGCCGGAGCAGACATTGGTCTAGTTTCGCCTATCAGTTTGAGTGCTTCCAGCGGCGCTGCTGGCTTAGAACTGTGTTTCCTGTGGGAGTGTAGCTTCACCCCGTTCAGGGCTTATCTTCACTGCGCTCACGGCGGGATTCTATACAGTTCCCATATACGTCAGTATGACGTAATGTCGAAGTGACCGCCTTGAAAGGGAACGTCTCCGGTTACTATCGTAACCTCGGTTCCCTGAGAGGCGGGAACGAGACATTACGTCAACCGCCGTGCTCGCCGTTTGATCAGCTGTGCTAGCGTTCAGTCTTGATTCTGACGTAATTGTCGCGTCCATGCTATTTATACTGCCCGCGGACCGGTCAGCATTTGCATGTTTTGCGTCAATTGGCCAGCTGTCTCCAGCTGGAAGAGGAAGAGGAAGTAACGTGTGTCGTGGAGCTGGTAAATTAATGAAATTACTGTATTTTTTTTTTTTACTTTTACACACATTAGCCGACCTCTCGTGAATCTAGTCAGTACATTTTATGTAGCCAGTTTTAGTTAATGCTTATTGGAAGAAATTGAGTTAATTGCAGCTAGCTATAGCTTACATGACCAACTCTTCATTAAAGTTAGCTAACTTATGGTAACCTGAAGTATATATTATTTATAATATATATATGCATTTATGTATATGTAGGCCTATGCATATATACACACATAACCCTAACCCATTTAAATAAATGAATTGTGTGTGTGTGTGTGTGTGTATATATATATATATACACACACACACACACACACACACAATTAATATATTATGTGTATGGGTTAAGGTTAGTTATGTGTGATTCAAATATACATGTGTACTGTACATCGAATACATGTATTTGTGTGTGTTTTCTGATATGGTTTAGTCCATGATTAGGGTAGGATGAAGGGGAACGTTAGTCATACTGAAATTAATCCCATTAACAGTTATGGATCATGTTTAGGAACATAGTTAATTCACTCATTAACTATCTCTCCGGTTTCATTTTATGTTAATAAAGTTTATATTTACCGAACATTACTGCAAATTTGTACATGCACACTTATATTTTATGTTGGTTGTAATTCTGAACAGACCGCCTCTCCAGACCGCTTTGCGTGATCACGAAGGTAGGCTAATGGCTGAATCGGAATTTATAAACAAGATCACGGGAATCAATAGCCTAAGAAAAAAAGTAATGATTTTGTGCAAAGTAAAACCAAAGCAACAGCACACAAAGAAAACAAAACAAAACATGCAGAATGCAGGAAACCACCACTAAATGAGATGACAGGGACAGAAGGAAAGAAGATAACTAACAACTAAAATAAATAAATACAACTAAATCATTGGACTTGTCTGTGGAAAGAAAATAATGTGAAATTAGGTTCCTGAAGCGTGACTGCTGGGCTAGGTAGAGGCTGACGGCCTCCTCAGGACCCTGTTTGAAGGATTTGGCGATGGGGGCGCGTACATCAGGACAAACTGGCCCTAACCTCTCGAAGAGCTGCAGGTGAATTGGTGTAGCTTTCCCGAAGGGCCTTCGTTAATGATGTTGCATAGCCTGCAGACATAATAATAATACTGTATAAAGATCATTGCCACTAATGGAAAAACATGAAATTGTCCTGCATATCGAATTATAGCAAACATAAACAGTAAAGAGAATGTTATGAGATTGCCAGGGAGATTACAGTACAGTGGACCCTGATATGCGCTACTAAATGTTTTAAAAAATACATAAAAGAAATTCAGAACATATTTGATAGTTTGAATGTTACTATTAAATGTTTAAACCAATACTAGTGGTAATACTAGTGGTAAAGTTACATAAACTCTATGAGGTAGTGAATTACTGAGAGGTAACTTAGCTAAACTCTGAAGTGAGAAGTGGATAAACTGTTTCTGACATAATTTCAGCGGTGGGTAAACTGCGTTTAGCCTCCACTACAGCCCTGACGGCACGGTCAAATGCGAAAGAGAACCGTAGCAGTCTAATACAAAACGCAAACACACGATTGCGAAAGCCGCTTGATGATCATCACCACTGATCCAAACACTAGCCATGAAGCTTACATGACGATATGGACATTTGCTTTAGGGCAATTTTGTTTTGGCTCAAATTCGTGAATCACGAAAAAAGCTCTTCTAATGTCAGAGTGATCGTGCTTGTAGTGGAGGCTGTGTCAAAGGGAACACGGTAGCTATACAAAATACACACAGCTATATTTTTTTTTCAAATAGTTAAATTGGAAAAATAGCTCAAACTGATTTTGCTGTGGTACCGTAATTGGTACCGAGAACCGTAAAATTTTAATGGTATCAGTACCGACTACTGGAATTTTGGTACCGTGACATCCCTAATGTCCGCTGTATAGCAGTATTTCAGACTGGACCAACCAGCCAGGAAAACGGCGACATGTCTCGTATGCCATACTGCAATTTCGAGGGGTGGAACAAGTATTAGCAACTTCAACACGAGTAACTTAAAGCATTTGAAGACGCGTCACCCCGCAGAGCACGATTACACAAAGGCAAGGGCAGAATCAACAATCTCTGAAAGCTTCATTCAAACAAAGAGAAATGTTTTCAAAAGACAGCCAACGAGCGATAAATATAACCGACAACATGTATTGAGTTTATTATTCTGGATGACCAGCCGCGGTCAAAACTGAAATGCCGTTTATTTAACAAAATTGTTTATGGACTTTAAGTTATAAAGAGATTATTTTCTTATATTATTCATATCATTTTTTAGATTCCTAGATTTATTTGTTGCACTTTTTTATGCAGTTATATTGTAAAACTAAAATACCTTTTTCAGTTTACAGTATTAGATGTGTGGTTGCATTTTAAGTTCTTTTTCACTTAAGAAAGATAAATAATATATTGCTGTGAAATGTATGTCAGATAATAAAAATACTCTAGTTCACTGTATGTATAGTTCATGTTTAATTAAAGGTATTGTAGGTAGGAATTGTATAAAAAAAACTTTTTTCCAAATTTGTTTAAACTTTCTGTATTTATCAATGCATAATTAAAATGTAAGTACTCTGAAAAAGAAAGTATAAAAATCGAGTGTCTGTAGACCTCTCACGACTGTTTTAAAGACAGCTCATTATTTCCATTCACTCCACCCCCTCCCTTCTGGGCTCCTCCCAAAGCCACGCCCCCAAAACACATGAACGCGCGACTCCGACCGCTGAGCTGAAGACGCATTATTTACCTGAGACGAGCGCAGTGCATGTAGTAACATCATGTCAGAATCACATGTAATAAAAAAAAATAACTTTATCATTATGAAGATAAACAAATAAGATGTATTTTAGTACTCGATCACTATCAAGTAGCATATTGATATTGGTAAAGATTAAAATATATATTTATTGATTCGCTAACGAGCTAGTTATCTATAAGGCAAAGCTAAAAACGGGTTGCATGATACACGTTTTTCCATTGCCATCATTTACACTGTGATGAAGATGAGTTTCGTGTAACATTCATAACATATATGGTGTTCTGCATGTAAGAGTTTATAATGAAAGCATTGTTGACTCTGATGAGGACTACACTCCAGAGACAAGTACCGCATCGTCAGCTCGAGGACAGATCCGGGGTCGAGGGATTTTTTGTTTAAAAACAAAACAAAGGCGAAAAAACCGTGCAGGTAAACTTCCAGGTGAACATGGTAAAAGAGTTAGACAGAGGGTAAATATAATTCTAAGAAAAGTTCCTGGATGCGAATCGGCCTACTATCTGTTAAACATGTATTTAGTTCCCTATCGGTCAGTCACTACAACGTAGGTCAGACTGACCAATAGGAATCTCGCTAGAGAGGCCAATCTACTTCGAGTGAAACTAAAACAAGCCAATGCACATTGGCATGCAATCATTTGCATCAGCTGCGCGTCCTCGTCAGCGCGGGTATTTAACAGCAGCTGTTATGATTGCACACTAGCTTTTTGCTTCGGAGCCAAACGCTTCATGTTTAATCCTACAGAGTGTGACTACGAGCCTCTTCTTTGGACCTCTCCTTCCCGGTGCGGGCGTTACAGCACGGCAGCGCGAACAGTCGTCTTTTTCTCTCTCCTGTCTGTGGTGTTGAGCAAAACCAAAAAGCTGTTGTAACAGCTGGTAAGGTGCGCCGTACGAGCGCTCAAAAGCTGTTTTTACAGCTGGTAAGACAGCGAGAGAGAGAGAGAGAGAGATCGCGCACAGACAGGTGCACATTCCTGTCTGTGTTCGCAGTGACTGTTCCCCTGCGTGTTTCAGCACCAGTGAGAGCAGTCCCTAAAAGAGCTTACACAAATAGAGAGCGTCTTTTAAAAAGAAAAAGATGACTTTCTATTTGTGTGTTTCTGGATGCGGTCGTTACCTGGGCTCACAGGATGGTCACAAGCGCTGCCTCGTGTGTCTGGGCATTGAACACGCTGAGGCAGCGTTTGTGGATGAGTCATGTACCCATTGTGGGAAGATGACCATCGCGGAGCTACGGTCGAGACTCTTGTTCCTGCAAAGGGGCGGAGTCCCCGTGCCTCTGCCTCGATCCAATCCTCCTCAGAGGGTTGCTTCGGGCGGTGGCGCGGGTGACCTGAGGATCACGGTGAGCGCGTCTCCTTCGGGGAACCAACCCCCTAGGAGCCCTCACCCCTCTCATGCTCCGCAGCCAGTTGAGCTTCCATTGGAGAAAGCTGGACCATCCTCGAGGTGTGTACCGGTTGTCTCCTTTGGGGCTCCCAGTGACCAGATGTCGATCGCTGCATCGGAGGGTGGGTCAGACCTCTCTGCGGACGACGACTCGGCACCGCTGCCTCCTTCGGGGGTGCCAGCGGTGCCTGAGACGGACCCGGAGATGATGACCATGCTCTCCCGGGCCGCCAACGGGGTCGGGCTCGTGTGGAATCCTCCACCGTGTCCCGAACCCTCGAGGTTGGATGATTGGTATCTCGGGGTGGCGCGCGCTGGTTCTCAGCAACCCACCCCAGTGCCTTTCTTCCCGGAAGTGCATGAGGAGCTTACGGGAACGTGGACGGCACCTTTTACTGCCAGAAACCGTTCCGGTGGCTCCTCCTCCCTCACCACCCTTGATGGCGGGGCAGCTAAGGGATACACGCGCATCCCGCCAGTGGAACGGGCCGTTGCTATGCAACTGTGCCCTAACTCCACTTGGCGTGGAGAACCGTGTCTCCCTTCCCGGGCCTGTAAGTACTCGTCGGATTTAACCGGCAAGGCTTACAAGGCCTGTGGGGAAGCTGCCTCTGCCATGCACGCCATGGCGTTGCTGCAGGTCCATCAGGCCAAGGCACTGAAGGACCTGCACGAGGGTGGTCATGATCCCCTAATTCTTCAGGAACTTCGCATCGCGACGGACCTCGTGCTTCGTGCGACGAAGGTGACCGCGCGATCGGTGGGTCGTGCGATGTCCACCATGGTGGTCCAGGAACGCCATCTCTGGCTGTGTCTGGCTGACATGAGGGAGTCTGACAAACTCCGGTTTCTCAACTCCCCTGTGTCCCAGACCGGCCTCTTCGGCCACGCGGTCGAGAACTTCGCCCAGCAGTTCTCGGCTGTACAAAAGCAGACGGAGGCCATCAAACACATCCTGCCGTGGCGGCCAGCTGCTGCCTCCACCCCGCCGCCCGCGGCACCTCAGTCTGCTCGTCGCCGAGGGCGTCCGCCTGCGTCTGCCCCTGCTCCCGTGCCGCAGCAGCAGCCTCCACCTAAGCGGCGCCGTGGAGCCAGTCGCAGGCAGGGCGCCCCGCCCGTCCAGGCCCCCGCCAAGAGGGGCGGCAAAGCCAAGGGTAAGCGGCCCTAGGACGGGCGACCCGGAGATGGAAGGGACTGCTCTCCAGGAGACGATGACCGCATCGCTCCCTCCCCCGGAAGAGGGCCGGGTGGAAAATCCTGTGTTTCGTTTTGTTTGTGTTCCGCTGCTGGCCTTAAAACCAGCGGTACCCAAATTTTCAATAAAAGAGCAGTTTCTACCATCTCTGGGTCCGAAGAGGACCTGGAGAGCAGTGGGGGGACAGAATCCCCACCACTCTCATCCGCCTCCTCTGTCACCAGGGAGCAGCAGTGTGCAGTTCGAGAACGCCACCGAGCCGCCTCCTGCACCTCCTGCCCCGTGGAACCAGGTAAGTGCTGCACAGCACACACAGACCCTGCTACGGGCCGCCTCCCAGAGAGAGCCTCCCGAGCCGCGTCCCTGTGTTCCACCTCGCTGCCCCACTCCGGGTACGCCTACAGTCCCTTTGGTCCCGCTTGCACGGTCTCTGAGAGCCTGGTTAGCGCTCCCCAGTCCGTCTCGCTGGCTCATTCGGACCATCAGGCTCGGCTATGCGATTCAGTTCGCCCGGCGTCCCCCAAGTTTCGGGCCATCCACTCCACTACAGTGAGAGCAGCCGATGCCCATGTCTTGCGTGCGGAGATCGCAGTCCTACTGGCGAAGGACGCGATAGAGCCGGTCCCTCCAGCCGATATGAGGTCAGGGCACTACAGTCCCTACTTCATTGTACCCAAGAAAGGTGGTGGGTTACGACCGATCTTGGATCTGCGAGTTTTGAATCGGAGCCTCCACAAGCTACCGTTCAAAATGCTCACGCAGAGACGCATTTTCGGATGCATCCGTCCCCAAGATTGGTTTGCAGCGATCGACCTGAAGGACGCGTACTTTCATGTCTCGATTCTTCCTCGACACAGGCCGTTTCTGCGCTTTGCGTTCGAGGGTCGAGCATATCAGTACAAGATCCTGCCCTTCGGGCTGTCCCTGTCTCCCCGTGTCTTCACGAAAGTCACGGAGGGGGCCCTTGTTCCCATGAGAGAACAGGGCGTTCGCCTCCTCAACTATCTCGACGACTGGCTTATACTAGCACACTCTCGAGATCAGTTATGCGAACACAGGGACCTCGTGCTCACGCACCTCAGCCAGTTGGGCCTTCAGGTCAACTGGGAAAAGAGCAAACTCGCCCCTGTGCAGAGGATCTCTTTTCTCGGTATGGAGTTGGATTCGGTCGCACAGACAGCGCGCCTCACAGAGCAGCGCGCTCAGTCGATGCTAAACTGCTTGAACACGTTCAAAGGCAGGACAGCGGTCCCACTGAAATTTTTTCAGAGGCTCCTGGGGCATATGGCGGCGGCAGCAGCGGTAAGTCCGCTCGGCTTGCTTCATATGAGACCGCTTCAGCACTGGCTTCACGGCCGAGTCCCGAGATGGGCGTGGCATCACGGCACTCACCGGGTGGCAATCACACCGGCCTGCCGCCAGACCTTCAGCCCGTGGTCAGACCTCTCGTTCCTTCGGGCAGGAGTCCCCTTGGAACAGGTCTCCAGGCATGCTGTGGTATTCACAGATGCCTCTGCCACCGGCTGGGGTGCCACGTACAACGGGCATGCAGTGCCAGGGGTGTGGACGGCTCCCCAACTGCATTGGCACATCAATTGCCTCGAGTTGCTAGCAGTACATCTCGCTCTGAGCCGCTTGAAAAGGTCGCTACAGGGCAGGGACGTACTGGTCCGTACGGACAACACAGCGACCGTTGCGTACATCAACCGACAAGGTGGTCTACGCTCCCGTCGCATGTCGCAACTCGCCCGCCATCTCCTCCTCTGGAGTCAGAAGCGTCTGAGGTCGCTTCGAGCCATGTATGTCCCTGGCGTGCTCAGCCGTGTGGCCGACGAGCTATCACGAGCTGTGCTTCCGGGAGAATGGCGACTCCACCCCCAGGTGGTTCAGCTGATCTGGAGAGAGTTCGGAGAGGCTCAGGTAGACCTGTTTGCCTCTTCAGAGACCTCCCACTGCCAGCTGTTTTACTCCCTGACCGAGGGAACACTCGGCACGGACGCACTGGCACACAGCTGGCCCCGGGGCCTACGCAAATATGCGTTTTCCCCAGTGAGCCTACTTGCACAGACACTGTGCAAAGTCAGGGAGGACGAGGAGCAGGTCCTTCTGGTGGCTCCCTATTGGCCCACCCGGACTTGGTTCCCAGAACTCATGCTCCTTGGGACAGTCCCTCCCTGGCCCATTCCTCTGAGGAAGGATCTTCTGACTCAGAGACGGAGCACCCTATGGCACCCGCGTCCAGGCCTCTGGAAACTCCATGTCTGGTCCCTGGACGGGACGCGGAGGTTCTAGGTGACTTACCCCCTGAGGTACTTAACACCATCACTTCAGCACGGGCGCCGTCCACGAGACGTGTTTACGCCCTGAAGTGGAACCTGTTCGTCGAGTGGTGTTCTTCTCGCCGAAAAGACCCCCGAAGATGTTCGATAGGGTCTGTGCTTTCCTTCTTGCAGCATGGGTTGGAGCGAAGGCTGTCTCCCTCCACCCTCAAAGTACATGCTGCCGCTATTTCAGCTTATCACGACCACATAGATGGCAAAACAGTGGGGAAGCACGACCTGGTCGTCAGGTTTCTTAGGGGGGCGAGACGATTAAATCCTCCTCGACCCCCCTCCATACCCTCTTGGGATCTTTCCCTGGTGCTTCGAGCACTTCAGGATGTTCCCTTTGAGCCTCTGCAGTCAGTAGACTTAAAGCTTCTTTCTATGAAGACTTTGCTACTGGTTGCACTGGCCTCTGTCAAGAAGGTAGGAGACCTGCACGCATTTTCGGTCGACGAATCGTGCCTAGAGTTCGGGCCGGGTGATAACCATGTGGTACTAAGACCCCGGCCTGGCTATGTGCCCAAGGTTCCTACCACTCCCTTCAAGGACCAGGTAGTGAACCTGCAAGCGCTGCCTTTGGAGGAGGCAGACCCAGCCCTGGCTTTGCTCTGTCCCGTTCGCGCTCTGCGTATGTACGTGGACAGAACTCAAAGCATCAGGACCTCAGACCAGCTCTCTGTCTGTTACGGAGGCCAGCAGAAGGGAAAGGCTGTCTCCAAGCAGAGGATGGCCCACTGGATAGTGGATGCCATCGCCTTGGCTTACCAAGCTCAAGGCGTGCCCTGCCCGCTCAGGTTGCATGCACACTCCACGAGAGGCGTTGCATCCTCCTGGGCGCTGGCTCGTGGCGCCTCGCTAACAGATATCTGTAGAGCTGCGGGCTGGGCGACACCTAACACGTTCGCTAGATACTATAGCCTACGTGTAGAGCCGGTCTCCTCCCGTGTTCTCACCCTAAACGGGTAGAAGCACTGAGAGGCCCAGCTCTGTCGGCTTGCTGCACCCTACTGTGCAACCTTATTGCTCCAGAGTGAAAAACCTGTCGAGTCCTCCAACACCCCTCGGCCCGGACATGGCGGAGCGTCCGGAGCCAGGCCCCTGTCCGCTGAATCCTTGAGAGCCGGACCCGGGCTGGGTTCCATATGTGCGACCCTTCGGGGATCCCATATGTGTATATGTTCCACGGCTGCTCCTAAGTCGGAAGCCCGTGTCTTTCCCTTGGGCTAAGTCACCCATTATATCATATGCAGTACAGCCTTCGGGTTAGTCCATATGTATTTCCACATAACTCTCTGAAGAAAGTGGGTTCCGCAGCGTTCCCCTCCCTCAAAAAAAGGGCACGCTTTCCCAGTGTTATCCAAGTCTCACTGTATGGGTTATAAAGGAACAACAGTGTCAGACACTCTCTGTGTAACCCTCCTCCTATCGTCCTTTCAGGCAAGAAGGTGCAGAGGCTTGCATGGGGCGCTGGATGGGGTGCAGCGACTGTGGCGCTTTGGTAGGGATTCCTATTGGTCAGTCTGACCTACGTTGTAGTGACTGACCGATAGGGAACGTCTCGGTTACATATGGTAACCCTCGTTCCCTGAGGGAGGGAACGGAGACGTAGGTCCCGTCGCCACATCTGCTGCTGCCCGCCGGGGGGCCAGCTTTTTCAGGTTTGGCTCCTCAGCAAAAAACTAGTGTGCAATCATAACAGCTGCTGTTAAATACCCGCGCTGACGAGGACGCGCAGCTGATGCAAATGATTGCATGCCAATGTGCATTGGCTTGTTTTAGTTTCACTCGAAGTAGATTGGCCTCTCTAGCGAGATTCCTATTGGTCAGTCTGACCTACGTCTCCGTTCCCTCCCTCAGGGAACGAGGATTACCATATGTAACCGAGACGTTATCTAAAGCAAAATTATGCACAATTCAACACTATATCATCTTGAGCTAGGCATATATATTATTTATCATTTCTAGTACGGCTCGCTAAGTAATGTTATGTTAGCTATATTAGGCAGCTACGTGTGGTAATGACACATGCTTCATGAAAACATAAAGAAAAAAATATGTATGATCAAAGTACAAAAAGAAAGATTTACCTGTCCAGCAGAAATATAGCCATCCAGGCGTCACTTTTCAGCCCCTTGAGGTCTCTCAGTTCTCGCCATCGCTGGAAAGCCACGCCGATATTGGCATGCGTTTTATTTTGTTGTTTATCCAAAGACTTTTTGTTCATTACCTTTTCTAGTAACGTTACTGTCTTCCTTTTTTTGCCTGGTTTGCCTTCGCGAACTGCATATGTGAATTTTGGTTGGTCTTTCTAATCTCTGCCATTGTTTTGCTATTCCTAGGTTCCGTGCCTCTTAAATTCCTCAAATCAAACGGATGCGCGCGCAAGTGGGCAGGTCCTGTGTGGCAAAAGGGTGGTTGCCATGGTTGCGAGAGAGTGACAGTCGCCTAAGCCAATCCCTTGTTTCGTCCCGAATGTAAATAATGAGCTGTGTTTAGTGCAGATTAAACGGTCTAGAGTCACTCGATTTTTATACTGTTTTTATCAGAGTACTTACATTTTAATTATGCATTGATATATACAGAAAGTTTAAACAAATTTGGAAAAAAGTTTTTATAAAATTCCTACCTACAATACCTTTAAGGGATAAGTCTGAAACACGCCATAAAATAATTCTATCAATTCATACAGTGCTAGTATGAATTGCAGCTGTATAGATACTGTACACACCAGTATCTCACCAGTGTTTGTGTTTGTAGCTCCGTCGAATTGATTCATTAATCCTTGATTTTGATCTTTACCACTCATTTATAAACAAGCGCTTTCTATTTTATATCATGTGAACTTAACCTCGATACTATTCCTTATAAAAAAAAATCGGATTACTATGATATCGCTACTTAGATCCAACTTTGCGAAACTCGGCTACTAGCCTTTAGTCGCTAGCATTTCACGCGTGGCCTCGCGCCTACCGACCGTCTTATTTTACACCCGTTTCACTGAAAGGATACAGGTTATATCCAGCTTTTCAGTCCTAAATTAGTAGTGATATTGGTAGTATCACTACTAATTTACTGTTCATCTGTTATAATGGCGAACATATCGGATGTGTGTCCAACGTTACCTCTGAGTGCAGGTGAGGACACATTCGAGCTGATTTCGGCCACCATTGGTGTCGCCAAACTGCTCCATCTCCAAAACGTTCGTACGCATGGGTCAGAGTTTGCGTACAGGTGCGTAAATGTTCCCGTCAAGTTTGTTTTTATTAATCACAAT
Organism: Tiaroga cobitis; assembly: GCA_030578255.1. Taxonomy (NCBI): domain Eukaryota; kingdom Metazoa; phylum Chordata; class Actinopteri; order Cypriniformes; family Leuciscidae; genus Tiaroga; species Tiaroga cobitis. The sequence goes on along the minus strand of CM060604.1, from coordinate 52,194,757 downwards.
TTATGCGTCGGAAGTGCGTACGCCTCTTTCAGGGCCTGTTTTGTGCGACGCAACGGTATATATAAATGAGGCCCCAGAACTTCCAAAAGCCTGTTCTGTCAGGTTTTGTCACAGTAGTCTTATGGAGAAAGACGACCCAGATGACCAAGCAATGGAATTTTCTTGACAAAACACATTAGGGATGGCTAAAAGTGAGGATGATCCAAACAGTTGGACCGGGCAGTCAACAGGTGAAAGGGAAGACAGATGAGATCCGACCCAGGCAAGGCTATGCTGGAGAATCGAGGAGATGGAGAAGCACCAGATAAATGACTGGAGATCAGGCAGTAGCTTGAGGAACCAGAGGCTGTAAACTTTGAGCTGCAACCGAAGCTGTATCAGTCTCACTGCCTGGTCTTGAAAGCAGCAGCCAGGATGGATCAGGATGGAGGACAGGAACAGACACAACAAAACAACAAGAGAGAACAAGAAGAAAAATCAAAATAGAAATAAAAACTGACCCAGCACATCGGCTACAGAAAAGAAATAAACTAATTTAACTGAAAATAGAAAATAATGCAAATTATAACCAAAAAGAAATACTAGGAACAAATAACTGAAGCGACAAACAGAGAAAGGCCAACTCAAAAATAGAAACCAAAAAATAAGGCTTGTGAAACCTAGAGCAAAAGACTGGAATTAGTCTAAAGCAAAGTTAAAAGAATAAAATGGAAAATCTAGAACTGGCAGGAAACACGGTCTAAAAGAACAGTAGACAAGCAAGAATCTCATCCACTACATACACATGCTACTGTTATGGAATTTTTCCTTTATTGCTCTGATTTCAGTGATTCCTAATGATGGCCTCATCTGTTCTCACGAATGTAGTGAGAGGGGGCCTTTGATTGATAATTTACTGTGGTTGGGAGTCAGTGGAGGTAAGGAAAAGCAGGTGGTCAAGGGGTCATCTTGAGTGCATTTGTACGTTATAGCCTAAAGGGTTAAGGGGGCATTTACCTCTCAGGGCCAGGGAGAAATAGGAAAAAACAAAGTATATCTCTCCTGTGAGGGGAGGGCAGAAATAAGGCCTTGGAGGACATAAGATATAAAAAAGACAGACACTGCTTCTCCTTATCTCTCCTCACTGACTCACAAATGTGTATGAGTGACGAAGATCTCTCCTGCAAGAGAATAAATACTTTATAAACTATTAAATTGGACTCAGAGTGTCGCTTACTCAGTGGTGATGTTTGTTGAATGATAAAAAAGCCACAACACTACGAACCAGTAGTGATGTGACATTTGAACCGAGGCGTCGGAGCTTGTGTCGAGAAAAAATGGGCGTGCCAGATGAAGCCGCGATTCGAGGCTTGTGTTGTTAACGTGAAAATCCCGTGACTAATGACAAACGAGGCCTCGTTTTGTGTGGATACGTCATCGGTTCGGTCTGAGTGTCGCTTCCGGATAAAGATGGTTCGAAACTCGTGCAGCCTTCTGGGTGTTGCAGGAGTAGTAGAAGCAGGTGTAGTGGCGTCAGAGTCAGAGAGTTAGAGAACTCTCATTGGCATTGTCGTTATTGTGTCATATATGTGTTAGGGCTGTATATTATTACATTATATCAGGTTAGAATACTTATAGTATATTGTTATTAATAATTATAGTAGCTATATTATAGTCTTGTTATATTAATTAGATAACATTATTTGGATTGCTTTGGATTTTTGGATCTGGACTGGACTGCTTTTTGTTTTGGATTGCCCTTTTGGATTTGTTTGCTTTTTGCGACTCTTCCTTTTTCCTGGTAATGTAGCCAGCAAGAAAGAGGAGATCCTCCCCTGTCTGAGCTCAACAGTGTCCTCATTTATACCAGCTGGCACTGGCATTTTTATGTTCCCATGCATACTCTGTTCCTTGTGAAAGGATCTTTTCCAAAGCTGGAGAGGTTTTGTCCAAAAAGAGGAATCGTCTAAACCCCAACACACTTGAAACATTTTTTTTTTTTCTCAATAAAAATCTATTGTAACAACATGGCATCATGACTTTTGCGTAAACATACAGGCCACTTTCAAGTCAAGTGGCGTGTTATCTATACGCATTTTGAGCTATCCGCGTGTATGTCTACGCCGTTAAATGTCCGAGTGATTCCGCGTGTATGTACACGCCGTTAAATGTCCGAGCGAAACGAAGCAAAATGTAGATCTACATCTGGGGAGCGATATTTTTTTTCCTAGGATGGTAGGGGAAGACTCATAAATGCTATTAACCCCAGTGACGGGTAGGTTTAGGGACGGGGTTGAGGTAGGTCATATATTTATACAGTAATGTAACGTTAAGTCAACGGCGTTCATAAACACGCTGAAAAACGATTATGCGTGTTGATAGCACGCCAAAAATGGAAATACGAATTGGCGTGTCATACACACGCAATTTTATGAGATCAGTCTGATTGTAATCCTTCCTTCACCCACCCACCCCAAACTGCAGTGTTGCAATTTGCTCCTCTATATACCCAGTCCCATAAGCACAACACTGCACTCAAACTAGTAACAGTTCACTGCACAAAACACACCAGAAACAATTCTTAACTTTTCCCACCCCAGACTATTCTGTGCAGTTTACTTTATTACACTCCCTCCACCATAAGCACTGCACTCAACACAGTGTCATACTGTCACTGTCACTAATTTATGAATAATTAATTAACTGTGTGTGTGACAGTTGTCTCTGCACAAGTAAATTCAGACAGAGAAAGATACATATTTTATTTTATACCCAGGCAATGGACAAATGTCTGCTCAGGTCTTTTTATTATTGCAAAAGAAAGGTTACAGACATTAAAGGGGACCTATTATGCAAAATTCACTTTTGCATGGTGTTGTGTGTTGGCAGTGTGTACACAACCACCCTACAGTGATAAAAATCCACCCACTCCTTTTTTAAAAATATAGGTCCCCTTTAACAATGAGAAATAAATAAATAAAACAGAACGGATGGGGGATGGGGCATTTGTAGTGCGATTTGTTTAGTTATATTTAGGCTTACATTTAAATTTACACATTGACTGATAGAGACAAACAGAGTATACATATAGTGACACATTAATAGATGCATAGTTTAGATAGATAGATAGATAGATAGATAGATAGATAGATAGATAGATAGATAGATAGATAGATAGATAGATAAAAATGGAGGTTCCACAGAAGAGATGCTGTACATCTGTGGTGTGGGAGCATTTCCATTTGGAAACCCCAAATAAAGTGAGATGTGTGTATTGTGATCGGCAGCTCGCCTACTGTAACAATACATCTGTCACAGTCTTCGTCTGCACTGTTCTGTCTTGTTTGCACTACATCTCCCAGAATCCCTCTTGTCTCCACACCTGATCTCACTCCCTCATTTCCTCGTCATCATCTGTCTCACCTGTTTGCACATCATTAGTGTTCATTGGTTGTGTATTTAGTTCCGTCTGTTCAGTCATTCCTTGTCGGTCTTTGTTTATACGTCACCTTTGTGTGTATGCCTTGTGTATGCCTTAACCTGATCCTGGAAATAGAATAAATCTATGTTTGAATTGGAACCTGTCGACCATCGTCTTCTTCAACCCGCACATAGTGATAGGCAGATCGAGGCTTCGTGAAGCAATGAAACAGTCGAAGCAAATGTGCCATTTTGTTTCGAGGCTTCGAATCAATCCGAAACCCGTCTCCACGATGACACCTAGTGGTCACTTGCAGGTGTTGATCTGAAACAACCTTTACAAAGAGCTAATAAAAAAATGTTAAAATGTGTTGTTTTTTATTTTTTATTATTGTATTTTTGTAATATATGAAGCTTGTAACCTGTAGTCTCTTCACATTGCATAATGTGATTTTGGTCATGAAAAATGAATATTAATAAAAATAAATCAAGCCACAATGTCTCCCTTTCTTATAGATTTTTATTCAAAAATATTAATTTCTCTGCTGTTGAAGGACTCAGCCTACTTCTTTTTTTACAGATAATTTCTCCAGCCTTTGAAAAAATTCTCTCACAAGGGACACTTGTTGCTGGCATACAAAGATATTTTTTAGCTAGGACATACAAATGAGGAAAGATTACTGCTCTCTCTTTCCAGTAAGTTAGAGGATCATGAGTTCTGGGCAAAAACGCATCGCTGAGGTATTTTTTCACTTCCACTGTGGCATCAGCTGTAGCATTGTGTATCATCTGGGTCTCACGGATACGATTGTCAAAATGTTCCCATAAACTGTCTTGTGTTTCAACTGGTGTTGATGATGATGGGCCTGATGTTGACATTTGTGGTTCTGAATTAAAAGAAAACGGCAATTAGTAACAAATCATAAACTGACAACACATATGAAGTATAAATTTCATGAATCACATTACATAAGATAACATAGACTGAAACTCACCAGGAGTTGTGTTTGAACGCATCAGTGAAGCACACTCCAGTGTGATGTGCTTTTCAGCATCCAGGGCTTTGGCAGGATTTCCAAAAGCCACATTTTTAAACCTTGGGTCCAGCAGTGTAGCCAGTGCCAAGGTTTTAAAAGTCTCGTACCCTCCACATCTGGAGTGCAGACCTTCTTGTAGATGTGAGCCTATGAGCCAACACAAGAGAAAACCATATTAATTAAAATAATGACAACAATATGAGAGTTATGGCCAATTACACGTATGGTCATAGTGTCCTACCTAATTGTACAGTTGATTCCTGCGTTGCATTTCCTTTTTTCTGTGCAAGCTTGTCCTGCAACATCCTGTACAATGGTATGAGCTTTGAAGCAGACACTCTCAGTTCCTCTGACATCTCTGTTGTTGCTAGTTTGAATGGTTGAAGAAGTGTCAATGAATGTTGAATAATGTCATACTGGAAAAATAGTAGCCTACCGTGAAAGTAGTCTACTGGTTCATTTGGAAACCTTCCTAAACAAAGTTATGTTATGAATATTTATGCTCAGTGTGCAGAGAAAGATAAAGTGCATTATAGAAATACAACAATTACAAAAAAACAAAATGATGCCTTGGCTGTAGATTGGGTACTCATATGTAGACATATAAAATGTATATTCACAAAGTATAATATTATATTGACGACATTTGTTTTTAAAGTGATTGGCAGTTGTGATTGGGATGTTAGGCATGTCTTAGTCCATGGCCTTTCTAAACAATGGCCCAACACTTAGTTATTATATTTCACTTATAATTAGCCTATATTTCAAACAATGCATACCTTGCTTAGATGGCCCAGCAGTGTCAGTAGCAGGCCTTGGTACAGGGGGAACACTACCATCCTCTGCACCCTGCAAAAGGGCAGGATGAATGCTCCTCAAATGGCGCATCATGGATGATGTATTGTCTATCTATCTATCGATCTATCTATCTATTTTATATGTAGCCTATCTATCTAATAATCTATATGTATCTGTAATATATGTATCTATCTATTAATCTATATATATATATATTTCCATCAATGCATCTATTAATGTGTCACTATATGTACTCTGTGTGTCTCTAAGTCAATGTGTAAATGTAAATTACATCCTAAATATAACTAAACAAATCGCACTATAAATGTCACTATATCACCAAAAATCCGCTATCTCAAAACCAAACTCCTCTCACAAAAACCCACGATATGAAAATGCGTTGACAAAACTTTTATACTGTGTGATTGTGTGATTTGTTCCCGAACCGACCAATCAATGAAACCCTGATTCGGCGGAGCACTCCACCTGATGAAACACTTAGACGCTTCATTTAGCCGTTGTCACGTGACGTGGGTGTTTTGAATCACGCTTCGGATCAGTGTTTCGAATCATCTTTGCTTCGGGATCTCGCAAAGCTTCGGAACGTCTGTTTCGCGCCAGCCATCCTTACCCGTGACAACATCATCCATGATGCGCCATTTGAGGAGCACTCATCCTGCCCTTTTGCAGGGTGCAGAGGATGGTAGTGTTCCTCCTGTTCCTAGGCCTGCTACTGACACTGCTGGGCCATCTAAGCAAGGTATGCATTGTTTGAAATATAATTATAATTGAAATATAATAACAAACTTTTGGGACACTGTTTAGAAAGTCCATAGGCCTGTGTCAACCTAAACCCTACAACCTAACGTCCCAATCACAACTGCCAATCATGTTAAAAACAGCTTCACTGTGAATATAATATAATATGTTGTCAATATAATATGATATTTTGTGAATATACATTTTATAGGTCTACATAGGAGTACCCAATCTACAGCCTAGACATCATTTTGGTTTTCCTAATTGTAGTTAGGACTACATTCCATTTTATCTTTCTATGCTCACTGAGCATAAACGTTCATAACATAACTTTGTTGAGGAAGGTTTCCAAATAATGAACCAGTAGGCTACTTTTACAGTAGGCTACTATATTTTCAATGTATTTGTCTGAAAGTATGTTTTTTATCTTCTCTTTTAAAAGGCAGACAGAGGGAATTGGATGAGGCTCTTCTAAACATGTGAAGGATCTGCAGCCCTTCACCATCGTGGAGGACGAGGGTTTCAGGGCCTTTGTGAACAAGCTTGATCCAAGCTATGTCCTCCTATCCCGGAAGGTGCTTAAAGCAGTGGTGAGCGAAAGGTACAACAAAACCAAGGAGAAGACAATGGAGAACCTACAAAAGGCCGAATTTGTTGGCCTTACGGCTGACGTGGTCCTCCATTAATATGGACGGATATCTTGGTGTAACTTGCCATTACATAACACCAGAGGCAAAAATGGCAACTGTTGTACTGGGTGTAAGGAGGATTTACCAAACCCACACAGCCCAGCATCTCATGGAGGCTAAAGCCTTGCTAATGGCTGAGTGGGGAATAACCTCCAAAGTTCAGTGCATGGTGACTGACAATTCATCCAACATGATCCTAAGCGCCCAGCTACTCCACCTTCGCCATGTCCCATGTTTTGCTCATAATTTAAATTTGATTGTGAAAAAGGCCCTAGATCAAACCCCAGTCATCAATGAAATACGCCAGAAAGCCAGAAAGATAGTGGGGTTGTTCAGATCCAGCTGAAAATAACATTACGCACAGTGAGGAGCCTACAGGTTACAAGCTTCACATACTAGAAACATACAATAATTTTTTTTTTTTAATGGCTCGTTGTCAAGGTTGTTTCAGATCAACACCGTTGAGACGGGTGTCGGATTGTTTCGAAGCCTCGACACATTATGGCACATTTGCTTCAACTGTTTTATTGTTTCACGAAGCCTCAATCTGCCCATCACCATTTATAGTCCTCATGATTGACAACAGGTGCGGAAATAATTAAAGGCATGGAACATGGGAAATGTAGTCCAGGGTAACATGTAACCAGAGCCCGTCTACGGATAGCCTTGGCACTTCCTATGAGCCCCATTGAATCATCTTGGTTGCAGTTCCATTTGAATTCCACTGGAGGTGATCGCGGGCGAGTGCAGACTGAATGGGAGTCTATGGAGCTAGACGGCTAAATGTATCTCTTTCTCCTGCTTGTTGTTGAATCAACGTAGATTTTAATGTTGATTCTGCAAGTTCAATATAGATTATAGGCCAAAAGTCGAATGAATGAGTACGTATGTCCTTTCGATTTCTTGCAGGTTGGGCCGTTGTTGGCCGGAACACGCTAGCATTCTGCTAGACGGATTTGCGACTGATTGCGACCAGAGACCCCGTTTGATGGCACCCGGAGCTAAAGCAGAATCAGAAACATTATCTTAGGGAGAACTTTCTGTCGAAGTTAATTTTTGTGTACTGTATGTATATTTTCACTTTTATTTTCATATCGTTATATAAGTGCTGAAGTGAATTGCCGTAAAGCAGCACCTCAGGCAGTATGAAAATATGTGAAGTCATCACATTTTTTTAACGGATTTTTAGAACAGATAAGTGAACTTAAAAATGCAATTTTCAGACGAGTGTATTATCTTAGCCCCCCCTTTTGAATGCAACTTTCAAATTACATGACAAAAAATTACATCCTGAGAAAAGTGGATTTCTGAAACCCCATAGACTCCCATTCATTCTGCACTCGCCCGCGAGCGCCCCCGCATGGACAGAGGCGTGTTACTGCAGCCAGTCCAGAAACCGGAAGTAACCAAAGAGTGCCAATTCTCTTGTATTAGACATTCTCTGATGTAACTCTGTGTGTGCAGTGAAAAAGTCTTAATGGTGAACGGGTGACCTCTGGTGGAGAGTGGATGGAAACGGCAGGCGTAGAATACGTGACACATATGAACAAATGAGGATCTCACTGGCAAGAAGATTACTAAAATGTGTTGACACTTTATCTTGTCTTAGGGTGTACTCACACCAGGAAAGTCCGATAGTTCACTTGCTTTGGTCCGGACCAAATAAACATTTTTTTTTTTTTTTTTTTTGGTACGGTTCGCTTTCACACTGCTCTTTTTGCAAGTGAACCAAAATTTGTAAGCAAAACCACACGTGTGCTTAAGGTCATTCATTCATTGGACAGAAATTCGAACCGTACCAGAGTTCGTTTGGAACCGTACCGAGACCACCTCTTCAGCTGGGTCTCAGTTCGGTTGTTTGGTCCGCACCCGAGTTCGATTGCTGTATCCACACCTGCCCAAAAGGTCCGCACCAAGGGGGGAAACGAACTAGAGTTCGATTCAATCGAACCAAACAAGGCAGGTGTGAATACACCCTTACATATTGTAAACATGAATTTAAACATACTTTCATTATTGTATGACTTGTTTAATGGTTACTTAAGAATTGAATTTATAATAATAATAATTACTTTGCGATTTGGGATTTAAAATACAATAATTTTTCTGTATCAACTATTACATGCACAAATACAATTTTTAGTACATATACACAAACCTCACAGCAACACAAACACAATTATTACACAATAATTTATCCAATTGACTCTAATATGCAGGAGCAGAAAACAGGAAAAAAGCGAGTATTTGCTTTATAGACCAAACCTGAGAAAACGGCAACATCTTGTAAAAAAAAAAGAAGAAGATTTTTTAAAAAAATTTTATCATTGCCAAGTATATTAACAAAGACGGTATAATTGTATAGTTAAATGGCCCTGTGTTAAAAAAGAAATTGTCAGTTTTAATGGATTTCAATGAGGACATTTTTGTCCTTAAGGTCCTGAGTGTAAATACTTTGTGTACAATGTGGAAAGGAAATAACCCAATTCGGTAACACTTTATAATAACTACACGCTATTAATCATTAGTTAAGCATTAGTAAATAGTTAATTCATGATCAATTTATCATTTCTAAATGAAGTGTAGCATTATTTACAAACCAGTTATTTAGGCGTTGTCAGTGATTCACAAGAACACTTAGAAAGTGTAAGTAAATGATTAATAAACTATTTAAATGTACATTCATACATAATATTATTCAGACATATAGTAATAGTTACTTAGTGTTTTGTTAAATGATTTATTGGCATGTATTTATACTGTAATTCAGGGTTAATTCAGGTAGTTATAAAGCAGTTAGTAGTGGTCAGTTAACTATTTTGTGAGCTAATCTAAAGTGAGTACTATTTATGCCTTGTAAAGCATTTACAAGGGAGATTTAAGGGCTGTTAATATTTCTATGTTCTGTATCACAGTTGTGTTTGTTTCTTTTTTCTGTTTAGAAGATAACGGAGTCTTTAAATCTCCTTTATAAATGCTTTAAAAACTGACCACTACTAAATGCTTTATAACGTATCGGTTACCTAACGTAACCTCGGTTCTCTCTAGAAGAGGGAATGAGTATTGCGTAAGTTAGCTTACGCTACGGGAAAGACTCATCTTTTCGAGATATTGAAGCCAAAAAATTATCCTTAATTTTGTATTCATTGTCAACGCAGTGCAGCAGCTAGCAGACCTAGAGCAGGCTGTCTAGCGCGCTCATAGGCTGCCCTGCGGGAACTGCAGCAGCCTACCAGTGAGCCCGGCGTGACGTCGCGTCCAATGAAGGGCGCTCGAGCCTTCACAGCATCATAGCCCGCCAGTGTGTGCGTGGCTTAGTGTAAATAAGCGGGGCTCAGAGGCTGTTTCTCTGGTTTTCATTGACTGAAGCGAAAGTCGCTTGTGGCGCGAGCACGGCAGGTTACGCAATACTCGTTCCCTCTTCTAGAGAGAACCGAGGTTACGTTAGGTAACCGATACGTTCTCTTACTAGAGGTTCTCTCGTATTGCGTAAGTTAGCTTACGCTACGGGAAACCTTTGTCAACACCATGCGCGCCAGCATCCACTCCATCAGTCCCCATGGAGACTGTGTTCATCACTCCGTCTGGCAGTACAACGGGTATCCGTTGATCAACCATGCGTGCAGAGACCAGCGCTCTGGATGGGGATGCCAGATCGTGCCGCGAGCCTGAGAGAAGAGATCTGTTCTCACCGGAATCGCCCATGGGGCTGTAAGTGACAGCCGCGTCAGCTCCGGTAACCAAATTTGATTCTGCCAACGCGGGGCTATAAGGAGCACCGAGTGGCGCGTTTCCCTGATTCTCTTGATTACCTGTGGCAACAGAGAGATTGGAGGGAAAGCATACAGTGGACGGCTGGGCCGGGTTTGGGCCAGCACGTCCTCGTTCTTTGAAAGAGCGAGTGAGCGTTGTCTTTTGACGCAAGAGGTCGACTTCCGCTCTGCCGAAAAGTCGCCATAGTGTTTGGTCTGATTGGGGGTGCAGGGACCATTCCCCCGGGGGAACGTTGTCCCTGGACAGTTTGTCTGGGCCGTCGTTCAGGTGGCCTGGCACACGCGCAGCTCTCAGCGAGCGCAGATGATGCTGAGACCAAACCAGGAGGCGTTCCGTCAGATCGCAGAGGTTCCTGGATCTGACTTCGCCCTGACGGTTCACATAGGACACTACAGACATGTTGTCCGAACGGACTAGAACATTGTGTACCTGTGAAACGGGAGGAAGTGCCTCAGCGCGTTCTCGACCGCCAACATTTCCAGACAGTTTATGTGAAGGAGCTTCTCCTGGCCTGACCATAGGCCAAAGGCCGGTCTGCCCTCGAAGAGAGCGCCCCAACCTGAGTTGGACGCATCTGTCGAGATGACCTTTCGATATGAGACAGCTCCCATCATCAATCCCCGCTGATACCAATCGGCCGCTAACCAGGGCTGCAGAGCTGTGACGCAGCTCTGAGTCACTCTGATTCGTTCGCAGCCGGCAGTCCAGGCCCGGCGAGATGCACGAGCATTCAGCCAGCGTTGCAGTGGGCGCATGCGCAGTAAGCCCAGCTGGAGCACTGCCGCGTCTGAGGCCATATAGCCCAGCATCCTCTGAAATGTCTTCAGAGGAATGATGCTGCCTTTTTGGAAAGAAGCGAATAGGTGACGAACACGGCGCGCGCGCTGTGTCGATAAACGAGCCGTCATGGTCACAGAGTCCAGTTCTATTCCCAGAAAAGAAACTGACTGGGCGTTAATGAGCTCTTGGTCCAGTTGACCGTGAGACCCAAGCTTTCCAGGTGACTGAGAAGCACTGTTCTGTGAGGCAAGAGTTCCGTCTCTGACTGTGCCAGAATCAGACAATCGTCCAAATAGTTCATAATTCGCATGCCCTGATTTCTCAAGGGCGCGAGGGCTACGTCCATGCACTTTGTGAACGTGCGAGGTGCCAATGACAGGCCGTACGGGAGGATGGTGTATTTAAATACCCGACCGTCGAAGGCGAATCTCAAGAATGGCCTGTGACGGAGTATTATCTGAATCTGAAAATAGGCATCGTCCAGATCAAGAGAAATAAACCAGTTCCTGGGCGAACGTGCGCGAGGATTTTTCTGGTCGTGAGAATTTTGAATGGTCTTTTCACAAGCACTTTGTTCAAATGTCTCAGATCTAAAACAGGTCTGAGGGCTCCGTCCTTCTTGGGTACGAGAAAATAACGGCTGTAAAAGCCTGACTCGCTCAGAGAAGGCGGCACCAGCTCTATGGCGTCAGCGTAAGACCGGCGTCTGTATGCAGGCGAGCGTGCTTTGTAACAGGCCCATTGACTGCAACATTGACGTCTCCCGCTTTCTAATAGAAGAGTACAGGGAGGCGGGGTCAGGTCGAGCCCGACCAATCCCGTCTTCGGACCCTGCCAAAGAGAGTGAGCCACGAGGGGCGGGCCGGCGTGAGCTCGTTCACTTTGGTAAAAAGGTTTCAGGGCAGCCGAGTTTCAAACTCTGGTCTCTGGCGCGAAAGCTTTGTGTTTGGCCACTGAACCACAGGGGGAAACAACAGAAGCATAATTCAGCATGAGCAGATAAGAGAGCGCCATCACAGTGTTGTGTCAGCTTTTGTTTGCAGACGCACATGTTATATAACAGGCGCATTGCTGCAATATTGACATTTCCAGCCGCTCGAACTCGGAGGAGCTGAGAAATGTTTGAGTTTTACTCGAGTCTCTGGCGCGGGTGTTAGAGGAGTCACGCGGGGCGGGCCGGCGTGGGCTCATATGTTTGAAACACTCATAAATACTCGAGCCCCGCCAAGAACGGGAGGGCGCGAGGGCGCGTTCGCTTTCTGTACGTAAGAAAGCTGGCCGCACGCTCAGAGAGAAGAGCAGCTTAAATTTTATCTGCTGCCCGAGCTGGGATTCGAACACGGGTCTCTGGTGCGAAAGCTTTGTGTTTAGCCACTGAGCCACAGGGGGAAACAAAATAAGCTTGATTTAGCGCAAGCAGATAAGGCGGCGGAGAAGGAGAGAGAGGCGCTCGAGGGAGTTGATCCGGCGAGCGCTTGAATGCCACGTGAGGCTCCGGCAGTCTCTGTGCACGACACTTCTTTGCGCGGTCCAGCGGAGGGCGGAGTGACAGATTCAGCACTTGAAGAGGTCGAGTCAAGCCCGCAGGGTCGACATCGTTAACTCTTCGCAGCCGCCCGCGCAAGAGCGAGGGCTGCGTGACCGGGCCCAGGCAGAGAGCGCAACAAAGGCGGTCTCTGGCGCTGAGCGGGGCTCGGACAAGCCACAGGAAATGCGAGACATCTTTATAAAGACGTCTCGCTGCTCTTTTAGGAAGGGGTGTCGCAGCAGCGGACACAACAGAATAGAGCTCAGAAAAAAGATATGTCGCCGGATAGCGTAGCTCGCACGGATGGCTGAAGGCGGTGACGACCGGCTTCTTCAGGCGCTGTCCTAAGCTGGCTTTTCGCTTCCTCAAACGGCGGCGCGGCTTCTCTCGGATCCAGCGATGCGAAGAGCTTCGCTGAAGAGATGAAATGAGCCCCACTTATTTACACTAAGCCATGCACACACTGGCGGGCTATGATGCTGTGAAGGCGCGAGCGCCCTTCATTGGACGCGACGTCACGCCGGGCTCACTGGTAGGCTGCTGCAGTTCCCGCAGGGCAGCCTATGAGCGCGCTAGACAGCCTGCTCTAGGTCTGCTAGCTGCTGCACTGCGTTGACAATGAATACAAAATTAAGGATAATTTTTTGGCTTCAATATCTCGAAAAGATGAATCTTTCCCGTACGTAAGCTAACTTACGCAATACGAGAGAACCTCTCGTAAGAGAACTACCTGTATTTACTACATTTACTTACACTTTCTAAGTGATCTTATGAATCACTGACAACTCCTAAAAAACTGGTTTGTAAATAATGCTATACTTCATTTAGAAATGATAAATTGATAATTAAGTTATAAATAAATGACGACGGCCGTTGAATTATTAGAAAAATAATGCACACCCGGGGTGGTAATGCGGTCACAACGTGAAGTATATATTTTTCTAATAATTCAACGGGACGTCGTCAATTATTCCACTTACAGTTACCACAACTCGAAACATTGTTCAGATGATGTAATTCTAGACATTTGTCAAGTTTTTGTCATTAAAACGCTCTTGTATGTAGGACTAATGTCTTATGCATCTAATCCCATGCCTCCGTTGCTAATTCCAAAACGTCATTTTAGAAATCATAACGGAGGTTTGAGCCACTGACAGCAGACTAATGCTGGGGACACACTTAAAGACTTGCTGAAACATTCAAAGACTGACTGTTTCCATCGACTGTAGCAGGTTTAAACACCGACTGTGAACACAGACTGAACGCTCTGAACACGCATTTGGGCATGATCAGTCATAAGTATCAAATTACATTCATAACCGGCCTTACAGTAAGTGTGTCCCCTGCATTAATCACGAGCAGTGATTAATGCAGTTATTTTAGAGAGAGAGAGAGAGAGAGAGATGTTGCAATTAACGAGACAGAAAAGTATGTGCGTCAATATTATTATTTATTTATTCAATTCGTTTTAATTAATTCGTTCATTCTCTTTTTTCTATTATTGACAGTAGACTGCCTAATAAATTAAACACAAAGCTCTTTTAACAAGTAGGCCTATCAATAATTATTTATTTGTATATTATCTGGAATAATTACGAAAACCCGTGCAGTAGGACTATCAATTTATTTATATATTCAGTTGAATTTTCTATTGATTATAGATAGGACTATATACTTTTTTAATTAAAATTAAACTGCATATGTCCATTGATTGTGAAATTAGACATCGAAAATGGCAAATCAAGCACATGGGGCTGCATGTTTTTTCTTGTTATGAATTGTATCCTATTTCCGTTATTACTGTTAACTACGAGCAGTGATATGGAACTGTAATGCGGTCAAACCTGCCTGGAACTACTTTAGCCGTGCGTTTCCCTGAAAATAATTGCACACCTAAGAAAGTTCTTAACCAATCAGAATCAAGTATTCAACACCCCTGTAGTATAATAAAGTTTATAAAACGGTTAGTTCCAATCCTTGATTCTGAGTGGTCAATAGATGTGCTGTATTCATGATAAAACACGGCTATGACCGCTTCACCCAACGGTTCTATTTATCACCGCGCAACACTGCAGTTCCTATGTTGTTTTTATTTGAGCTTTCATGATATTACACATTGGAACGTTGTTGCTGTTCACGGTCAGGGACTATTTTTTTTCTAGCGGAAGGAAGGCTTTTAGTGATTTTACTTCATGAAAGTTGCACTAATACATATTTATTTTTACTTTAATATTTTTATTGTGTGGTAACCGTTTAATAAAAGCAATGAGGTACTCGAGGCAAATGCTGTATCGTGAATAAGTAACGGCTGTAGGGGTTACTCCGCTTCGCGTAGTGCCTAACAACGCCCTTCAGCCGTTACTTATTCACGATACAGCACTTGGCTCGAGTACCTTATTGCTTACATAACAATACAATTATTAAACACAGTATAGTTATGCTTATAAATCAAGCATAAAGCATTTATAACTGCATTTATTAAATGTCTATTAATGCTTTATAAAAAATGAATTGACTGACAACTAATGCTTAATTAATGATTAGTGTTATCGAAATTTCAAATACAAATACACACTTGTGCCAAAATGGATGCAGTTGGCATTATCAAAGGAAAAAATTATTACAAAAACTGAAAGAGACAAACATGTCCTTAAGGAAACACAAATTTTACATGTAAGTGTGATTGATCAATGAGACCCTTTGATAACAGAGTTATTGTTATGTGGATGCAGGAGAGAACCCAAACGCAGACACTCAAGGTTTAATATAACACAAAACAGAAAGCAAAAACCCACGAGGGGGCAAAGCATAGAGAGGACTAGGTGAGACTAAACTTTGACTAAGACTTGACCGATTACTTGACGAAAAACAAACAGAGGATACAGGATCAAAACCTTGTCTAGGAAAAAAACTAAATAGGATACTCACAAAAAAATAATACAGGTAAGGTAACACGCAGGAGAATCACAATATCAACATGAATCACAATATCAACATGGATCACAGAATCAACATGAATACAATGAACCGACGACAGACAGCAAACACAAGGGCATGATATAGGGAGACACTAAGAACAGGTGAAGCTGACTAGACAATAATGACAAGATGAGGATAACAAGGGTTACGTAACGAGACAACACAAGCACATGGCCCAAGCAAAAGGCCATGCGCTTGTACACAAAACATGGGTCTGCCATGATCCTGCCACAAGACCAGGGATTATCAATGACATGATGGCAGAATCATGACAGTTATTATTGAAGCACAATTTGCAAAACTGTATTAATCTAGAAGCAGAAGCAGATTTAACTGTGATTTTCTGCTGTAATAAACAGTTTAACTGGTAATATCCTCAGAGGAGTTGTGCAGGCATTATATAAGAATGGAAAGACAGTTTCTGTGAAGGACGTCCTGAATGTGAGTAAATGTGTGTTAGTTACAGGATCAGAGAATGACACTGTTCCTCTGTCATAGTCCAGCTGAACTCTCACACGCTGGAGCTTCTGTTTAACAGTAAAGACAGTGCGGCGTTTCCCCGATCTCTCTGGGGAGTCTGAGAGGTATTTTCTGTTCTCGTAATCCACACTCCAGACAATAGACTTAAAGCAATGCCCTCCCTTCCTTTGGTTTGATGCTGTGGTTATTCCAAGACTCCAGTATGTATTGTCTCCAACCTCCACATCCCAGCAGTGTGTTCCTGAGTTAAAGCCCTCAGATCCCAGGACACATAGATACCTGTCAAACCTCTCTGGATTATCAGGAAGTGTTTTATCTTCATCACTGAGCGACACACTGGTCAGATCAGCAGAGAGTGTGAGACGAGGATGTGTTGTGTTTGGATCCAGAGTCACCGGAGCTGCAAAGAGAAGAACATCAGATTAGAGGATCAGATATGATGTATAGAAATGTAAATGTAAATGTAAATGTAAATGGTAAATGTAAATCTTCTGCACTGTGTGAAATCTGCCGAGACTCACTGTGTTGGACAGTTTCCAGCATCTTCTTCCAGACTCTGAACGGCAGGTTACCCAGATAACGCGACACATGAATCAAAGCTCCAGAACTCATCCGTGGATCCGGCTGTGAGATCTGGACTCTGAGGAACATTCAGGAGTCAGAACTGCAGTGAATTTGAGTTCAGATCCACTGAGAGAAGAGATACGAGCAGCTCACTTACCTTTCCATCGACACTTTATAGTTCTGGAAAATATAGAGTTTGAAAACATTTTAATATCTTATCAAACACTCTCACTGTCAATGAGTCTCTCTATACAAGTTGTTTTATGCACAGAGAATGAAGCCAGATTGATTTGTCACCTTTAGAACCAGCTTCTCCTTCATCCTCTGCTTCTTCTGCTCCTCTTCCTCCCTCAGTGCAGTGATTGTAGCTTCTTCTTCGTCTCTGAGAAACTGATGAAGCTTCTCAAACTCTTCTTTAATCTGACGCTCTGTGTGCTCAGCTTGAGACTGAAATCAAATCACATTCACTTCAGTCATCTCAATCAACACAAATCTCAGATACCCGACATATAACAGATCCAGAAGCAGAAGCTGCTCATCATTTACAGAAATAATCAACTGGAATTCATTATATTAAATATATCAATTCATTACGGTATAAAGTGATCATAGAGCTGTAATGAAAATGACTCTTGATTCTGTTTCCTCACATTGATGTGTTGAGCTGTTTTCTCAAACTCTCCTTTCTCTTCTTCATTGTGTTGACGTTTCTGTTGTAAGGACTTCAGTGCTGTATTGAGCTCCTCCTAGAATTGAACAAAAATACATTAAACACCAGATTACAGTGAAGAGAAGAAAATACAGATGATCATACAATTCTGTGCAGAAGTATTTACCCCCACCCTGATATCTTCGGTTTTTCTGTAAATCTCATACTAAATTGAATCAGAAATTAAAACTAACCATAAAACAAAGGCAACCTGAGTGAACACAAAGTACAGTTTGTAAATGACAATGTTATTTACTGAAGCAAAACAAGTTATCCAATACTAACTGGGCCTGCGTGATAATGTATTTGGCCCCATAGTTACTAATTCCTCAAATCTATGAAACTATATTTATAATGTTGTTCAGCTGGACTAAACACAACCAGTCCTGATCACTGCAGATGTTCAATCAAATAAACACTTAAATAGGACTTTTTCAACAGCATGAAGTTGGTTAAAAGGTCTTAAACAGTAACACACAATTGACAAAGGTGAAAGAAACTCCAGGAATAATGATGAAGACAGTGATTGAAATACATCCGTCTGTGAAGGATTACAAAGCTTTCTCAAAGGCTCTTGGACTCAAAGAACCACAGCGAGAGCCATTATATCCAAATGGAAAAAACTCGGCACAACAGTGTAAGACTGGAAGAACTGGTTGATGGAATCAACCTCACCACAGGTCTATAAGACAAAGGACCTTGCTTGCACATTAACATTTGAACATCTCACACACACACACACACACACACCCCTTCCTCTGAGTACCTTATCTACATTTTCTCTCTCTCTCAGTCAGTAACACTAAAAACTCACACAAGAATATATATGGTTTAATGTGAATGATTATCATTGAGTATTGTGTTTAGTATCATTTAAACTGTCGCAGGGTGAGTGGTACAAATGTCTCATTTCCAAATAAGTAAATAAACAAGGTAATAAGGTTTTTAAGAGTTTAGGAATAACTGGCACACAAAGGAATGTGGTCTCTAGGCACTCCCAAAGGTGTAAATTCATGAATGCTAATTTTCACTGTTCTTAGGAGATGGTCAACTTCTACCCCCAGTAATTGTGGGGGAATACACTAAATTTCCACTAAACTCAAGTTTTTCATATCAAATAAGGTCTGGCTATATAAGTGTATTGAAGTGCCGCTGTTTGTTGACGTCCTCTCTGTAGAGTGAGACTCCGCCCTAGATGCACGCAGGTGATCAGCATTCAATTCATTGATAATAATTATGGTAATTCCTTCCAAGGGGTATATTAAGGTGGCGGTGTTGTCATCGGAGATTGCGTGAATGTGCGACCGCGTTCTAGCACGTCATTATTGTTGCGACTGTCTGGTGCTCTGGCTGAGGTGAGTGTGGCGGCTGGTTTTTATGCTTGAGCCTAATGAACATTAGATTGAGTGTTACTTTTGTCAGGTTCTGGGCTGTTCGCAGAAAAGCACACGTTGTGCTGAGGGTTGCATGCCTGGCAACACGCGCTGTTTTCCGGATACCACCGTTTCGGTATGAATTGCATTCAGCATCGGGGGTGTATTGCTGCTTGACTTCCTGGTAGGTCTCTCTTTGGCCCTTTTGGCTGTATTTAATTAATGAGCGAATAGTTAATATTATGGGGTCTGTGTATTCCAGCGTATCATTGGGCTTTTTCATCTCTTGTCGACTGGGCGAGTGGCACGATCTCCGCATGTTTGGTATGTGTGATCAATTGTACAACAGTAAATTAATGCTATGCATATTTTAGCTCATAGTCCGGCTTTTGCAGGTGGATCGATCTGCCGTTTTAAGGGCACTTGAAGACTACACTTGCCTGCTCTAGGACTTGTCGTCGCTGTTGTTCTGTTCCTATTAATGTTTTTGTTTGAGTTATTTTGCTTGCGTGTGTAATTCTGTTTTGTTTTTCTGTGTAATTTACCTTTTGTGTTTTTTTGGGTTTGCTTGTTGATTTATCAGTTTGCTTGGTAATTGGTGTTGTTTTCTTAGTTTTGGGTGTTTTGTGCTTTATTTGTATTTTAATTACTGTTTATTTTCTTTGCTCACTGTGAGATTATCCCCGACTGGTCCCAAGGGAAAGAGGGATTGTGAGTGGTAACCGGCCTGGGGAGATTGTTCCTGTTGGCCCGTAGCGATCCATTCACCATCACTGACACTGATGAGTGCAGGTTTGAGTGGATTGCGGAGTGTTTTCCTTTTAGCTACGTATATTATTGTACGTCTCACATGTTGTGTCCTGTATATGGGTACCCATAGGTGAGGATAATTGTTTGATTTATTTGCTTTGATTTATTTTTTTGTAATTCTTTATTTCTTGTGTTTCAGGCACTGTGAGCCCGGAGCAGGAGGGCTAGTTGTCCAATTAAGGTGGCGGGTCCTGATGAGACACAGTGTGTGGTCTGCAATCCATAGTGATTGGTCTTGGTTGACGTGATTTGAGTGACGTGTAGTGCACGTGTGGGTGCTCTTTTACCATCGCTGAGACTAGCGACGTCTGGCACTAGCTCGTCCTGCTTCGGGTGACCACGAGTCCTGTGAGCTGTCTATTGTGTGATGTTATAATTGAACCTAACTGACTGGCACGCCAGTATTTTATCTTTGTCTAAATAAAGAATATATTTTTGTATTTTTCCATATCCACGTCTCGGAGTATTTATGTAAGGGAAACACCGAACCTGTGTGTCTTTAATAGGACACTTCCCTGGCTTAGCGACCAGGGTGGCGTAGTCGATTTTTCTTTCTGTCTCTCTCTCTCTATTCTCCCTCTCTTGTACTGCCTGCCACATTTGGCGTAGTCGGCAGGGTTTCCTTTTTTTCTTGTGTAGATCTGAGGCGTGGATATATGTGTTGTTCTTGTTGTTTTTTTCTTAGTCGTTGGGAACAGAACAGCAGCGGGGACAGTGATCACAGGTAACTCTATTTGGTTTTTCTTGGCTGGTTTTTGTAGAAATGGAGGACGAGTTGCAAGAATTGAGGGAGCTTGTGGCCCAATTACGAGCTGATGATACAAAGTTGCGGCAAGATCAAGCTCTTGCAGGGCCTTCAGATCTGGGCCATGATTCCAACGTACCTAGTCTGTCAATCGCTCCTCCTCAGGCTATTGATGCGGGTGCCATTCCTATGGAGAGGTACGTTTTTATACCGAGGGACCGAAGGTGCCCTAAATTTAATGGTAGGTCTGGTATAGGAATTGATGAATGGGCTGAGGAGGCACATGCCTGCATGCGGTCCCGTCATTTGTCCACAGCCGACAAGGCTTTCTTCCTTTTCGACCATTTAGAGGGGGAGGCACGTGATGAGATAAAGTATAGGCCTGTGGGGGAGCGGGAAGATCCCGAAAAGATTATCACGGCTTTGAAAGAAGTATATGGCTGCTCCAAATCATATGTTGCCTTGCAGGAGGCCTTTTTCTCCAGGAGGCAACATGATGGTGAGACTCTGTTGGAGTTTTCACTTGCTTTAATGAGCCTTTTGGAGCAAGTCAAGCAGCAATCGCCTACTGTCATGTCAAATACCGAAACCTTGCTTCGTGATCAATTCGTGGAGCATGTGGCCGATAGTGCTCTTCGCCGCGAGCTTAAACAGTTGGTTCGTCGTCAACCTAGTGCCACTCTGTTGGAGGTTCGCAGGGAAGCTATTAGGTGGGAGCAGGAGGGCATGCTGGGTGGGGCAAGAGGCCGCAGTCATTCTCTCCCCTCGGCACATGGTTTTCAATACGGTGTACAGGGTGTTCGTCCGGGTAGTTGTGACTCTCCTCAGCGGTCTGAGATGGGTGAGTTGAGAGAGATGTTAAAACTGCAGCAACAGCAGTTAACTCAACTCACACAAAATCTAGCTCGGTTACAGGACCCTTTTCAGCGTTCTCGTAGTCAACCTCGTCCTTTTCGCAACAGTTCGGTTATCTGTAGAAGGTGTCAAAACCCGGGGCATTTCGCGAGGGAGTGTGATGGGGAACGTGTTCCATTTCGGGCTCCCGCTGTTAGTAGAGATGACCCGGGGGCCGGTGAGGGGGAGTTACATCATTCAGGCCCGTTATCGGAAAACTAGCCCCCGCTGAGTTGCAGAGCCACAGCTCGGTGGGAGGGAACATCGGCTCAGACGTGTTGCATATTCCTGGCCCCATGTTAAAGTTGATGTCACCTTGCCCTCATATTAATGCTCTTATATGGGTGGCATTTCAGTACCATGTTTGATAGATACTGGGTCAATGGTATCTACTCTTACGGAGAGTTGCTTTTTAAAGTATTTTGAGCCATGGGGACAGGAACGTCTTCGGACCTGTCAATGGTTACAACTTAAGGCTGCAAATGGACTTTCCATTCCATATATAGGATATATGGAATTGGATGTTGAGCTTTGCGGGAAATTAGTACAGCAATGTGGGGTGCTAGTAGTCAAAGACCCTCCGGGTGGTATGTGTGCTAAGGTCCCTGGGGTTTTGGGGATGAATGTACTGGGCAGGTGTTACCAGGGGCTCTTGGGACAACATGGCCCCTCCCTCTTTGAATTTCCACCAGTAGCGAGTGCTCCCGGCTCTGTTGTCCGGGCATTGCAACATTGCCACCAAACCAGTGCTTGTCCTGCAGTTTTGGAAACGGGTCAGGTTAAGACCCGCGGCCCTCGGGCATACCGCATACCCGGTGGCAACATTAAGCTGGTAGCCGCAACTTGTTCGGAGCATTATTCTAACGTTACTGCGCTCCTCGAACCTCCAGAATTTGGGCTCCCTATGGGGTTATTGGTCTCTCCTGCTTTGGTTCGAGTGGTTAGGGGCACTGTTTATGTTCCAGTGGTTAATGTAGGGAGTGCTGATGTTTTGCTTTTCCCTCGCCGAGTAATAGGCACTTTAACGAATGTGAATGTGGTCAGTTTGCCCCCAGGTGTCACTGAAGTGAAGTCCACTTCCTGTAGGGTGTGGTCCATCGCCCCGCAAGTGAGTATTCCAACGGTCCCCGGCCAAATTGATGCGTTGGACTTGTCCCTCCTGTCCAGCGATGAGCAATGTAAGGTTAGGGCTCTCTTGGTGAAGTATCAGTCGGTGTTTTCTGCTTTTGAAGGGGATTTGGGGTGTACTAATATCATTGCACATGATATTCCACTCATAGATGACACCCCGGTTCGACAACGGTATCGGCGAATCCCCCCATCGGAGTATGAAGTGGTAAGAGCACACATTAATCAGCTGTTGGATGCTCAGGTGGTACGGTAGAGTTGTAGCCCCTATGCCTCTCCAATTGTGCTTGTAAAGAAAAAGGACGGTAGTCTACGCATGTGTGTGGACTACCGTCAATTAAATTCTAAGACGAGGAAGGACGCATTTCCATTGCCTCGGATCAAGGAGTCACTGGACGCCCTGAATGGTGCCCGCTGGTTTTCCACTTTGGATTTAACCAGCGGGTACAATCAGGTTCCCATGTCAGAGGGGGATAAGCCAAAGACTGCTTTTTGCACCCCATTCGGGTTATTCGAGTGGAATCGAATGCCGTTTGGGCTCTGCAACGCCCCCAGCACATTCCAGCGACTTATGCAGCGACTATTTGGTGACCAGCAGTGCCAATCATTACTTTTATACTTGGATGACATCGTTGTGTTTTCTTCCTCTGTAGAGCAGCACTTGGAGAGGCTGGAGGTGGTCTTGAGCCGATTGGAGCATGAGTGCCTGAAGGTTAAGATGGAGAAGTGTGCGTTTTTCAAGACCGAGGTGAGGTATTTGGGCCATGTTATATCCGCCCAGGGTGTGGCAACCGACCCTAGTAAAACTGAAGCGGTGGCTCAGTGGCGTCGTCCAACCACGGTCACCGAATTACGTTCGTTTCTTGGGTTTGCCAGTTACTACCGGCGCTTTGTTGAGGGGTTTGCTAGGTTGGCAGCCCCCCTGCATAGGCTAGTGGCTGAGTTTTCTCGGGATAAACCGAAGTCTAAGAAACGAAACGGTTTAAGTTTGGAGGGCGCCTGGGATGAGCAGTGCCAGTCAGGTTTTGAGCAATTAAAAGGGAGACTAACCTCAGCCCCAGTGCTTGCATACGCTGATTTTTCCCTGCCCTTCATCCTGGAGGTGGACGCTAGTCATGGAGGGTTGGGAGCTGTCCTCTCACAGGAATACGAGGGTAGGGTACGGCCCATTGCATATGCGAGTCGCAGTCTTAGGCCCACTGAGCACAATATGGACAATTACAGCTCCATGAAGTTGGAGTTTCTTGCGCTCAAGTGGGCCATGACTGAGAAATTTCGTGAATATCTGTTGGGGAATAAGTGTGTGGTCTTCACGGATAATAATCCTCTCAGTCATCTGACCTCGGCAAAACTCGGGGCGGTGGAGCAGCGCTGGGCTTCCCAGTTGGCGGCTTTTGACTTCGAGATCCGGTATAGATCCGGAAGGAGTAATAAGAATGCTGATGCCCTTTCCAGGCAGAACCCACCCGAGCAAGGGGCCGTAGGTGACTTATTCCCAGGGACGGTGGTACCGGTATCATTGCAGCAGGCTGTGGGGCTGCAGCCAGTTGTTGAGGCAGTACAGGGGGTGATCACCACAATGCCTGGTTACTCACCTGTTGATTTGAGTTTGTTACAGGAAGAAGACCCTGTTATTTCTGAGGTTTTGACTTTTTGGAGACGCAAGGCACGTCCTGGGCCTGAGGAGCGACGACGCATGTCTACTTCCGCCGTGGTACTTCTCCGTCAGTGGGATCGCCTGTTGGAGAGGGAGGGGGTACTCTATCGTAGGGTTAGAGCTCCGAGTGGGGGAGAAGAGATTTGCCAATTATTATTGCCCGCTGTGTTGAGGTCTGATGTCCTCATGCAGTTACATCAACAACACGGACATCAGGGCATCGAGCGCACCACTGAACTGATTAGACAGCGATGTTACTGGCCTGGCTTGTCATCAGATGTGGAGCGGTGGTGCCAAGAATGTGAGAGATGTCAGGTAGCTAAAGATTTGCATCCTTTGGCTCAAAGCTTCATGGGTCATTTGTTGGCCTCTAGGCCTAATGAAATCTTGGCCATAGACTTTACGGTGTTGGAACCTTCTAGGTCGGGAGTAGAGAATGTGTTGGTGATGACAGACGTGTTTAGCAAATACACTCTTGCTGTGCCGACTAGGGACCAGAGAGCGGAAACGGTGGCCCAGACCCTGGTAACCGAGTGGTTTTATAAGTTTTGGGTGCCCAGTCGCCTCCACTCTGACCAAGGGCGAAATTTTGAATCTCTCTTGCTTCGCCAGCTTTGCAGCCTGTATGATGTGGATAAGTCTCGCACCACACCCTACCACCCAGCTGGTAATGGCCAGTGTGAGCGCTTTAATCGAACCTTGCACAATCTGTTGCGCACACTGCCAGTTTCCAGAAAGAGGGACTGGGTGTCTTGTCTTCCACAACTTCTCTTTTCCTATAATACCACCCCTCATCAAGTCACCGGGGAGTCTCCACATTTTTTAATGTTCGGCCAAGAACCCCGTTTGCCAGTTGATTTCTTGTTGGGTAGAGTGCAGGAACCAGTGGCGGGGAGGGTGCATGAATGGGTCCTCGAACACCAAACCAGGCTGCAAGTGGCCTTTGAAGGAGCACGGGAACGTTTACAGATAGTAGCTGCAAGGCGTAAGGAAAGGCACGACCAGCATGTTAAGAATGAACCTCTGGTTGAGGGTCAATTGGTGTACCTCCGTGACTATGGGGTAAGGGGTCGCCATAAGATTCACGATCTATGGAGTCCAGTTGTCTACCAGGTAGTGAGAGGGCCTCGAGAGGGAGGTGCGGTTTACACTATAGCACCAGTGGAAGATCTTAATTCAGTAAAAACTGTACACCGCTCACTGCTTAAGAGTCGGATTCAGAGGGAGCCCTCGGGTTCTGTCCCCCCCAGCGATTCGGGTGATCCTTTGGTCCCCGTGTCACTGCAGGAAGAGGAAGAAGGGGAAATGGATCTGGTGATGGTGTCTACTGAGAGTCTCTCTGGTGGCCCTGGTTGTGTACGGCTAGCTTCACCTAAGCAAATTGCTCCACCACTGGCAGCGGGGTCTTCAGACCCCGTCCCTATGGGACGAGTGGTTATCCCTGATGAGACTAGTAGTGACGAAACTAGTTCGGTGGTGGAATCCATTGGATGGGGTAGGGAGGCTAGGAGGACTGAGGTGGGGCAGCGACGGACTGGAAGAGTGACTGCCGGCCGACATGCAAATCTTCACCATCTCCCTAGGTCTCTGTTGGATGTAGCATCTCCAGTGTCCCATTCTGTAACCGTGGTGTTCAGACCTTGGCTCTGAATAACGTGATTGTTGGATTATTCATCGTCGGGGCGACGATGCAAAGGGGGGGGGGGGGGTAGATTGTAGTGAAGTGCCGCTGTTTGTTGACGTCCTCTCTGTAGAGTAAGACTCCGCCCTAGATGCACGCAGGTGATCAGCATTCAATTCATTGATAATAATTATGGTAATTCCTTCCAAGGGGTATATTAAGGTGGCGGTGTTGTCATCGGAGATTGCGTGAATGTGCGACCGCGTTCTAGCACGTCATTATTGTTGCGACTGTCTGGTGCTCTGGCTGAGGTGAGTGTGGCGGCTGGTTTTTATGCTTGAGCCTAATGAACATTAGATTGAGTGTTACTTTTGTCAGGTTCTGGGCTGTTCGCAGAAAAGCACACGTTGTGCTGAGGGTTGCATGCCTGGCAACACGCGCTGTTTTCCGGATACCACCGTTTCGGTATGAATTGCATTCAGCATCGGGGGTGTATTGCTGCTTGACTTCCTGGTAGGTCTCTCTTTGGCCCTTTTGGCTGTATTTAATTAATGAGCGAATAGTTAATATTATGGGGTCTGTGTATTCCAGCGTATCATTGGGCTTTTTCATCTCTTGTCGACTGGGCGAGTGGCGCGATCTCCGCATGTTTGGTATGTGCGATCAATTGTACAACAGTAAATTAATGCTATGCATATTTTAGCTCATAGTCCGGCTTTTGCAGGTGGATCGATCTGCCGTTTTAAGGGCACTTGAAGACTACACTTGCCTGCTCTAGGACTTGTCGTCGCTGTTGTTCTGTTCCTATTAATGTTTTTGTTTGAGTTATTTTGCTTGCGTGTGTAATTCTGTTTTGTTTTTCTGTGTAATTTACCTTTTGTGTTTTTTTGGGTTTGCTTGTTGATTTATCAGTTTGCTTGGTAATTGGTGTTGTTTTCTTAGTTTTGGGTGTTTTGTGCTTTATTTGTATTTTAATTACTGTTTATTTTCTTTGCTCACTGTGAGATTATCCCCGACTGGTCCCAAGGGAAAGAGGGATTGTGAGTGGTAACCGGCCTGGGGAGATTGTTCCTGTTGGCCCGTAGCGATCCATTCACCATCACTGACACTGATGAGTGCAGGTTTGAGTGGATTGCGGAGTGTTTTCCTTTTAGCTACGTATATTATTGTACGTCTCACATGTTGTGTCCTGTATATGGGTACCCATAGGTGAGGATAATTGTTTGATTTATTTGCTTTGATTTATTTTTTTGTAATTCTTTATTTCTTGTGTTTCAGGCACTGTGAGCCCGGAGCAGGAGGGCTAGTTGTCCAATTAAGGTGGCGGGTCCTGATGAGACACAGTGTGTGGTCTGCAATCCATAGTGATTGGTCTTGGTTGACGTGATTTGAGTGACGTGTAGTGCACGTGTGGGTGCTCTTTTACCATCGCTGAGACTAGCGACGTCTGGCACTAGCTCGTCCTGCTTCGGGTGACCACGAGTCCTGTGAGCTGTCTATTGTGTGATGTTATAATTGAACCTAACTGACTGGCACGCCAGTATTTTATCTTTGTCTAAATAAAGAATATATTTTTGTATTTTTCCATATCCACGTCTCGGAGTATTTATGTAAGGGAAACACCGAACCTGTGTGTCTTTAATAGGACACTTCCCTGGCTTAGCGACCAGGGTGGCGTAGTCGATTTTTCTTTCTGTCTCTCTCTCTCTATTCTCCCTCTCTTGTACTGCCTGCCACATAAGGAAAATGCAACGAGAGCTTAGGGCTCTTTCTGTATTTCAGATAGCCCGTGAGGTTAGCTCATGTAGGTCTTAAATGTTGGGTTTGCATCTATTTCTCTTATCCTAGAGCATTTGATGTTTTGTATTGATGATCTTTGAACTGATTATGAAATTGGCATAATACTTTTACCAGACATAATAAATTGTTATATTTGATTATTCTAAAAGATTTTGACTTCATTTTCATTAGAGTAAAAAAGAATAGTCAAACATTAACGTATAATGATGCACAGATATCATTTAATTATATCAGATATCAGAGTTAATACATAAGATAAAATGTGTTGCATTTAATTAAAAATCCCTTTGCCATGGGAAGAGACGGAACACGCGTGAGACCTTCACCGCTAATTTGAATTCCGCTATTGGATCGAATTAGACGGCCTTACAGTAGCAAACCTTCCCAGGAACTAAAAAAAGAATTAAACTAAATGAACTAAACCTTCCCAGAAGTGGCTCAAAGTCACCAAAGGCCAAGAACAACATCGTAGAAATGGAATTTTTCTGCTTTTCTATCAGTAAATACAAAAGCACAATATCCTATCTTTAGTCTGCAAACTGAAGCTCAAGCAACAAGACAATGATTCAGAGAATAGTGAGTAAATCCACTTCTGAACGGCTCAAAAAAGCACAATTACAGTTTTGGAGTGACTTGTCAAAGGCCTGAGCTGAAACCAAGTGAGAAGATGTGGCAGGTGTCACAAGCCCGGTCTCTGCAACTCCTCTCTCTGGCCAGCAGAGACCGCCCTCGGCCGAATATTGATTCTCTCTTTCACTACATTCCCCATAAGCCTCTCTAATGATTCAATCACTGTGCTCAGCTGCAGCCTTGTGAGTGCAGCAAGCTGACTCACTAGCTTAGGACTTCAAAGTTCTTTTGTACTCAACACAAAACGTCAGCGAATAAAAGTCTTGAATCCAAAGTTCTTCGTTCGACTGTTTAATTATGAATTTCAAAACATAAAATAAAACAAAAAACTTCTTTATCTTTACTTTTCTTACAAATTAACTCGTTCCGTGTAGGTCAAAAGACTGTGTTGCTCCAAAGTCCAGTGGCTTCTGGCTGCTTCGCAGGATTCTATTTCTTTCATACTAAATCTAACAACCAATCAAATTACATTATACTAGATCACTGGTCAACTGTTTACATTCAAATTTCTACGTTCCATTTGCAACACAGGTTTTCTCAGGTTTTACTAAATAAACTCAAAATATTATTATTACTTCCATTGAAATGGCTTCAACAAGCCTATCTATCAGGCTATTTATCTCCACTTCGTACAGCTCTCAGTGCGAAGTTTTGTCTAGCTATTTGTGAAACCCTACTGAGCATTATACCTGTTGACTGCCTAACCGATTCTCGACCCTTTCCGTCTAGACCTTCCTTGCCTGCCGCCTGCCTACGTTACCTCTGCCTGGTTATTGGACTCTGCTTGTTCTCTGCCTGCCCTGACCATTCAGCCTGGTAATCGACCCTGAATTTGCCTCGTCTTCAGTGCTGTGTTTGCTGTTATTGACCCTTGCCTGTCTGACTATTCTGTCAATAAACTTTTATGCTGCAAATGGATCTCTCTGAAACTGGTGATTCACAACAGCAGGACCTTAAACAGGCAGTTCATGCTTGAAAACCCCCCAATGAGGCTGAACTAAAGATGACGCTCAATTGTGCTCTTTTTAATGAATAATGATATCTATGAAAAAGGCCCCACACTGTAAAAAAAAAATTCGTAAAATAACGGTAAAAAGTCTGGCAGCAAAGTTGCCAACCACTTACCGTCAAATTACAGTAAAAAAACTTAAATTATTTTACAGAAAAATTTTGTTTTTTGAAAACGGATATTTACCGTAAACATTTTCTGTATTTTTACAGTCAAACTGCAGTAGAAAGAAAAGAAAAATCTCATAAAAAAAATGTCTGTTGAATGTTAAACGAATGTATAAATCTGTATAAAAACTTACAAATATTGCAGAAATACCTTAAAATTACATAATTAAAACAAAGACTTCTGTTTTAATACAGTATTATTTGGTATATTTTTAGGATAATCCAATCCATCTACAAGAACTCCTTGTCAAAGTAAAGACTTTTCTATGTAAAACACACAGAAAATGTTGTATAATTACCTTCAGATACCCTAATTTAAAGCCTAATACCAGTATATTGATCGATTTAAACTTTTATTTTATGTCATTATTCAATCCATTTACAGTAAATTCCTGTTAAATATTGGTTTTATCCTGTACAAAAAAAACAAGATCTTGTGATATTAAGTTTCAGAAACATATTTTTAACAGTTGTTGCTTTATTAAAACATTATTTGACAGTAATTACAGACACATCTCCAATACATTTACAAGCTTTTACCATTAATGTATGCAGGTTTACTTTATATAAACATTATTTGACAGTAATAACAAGCAACTCTCCAATATTTCTACATATTTGTACCATTTAAATAAGGGGGTTAACTTTATATAAACATTATTTGACAGTAATAACAAGCAACTCTCCAATATTTCTACATATTTGTACCTTTAATGTATGGGGCTTTACCTTCTATATACTTTTAACATCAATGTATGAGGTATACTTTATATAAACATTGCTTTATACGAATTCAAATCAACTTTCCAATATATCAACATGACATTTACTCAATGTATGGGTTCACTTTATATCAGCGCCGCCGCTCCCACCACGCGCTGTGCGTAGGGCACCAATGCTGAGGGGGCACCAAAAATAGCCTAATGAAAAATCAATCATCATATCGCGTAGTCATGATAATTATAATGCCGATATTATTTCAGTATATAAATATTATTAGGCACTTTTTAGGGATGTATATAAGAAAACAGGTGGAACAAGAGTATTTAATTGCTCTAGAAAGTAACGATGGCGCCGCCGCCTCAGTGATCCGTTGGATTGCACGTTAAAAAGTTAAACTGGCAACGGGGGGGGGGGGGGGGGAATTATCATAAAGGAATTATGCTTTGGGCACCAAAATGGCTAGCAGCGGTACTGCTTTATATACACATTAATAGACAGTAATTACAAGCATTTCTCCAATATATGTAAAAATACACATGTTTATTTTATGTAAACAATATTTGATAGCAATTACAAGCAACTGTCCAATATATGTACATACTTTTTCCATTACGGCATGGGGTTTACTTTAAAATGCACATAGGCTAAAATGCACATAAAATACGGTCAGGTCCTTCAGTCAAAAAGTTATTTGTTCAGAAGCTAAGTTCTTTCCAGTAACAAACAAAGTTAATAATCAGTATTAATATACAGATGTGAATGTGCATGCTAAAAAAGTTCATTTGGCAGATTGATATTCACCCACGTCCTTTCAAAATTCCAACAATGGCTATGATCCTCTGTACTGGCTCTCACCAGGCATTGTCCTGAAAAATAGATAAGATGTATCATGCTTGTAAAAATCGCCAGAGCAGAGCCATTAGGTTGCCCCTTAACAATAATTGCAGTTTGGAGCTTGAATGAAAATTTAATGCGTTGCGACGTTCGTCTGTTATAGGACAACTTAGTTTGAATAAACGAGCAGACACTGATTAGCTACTTGCTCTACGTTTATTTAAAATTAACAGCAAGACGACTAGAAGTGAATGTGCTTTCCATTAAATGAATCACACACAGTAAACAAATCCTTAAGGAAAAAAAAACTTTGATTTATTTAAAACAAAGCACGTTCATTGCACAGTAAACAAAACCTTAACAAAAAAACAACAACTTTGCAATGAAGTCGTTCATCCTCGGATGCGGCGCCGTGCGCACTGTTACAAAAAACCCTGTGCACACAGCCAAGGAAAATGGGGTCTTGCGCACCCAACGCGTCATTTTTGCAAGGTGCGCGCGGACCATAGACAGTAAAAGAAACGGACGGGTCGAGTATAAACAAGGCTTTACTCCGTGTCAGCGCGCTCTGATCGGTAAAGGTGCACAGACCTCTCCCGAATCATCTCCAGCACTCAGCCCCCGAAGCACCACTAACTCTCCACCTCTGTTTCCCTCGTAAGCTGATAATAGTATTTAAACATTCTCTATGATAAAAAATGTTTGTAAAAAATATTTGAATAACGGTTTTGGCGGTTATAGAGTTCTAATGACGGTGTTTAACTATAACCGTCGGTCTCCCGGTTATATAATAACCTTCACACCCCTACTGTTACGTGTTTGCAAGAGGCAACAGTAACTTGTAAAATGTAACGTTAAGTTAACAGCTAACGTTATGTTAGTCAACCAAAGGTATTTAACGTTAATGTTATGATGGCTGATGCATGTTTCACATTCAGGGCTAACGTTAATAACGGTTTAACTTTATTAGGACCAGCATAATGTTATATTTGCTAAAGCTAGACAGACTTTTATAAGGTTAATACATAATGTAACAAACGGCGAGTTTTAACGTTAGCCCTGCTGACTCGACATAATGTTAACTTGCATATTAAAATTGTAAAATGTATAAAAGCTGCTGCACTTAACAAGCACATTTGACATTGTGAGGAAACATATATATATATATATATATATATATATATATATATATATATATATATATATATATATATATATATATTATGTATATGAAATTTATTTAAATTGTAAAAATGTTATCTTTGAGTAATGTCATCTTTGAGACTGTTAGTGGTTACATGATTAAAAATGTAAACATACACATAAAGCATGGCAATCCCGTCAGAAATGTGTATCATAGAAAGGGAAGCACACACACACAAAATGCCAGTTGGTACACCAAAATCAAATAACCCTAACCCCATCAAATAATTTTACCTGCATCTGAGGGTCTTTCCCTTAATGGTGATTAAAGAAAGGACTGATGAAGGTGACACGAATCTCCCCTTTCAGGGCGCCACTTCAGCAGGAGAAAGACAAAAGGACAGAAAGTTACTCAGACTTTCCATCAGTAACAGTATGAAAATCACACTTAATACGATCCCAGTGTAGGTTTTCGAACAGTACGTGGGTAAAATTGACTTACTGTAACGTTAGTTGGTGAATGGGTCTTTCTGTTGGGTGTTCTCCCCGATAAACATCTTATTCCAATGCTTGATCTAAAAAATAAAGTAAACAAATATCTTTTCAATATGTTATCAGTGTTTGAAGAGGTTATGTAAACATACTTCTAACGAATAAATGACGGTTTTATCACTTTACTCATTCCCACGCTTTTTTTACCTCTCATGTTAACTTACCAACAACAAAACACAGCAATGTTAGATGGTACTAACACATTGAAATACGTGCTAATATCGCTACGTTAATAGTAAAGCAGTACAAAAACACACACAGAGATAACTTATTTATCTTATGAGGTTGCAGTAAGCCTATGACAGTTAGCTAAATTACCCGTGTCCCTAAACGTTAGACTGTTAAGGACTGAAAAATGTTTTCTTACCTGATATCGCCAACGACCCCTTCCTCTGTTCATATTCCAGCTTTTGTTCTTCATTGACATAGCAACTAAAATTCGCTCAGAATTTAAGAATTCAACAGGCAGCTAAAAAAATAATCCAGGTCTGACCGAGTAATCACCGCAAACAGCAGCTGCTCACACCAACCGAGAGTGAGTAACGGACGTATTTTCAAACTTAAAATAGGCGCGCAGAGCCGCGCACATTCTCATTGGACAGTTTCCTGGAAGACAGACAGATTAACCAATCATGCTCAAAGTAAAACGGAGAAACAACCAATAACAATAGCAATAGTTTGCGCGAGTTGCAGTCTGTATTATTATTTAATTAATTGGTCAAATGACATGACAGTGTATGAATATGTAATAATGCAATGTAAACTGTTAGGCAAGCAGACAAAATTGGCAAGCATACAAAATTGTAAATTCACACACAATCACATAAAGCAAAAGGTTTCTGCTGCACTGCTCTGTTGAGGGTGAAACTTTATATTTTAACATATACATTGAAGAACTGTTATGAAAATCAGAAAAATCATTAAATGCTAATGAATTATCATAATAATATGTTAAAAGGCAGATATTTATGTATGTTGTTGAAAACATTACGTTGTTTCAACGTACAGATCTTGTAAAAAATTAAACGTTGATTTAGAAAGTGTTTTTGTTAACCTTTTTCAACCATTTAGCATTAAACGTTGTTTCAACGACTGGCATTATTTCAATCATATTTCAACGTTGAAGGTCGGTCAAGTGCCGGCTGGGTATATTAATCTACCTTTAGTGAAAGCTGAATTCCGATATCGTGGAAATGTTCCATACTTTATCCAGGCTCTCTAAGTTATGACGTATCCCCCTCCCAAAGTCAAACAATATCATTGGTCGAGATTGCCTCTGGCGTATGATTCGTCCAATGATTGTACAACATTCAATTATTTGAATCTGCGCGCACTTTCTTGATATCTAAAGCACAGAGACTAGAAAAACAATTAGGATGTTTGTTTACACGTTGTGTAATGTTTCAACCATTTTAATGTCTTCAATTCCTTCACCCCCAGTTTACCAAAGCTCAAGTTTATGCTACAAGAGCCTTGGTTGAACTCGAGCCCCAGAATAAATTCATTGTCTTTCACACATTGCTCACCTATTGTAAATTAAAAATATATAGCACCCCATTGTAAAGCTTTATTCATAGTGTGGCCGTTTGTTCCCATCAACCGAGAAAATTGTGGAGTGGCCTAATGATTTCACTGGAGCGAGGGCCTTGAATTTTGTTGAATATAGATTGACTTTGTGTCTTAATGCTTCAACGTTTTTAAAGTGGATTTACAGCCTTTACTTTTAAATTGAATCACATATTTTCTTCTCAAATAAGCATATGAGATACGTGTCAATATAGTATATGGTCAGAAAATCACTGTCAGGGCAGCATTTCAAACAGACAAAAAGGACAATGTCACCCTTAAAAGCCAAGCCAAAAGAGGACATATCAGCACACAAGATTCAAGAGTCCTTTCACACCAACAGGCAGACAGGCATTAGGAGGTTAGTGTCCAGCATTCTTGAGCCTGGTTGTCTTGCGGAAAAACTGTCCCAAAGCATGATGATCCGAGACTTGAGGCTGCAGCACCAGACAGCAGCAGCTACAGTGCACGGGGTGGGGTCTGAAAATGTTGCCACTCAATATTTTCTCTGCCACTTATGAAATTGTTGCTAATTGTAAACACTGAGTCAGTGGTACC
Source organism: Tiaroga cobitis (assembly GCA_030578255.1). NCBI lineage: Eukaryota > Metazoa > Chordata > Actinopteri > Cypriniformes > Leuciscidae > Tiaroga > Tiaroga cobitis. The sequence continues at coordinate 52,160,051 of CM060604.1, read as the reverse complement.
TGACAGTAGAAACACTGGATATAGGAGGCATAAACAATCACTGACTATTCTTGATTTAATTTTATATTAAACTTAAGCTCAATTATTTCATGTACAATAACTGTATATTTAGTTACACTGTGCAACAATATCTCCTACTGTTTTCATCCATCTTTCAAGGCAATATTTTAAAATCTGTTTCTGTAGTATAACACACAGTAATTATTATGGTCAATTTTTATTTACAGCATATCTACATGAAAGGTATAGCATACATAGCTGTTTTTTATTTTTATTTTATGTATATATTTTTTATCTATCACTCTTGTATCTGCACTTGTTGAATCTTAAGCTGATGTGGCCAGCAAAGTTTATCTTTGCTTCTGAAAAATATCTGCATTGGTGGCAGGGGACTTGGAAGTTTTACATTTACCCAGTATTTGATAGGTGTGAGGTGCTAACCTAACCCTAACCCTATACATTAATGGTAAAGTAATGTAGATATATTGGATAGTTGCTTTTATTTACTATAAAACAATGTTTATATAAAGTGAACTCCTTGAATTAAAAGTATGTAGATATATTGGATAGTTGCGTTTAATTACTATAAAAGTAAGTTTATTCAAAGTAAACCTATACATTAATGTGAAAAGTACGTGTTTTACATCTAAAAATCTGTACTTTGACGGGGAGTTCTTGTGGATGTAATTGATAATGTTATGAATTTACCAAAGAATACTGTGTAAAAACAGAAGACTTCTTTAATTGTATAATTGTAAGGTATTCCTGCAATAATTTCCAGTTTATATGCAGATTTATTCATTTGTTTAATGTTCTACAGACATTTTTTTAATGAGATTTTCTTTTCATTCTACAGCAGTGGAACTGTAAAAATACAGAAAATGTTTACAGTAAATATCTGTATTTTAAAAAACAGAATTATTCCGTAGAATAACTTAAGGTTTTTTACTGTAATTTGACGGTAAGTGTTTGGCAACTTTGCTGCCAGACTTTTTACCGTTTTTTTACGATTGTTTTTTTACATGTATTTACCTTAAATTTAAGGTTTCACAGTAAAAAAACACATTACACGTCTTAATTTTAAATAAGCGATTTTTTTGTCTTTTTACATAAAATTTAATGTAATTTAACATTCAAGCCAATTAAACAAAAGAATAATCCTGTAAAAAAAATATAATTTCTCCTTATATGAATTTACAGATTATTACTTTTATTTTATGGTTAATGTTTTTAATAAAAGTTTTTTTCTGTATTTTAATGACATTTACACGTAATATTAAAAAAACAGAAAATATCTGTAAAATAATACAGTATATTTCTGTGAAAAAACTTTTTTTTTTTACAGTGCACTATTTAGTATGAGACACAAAAACATAAGAAATCAGGATGGGAAGATAATTTTCCCGCACAGTAAATGTCATATAAAGTTGAGTAAAATTAGACTGAAATAATAATGCATGAATGTGATGATATCTATGTTTATGACTAATTATTGTTCTTTAAATGTGAAACAAGAAACATTTGTCTTACCTTATATGATGAAACCACTTCACTGATGGGTCTGAATTTATGATTGGTGTGTTTCTCTGAGTCTCTGCACACTAAACACACAGGCTGTTTGTCCTCCAGACAGAAGAGTTTGAGTTTCTCACTGTGTAAACTGCAGATCTCCTCAGATCCTGATGAACGTTTCTCATTTCTCTCCTTCAGGAACGACTCGCACAAGTTTTTTAACGCTAGATTGAATGGAGGATCTTCTCTTGAGGATCTTCTCCTGCAGACAGGACACTCCTGAGTTTTCTTAGTTCTCCAGAACTGTTGTAGACACTCTTTACAGAAACTGTGACTGCAGGACAGAAAAACAGGAGCCTTGAAGATTTCATAGCAAACAGGACAATAAAGCTCTTCCACAGATTTTGAATCCATTTCCTCGTCTTGTAAAAGATCCAAAGATCTACAATTTACTTTCACTTTCTGAAATTTGGTTTAAAGAGTAAATAACTATTTCAATCCAAATCTAATCTAGGTTTATTCTGAAAAATACACAAAAATACACAAAAATCCTAATATAATGTGTCCTCCTCTGTTCTTCACTCGATTTAGCTTTCAGTAAAAATGAAAGGTAGAAATAATGTCTAGTCACTTTCTGGTGGGTTTTGTAAGAGGGTGGAGTTTCTGGTATCGGTTGCATAAACCACTGAAACCAGTCTTACAAGCTAGTCAACCATTTTTTTTCATAACTTTTTTTTAATCAGTTACATAAAAATTTGATAAAAAAAAAAAACAAGACTGATTGTCCCTTCTAGTGGGTCATATAATACTGTCACATCCATTGATTGCTTATTCTTTATTGCTTTTGTTGAGAGTCGGTGTGACAGAAAGGAGAAATAACAAGTCAGTCTCTTCCTGGTTAGTGTTGTAAGAAGGAGGAGTTTATGATCTCCTCTGGGTGTGTACAAACAGGTCAAACAGGAGCGTCAGGATTTCTTCAGGTACAATGTATTCAAAATGGACCTGCATTGAAATGTTTAAAAAATAATGCTGTAAAACTTTTAATAAAACACTAAAGAACAATTAAAATACAAAACTATTCATTATAAACCACCTCAAAATGCTTATACATGCTTTCTTTATTCCTTTTTATTTGTCAGAGAGTTTCTCCAGGGTCTGTCACGATGAAATCAAATCAAATCTTTTTTTATGTAGCACAACAAAAACAACAATAGTCAGCCATTGTGCTGTACAACAGAATAAATATCTAAAAAACACAGAAAGGAGAATTTAAATCAATCAGACACCAATCAGAAAATTCAACATTAATTTTCTGTCATGCTCAAATCTTTGTCCGTGTAATGGGCAGGAATAAAGATCTGAGCGACTTTGACAAGGGCCAGATTGTTATGGCGAGGTGACTGGCTCAGAGTATCTCTGAAACTCAAGGCTTGTGTGTCGCTCCCGGTCAGCAGTGGTGAGGATTCACCAACAGTGTCCGAGGAGGGACGAACACACACCGGCGACAAGGTGTTGGACACCCAAGACTCATCGGTGGACGAGGGCAATGAAGGCTCAAGGTCGCTTTACATGGGAGGAGTGTGTCACAATCACTGATCTTTTTTATTTATTTATTTATTTTTATGATTTTTTATTTTTATTTTATTTTTTTATTTTTTTATTGACATAAGAACGATTAGATAACAACAGATGACAGCATGAGTAAAGGATACAGTAAATTCCTAGAAAATCTAAAATAATAATTGAAATGTTTTTTATTTTCCAGATCAAAGCTGTGAGGTACAATGTATGCCTACATCCACATCAACACCATGTAGAAAGCGTTTTTTAGAGGTATATCACGGACCCGAATCGGTGGCGAACTCTCCAAATGACAATTTGTGAGTTGCATTTTTTTTTTTTTTACATATTTTATCTAACAAATATTTCATATAATAACGTATTATTATGGTTCATCTAGAACAAAATTACGATGAGGTACATCACGAAAACGAATCGATTGTGAATTCTCCGGATAACGGTGAGTTACATTTATTTTTTTTTTATTTTTTTTTCTTACATTATGTTTTATCTAACAAATAATTCATATAATAATGTAATATTATGTTTCATCTAGCACAAGAATACAACGAGAGGGGTTTAGAGTTTTTCTTACAATCCCAGGATGCGATGCTGGAAGCCTTCGACCCTGACCAGGATTCATCAGATAGCGACAGTTCTGAGGACTCTACAGAGTATTTCAGACCCCCGTACTTGTGCTGTGATGTTCAGAACCTGAGTCATGATATGCTCCGAAGCATCAACCGGAATTTTTTACGGATTTTAGAAGTTGCTAATCAACCTTTATCGTTTCAACAAACTGAGGCCATCGTGTACGATTCCCAAAGCGAGGTTGTCACGCTTCTACACCGAGTGATAGACCAGCAGAATTGCCATACGACTGATTTAAGGACGGCTGTTGATTTTTTTGGCGTTTGTCACGAACAGACTTTGAGCGAAAACCGGCAATTACGCAGTGAGGTTTTAGCAGTGCGCGGGGAAGTTACGCAGGCGAGGGAAGACCTGCAGCTACAGACAATTGCATTGTCACTATTCTCAGAGAGACTAAATATTCTTCAAAGACTATTACGGGAGTTACATGAAGTCTTCATGAGAAGGTGATGATTTTTTTTTTATTCAAACGAGTTGTGTTATTTTGTTTCATATGGTTGTTATTATATGTATCTGTTTTAAAACGTAGTAGTGGCTAGTTATTGATATCATTGAATTTCTGTCACGATTTGCTGTCAGTAGTCTACATGTTAATGGGTATTATTGTTTATGTGGTAGTAGCGCACATGTTCTGTTTTACACGATTTAAATAAAACATACCAGAATGCTTTCTAAAAGAGCGCGCACAGACTCAGACTCTGAAGCCGAAGAAGCCGAAAGATCTAGACGTCACACTAACAGCTTACGTCTTTTAATAAATGAACAGCTACGAATGATAAACACAGATGACCTAACCACAACTGAGCTATTGCGAAATATAATAGCAGAGCAAGAAAATTTGGGGGAAATACCCGTACATGACGATAATGAAAGTGCACAGACAGGCGCTGGTGTGTCTGCACGAGCGAACCTGCACACCCCTGAGATGCGTTTGAGCCAGACAGAAATACGCAGTCTTGCTACTGATGGTGGTCGCGTGGGTGATTTTACTATTATCCCGAGACCTCGTTTCAACGGGGTAGAAATTAATAGAACGCTCAATCTCAGCGAGATAGACACAAATGATTTAGCTGCTTTTAATATTCATCTGCATAACATTTTAAATGAGATTGTAGATTTTTCTCAACTGATGGCCGGTGAAACAGGATATATCAACATTGCATTGTCTGGAGAAAGTTTACCCACGTCCATAAATACCGTTTTAACACCCGAGAATAACCATGATCCGTCGTTATTTATCGAACAACTAGAGCAAGCAACACAGAGTAACAGTGAGATCTGTACAGACACATCACTAACGTTACAGATTTCAGTAGCCATGGATAGAGCTGGAGGGGGCCGCAGAAGAATTACAACTCTTGCGATCAGTGAGAGTGTAGAGAGAAATAAAATGCATTTATTCAGCCCATCAAATTTCGAAAATAATATGTGTTTGAGTTTTTGTCTAGCCTATTTTCTTAACCCGTCGCTTACCGATCAACAATTACAAAAACCGGCGTACGAAATCCATACAAGTTGTGGCTTCACACCACATGATAAAATAGGGTATCACAATTTGGCTGTTTTCGAAAGAAAATATGATCTAAAAATTGTGGTATTTCATCGAGACTGTTCAGGGTCGCTACAAGTGTACAAAAACATGGATGAAATTCATCCAAAGACTGTGCATTTGTATAATCATGAGGGTCATTACCATCTAATAAAAAATTTGAAAGGTTTTATAGGGAATAGCTATGTCTGTCAATTCTGCAACAAAGGACACAACGATATACGCACGCACAGGTGTAAATATGTATGTAAAGTATGCAATACGGCCGAATGCCGAACACATGCTACAAACTCCAGACAATGCCCAGATTGTCTCAGATATTGTAGCAATACCTTCTGCTACAATACGCATAAAAAATCACGAGTACCTAATGAAAGATCGCAGTGTGACACCCTGCGTTTCTGCTTAAAATGTCACTCTATTTATAGGGTTGTGAGAAGCGATGATAAGATAAAACCCCACACCTGTTCTCCAAAGTGTTGCGTACATTGCAAAGAGGTCTTGCCTGATGATGGCAGCCACGAATGCTATATTCAACCCCTTAAGCCTGAAACACATGATAAAAAATACATTTATTACGATTTTGAAACTATGTTTGAAAATGGCAGACATACCGCTAATTATGTATGTGCGATGACACACGATGGTGAGACGTTTGAAGCAGACGGTACAGAATGTGTAGAACTTCTGATTAAGCATTTTCGACGTACCAAATACGCAGGCTTTACATTCATAGGACACAATTCGTCAGGCTTTGACAATTTTATACTGGTGGAACACCTCACAAACGAAGGCTTAACACCGAAAATTATTATGCAAGGATGTCGTATATTATACATGTACGATCCTGTGTTTAGACAACGATTTGTCGACTCTTTTCAGTTTATCCCTATGGCCTTAGCAAAAATACCCGCTGCGTTAAATCTAGACGTGTGTGACAAGGGCTTTTTCCCCCATCACTTCAATAGGTTAGAGAATGCAAATTACGTGGGGCCTTACCCGGCAAAAGCGTCTTACGGATATGACACCATTAGTCAAGTCGAGCGCGCTAGATTTGATCACTGGTACGCAGGTGTATCAGGGGTTTTTGACTTCAAAAAGGAGCTCGCTTTTTACTGTCGGAACGATGTGATTATTTTACGCCAAGCATCTATAAAATATCGTGAAGAGTTCATCGAATGTACAAACATTGATCCGTTTAAATCAGTAACACTCGCCGGAACTTGCATGAAAGTATTCAAAACTAATTTCCTTACACGTGACACTCTGGCTCTCACACACAGTCACGCATACATTAATCAGTATAAAACGTTCTCTAACGCGAGTATACAATGGTTGGAGTTTCACAAGATGAAACAGAACGCTGACGTAAAACACGCATTAAATAACGGTGAGGTTAGGTTTGGTCCTTACCATACTGATGGATTTTATGTGTCCAGTGAGGGTGTCAAGACAGCTTTAGAGTTTTTAGGCTGTTTTTTTCACGGGCATTGTTGCAGATTTAAAGCTGAAGAGATTAATCCCTTATCAAGGGTGTCTTTCGGAGCGCTCAGGAGACAGTCGGATGATAAACTAGAAGCCCTTCGTAAAGTGTATTCCTTGCGCGTTATTTCTATCTGGGAGTGTGAATGGGAGGCTGCAAAACAAACAGATCCGGCAGTGATAGAATTTATGAAATCTTACGAAGCACCCGAGAGATTGGCCCCTCGCGATTGTCTTTACGGCGGGCGCACAAATGCGTACAAACTATACCACAAAACAGCCGAGGATGAGCGGATGGATTATTATGATTTCACATCCTTGTATCCGTACGTGCAATCGTGTAAAACTTATCCTATTGGACATCCTAAAATAATTTTCAAGGATTTCGAACCTATAGAGAATTATTTTGGGCTTGTCAAAGCCACCGTCCTCCCTCCTCGCAAGCTGTATCATCCGGTACTACCTTACAGATGCGGTGGCAAGCTAATGTTTCCTTTGTGCCGAGCGTGCGCGGAGAACCAGATTCAGACCCCTCAGTGCTGTCACACAGATGAGGACAGGTGTATGACAGGCTCATGGGTATCCGTCGAATTACAGCGAGCTATTCAACATGGATATGAGGTGTTGAAAATAGATGAAATCTGGCATTTTGAACAGACATCTGACACCTTGTTCACTGGTTATGTAAATACATTTCTAAAATTCAAACAGGAAGCCTCGGGCTTTCCCCCACACGTGGTGACAGACGAAGACAAGCAGTCTTATGTCGACGATTATCTTGAAAAACAAGGGGTTCAACTGGACATTTCTAATATTTCACACAATTCTGCAAAAAGATCCATAACGAAGCTAATTATGAATACTTTATGGGGTCGCTTCTCGCTTCGCAGTCATCTCCCCACCGCTGAGCTTCTGACAGAGCCTGAAGAGTTCACACAACGTCTTTTTAGCAATGCGTATGTGATAAAGCATTTCTCTTTTGTATCTGACTCCGTGGCTTTAATCCAATGGTCTTACGCGCAGCAAGACCCCTCCCCGACTCGTGATGTTAATGTGTTTATCGGGGCGTTCACCACAGCATACGCACGACTGGAACTCTATAATCTTCTGGATAAATTAGATAAGAGAGTCCTTTATTCAGATACAGACAGTATTATTTTTGTATCGAAAAGCGGGGATTGGATTCCCGAAACAGGTGCATATCTGGGGGAGCTCACGAGCGAATTAGAACCGTCAGACTATCTGATTGTATTTTCTTCATCAGGTCCAAAATCTTATGGTTTTGCAACTAAAAATGGTTTAACGTGTCTAAAAGCAAAGGGGATAACACTTCATGCAAAGAATGCTCGGATAGTTACATTGGAGAGTTTGATAGGGCTCGTGCGATCGCATGTTGCGTCAGGTGTCAGTGCGGACCTGCTCGCTAGCACGGACACCATCACACGCAATAAGTCACGCTTCACGCTGCATAATAAAACAGTTGTGAAGACCTTCAGAATCGTGTATGACAAGCGTGTCCTTCTACCAGACTACACAACACTGCCTTACGGATTTTAACAATATTTGTGAATATGTGTGAAACAGATGTTTTTGACCATAGACTCAGTCATCCTTTCTCCGGGGTTATAAGCGGCCCCAGTAATAGTGGCAAGACTTTTTTTGTGAAGACTCTAATGTATAACTCAGACAGAATGTGTTCTGTGAAGTTTGATAATTTTGTGTACATATATACATCCTGGCAGCCTTTATACAATGAATTGTTGCATGCTTTTGATATTAAATTCATTGAAAATATTCCTAAGAAGCTGTCTGACGAATCTTTATTTCCTCGCGATAAAAGATCTCTTTTAATCCTGGATGATGTCATGTCTCACGCAGCGTGCAATTCTGAAGTCGAAAGGGTTTTTACGCAGTACACACATCACAATGGGATTAGTTGCTTATTATTGGTGCAGAATCTTTTTTTCCAGGGTAAATCTACCAGAACAATAGGGCTTAACACAAATTATTTAATAATATTTAAAAATCCTCGAGATAAGCAACAGATCGGTGTTTTGGGTCGTCAGATGTTTCCGGGTAATACACGTTTTTTCATCGAAGCGTACCAGGATGCAACCGAGAGGCCTTACAGCTATTTACTGATCGATTATAAACCGCAAACACCTGAAAGATTTCGTCTCAGAACAGATTTACTGTCTGACTATCCGGCGGTCTACGTCCAGAAAGGAGTTTAACATGAGTTCGAGACTTTCCAGAAATTTTTAAGTTTTAAAGTTATTATACAAGAGCTCACCCAGACAGCGAAACGCTATTCTCCATTCAGCACCTGACGAGCTTATACTGGCTCTCTGCGAAGTCGCTCTCAATATTCTTCACGTTAAGATCCCTCTAACTGCGAAACAACATGGATCTTTAAAAAGGAGAAAGACTGAGATAAAGTACGTCGCTAATAAAAAGATCAACATAAGCAGAAAGAGGCGTATGATTAATCAAAATGGAGGGTTTCTACTACCTCTTCTAAGTGCAGCTTTACCTTTCATATTTAGTCTGATAACTAGAAGCTAAATCTGAAGAGAATGGAGCATACTGAAAAAATGTATCTAGTGCCAAAGCATCAATTGGACAGACTAAGGACTGCACAAGTACCTCGCGAAAATATCCATAACCTTGTGGAGGATCATCTGGATTCAACTATTAGGGAGATATTGCAGAAACACGATCTGAACACGTACGAGAAGGCAAAACTGTACACCAATGCTTTACAGCGATATCTTAGTGTGGTGAAGCACAATGATAAGGAGAGTAGCACGCTGACCTTCACACATCCGTCCGTTGAGACCGAGACCAGTGAGATCGCTCATGCATCAGATAGAGATGACGAAGGTCATGACGATGCAATCGTATCTGAAGTATTAAACAATGTACCACAGAGAAGTTTGAAAAATGCTAGATATATTATGGATAAAATGTCCAAGGCCAAACACCTGTCTTCATGGACGGATAACGGGGAGTTTGTTTATAAAGGGGTAATCATCCCCGGGTCTCATGTGTTTGATCTGGTGAAAAATGTGACGTCACCACAGATGATGCGTGATAACAGGCGGCCAGTGGGATGGCATGCATTTCTGGAGGCTTTTGCCAACCTGCACATACCTTATTCGACTGTAGCCAATCATCATGTTAGACACATGATCGAATCGTTTAAAAGAAAAACAACAGATGATAACTTTGGAGATGCACCGTCGAAATCATTGAAAAAACGAAGACATCGTAAAACACCATCGCACACCCCTGATGCAGATGTATTTAATTCTTCTAAATTAGATAGTAAACAATGGCTGGATTTAAAAAAAATCTATTATCTATTTTACCCAATGTGTGTGGCTTATCCTATTTCATAAGTCTATGAAATTCATATTTTTTATTTTAAAAGATGTATATTGTGTTGTTGCTTTTGTGATGTCAAATAAAAAATAAAAAAGGAGAGAAACACATCATTCGTTTACGTGTCATTTTATTCGATACATATATGCATACATCACTAGTTAATGCGTCTGATATGTTTTACCAGTCTGTACACACTGTATACACTTGAATGATTTCCTATCACAGACACGGGGTTTTAATTTTTTCACAAAAAGAGATACCATGGAGTCATTTTTTAACAGATCATCATTATGGTAAAATTTCATTATATTCTCATACTCAAAACCTCGAGAAATATGATACAGAAAAAAAACACAATGCTGTCCACAGGTAACAGAAGTATAATCTTGCACTTGTCTGGTAGAATAATGAACTTGTGTAGAATTATTTTTTAGAAAATCTTGAATAGACCTAGGAAAACAGTCTGCATTTGGAGGGTTGCCGAAGCTGTCAAAGAAACACGTGACACCGTTTCGGCCTACGTACATCGCAAGCCAATGCTGGCCCGGGTCTCCCGAAGCATCTGTATTAGAAATTAGCAGGACCGGTGTATCTACCAATGGTGTTTTGGGGAGGTAATCGCTAGGAAACACACCTAGAAAATTGATGTCACAGATCTTATCCATGATTTCAGTCAACTGTACCGTGTTCATTTCAGCCCGTCAGTGGTGTTCAGCGAGCACCTGCCTCCGGTTTGATATTTCAAGAAGAGAATCGTAGGTTGCATAAATTAAAAGATTGACGGTGTGTTCGAGCGGCTCTCTAAAACGTACTTCTAATCTAATATTTCCCGATCTAATTAGTGACACATGATGACTACACTCATCGTCCGGGGTAAGGTTGAAAGCGTAGAGTGTGTATCCGTTGAGAAAATCCTCTCTGTCTATGGCCAGCGGTTGATTCTTCAAATGTCTACCGGTCGCAGACACCAGCTGGTAAAACTCCCTAACGGCGTTGCCTAAATTATATTGCGGTTGAAAAGGTCTGTTGGGTATCGACACGCCATCTGAGGTGAGACTGAGATACTCTAAATTAAAGTGTTTAAAGGCAAAGGGGTTTTTATCGTAAGCCCCTGTGAAGGCTGAGTTATCAGTCATAGCTAAAATGATAGATTTTGGAAGAGTACCGAGGAAGAGATTCTCGTGATTTGAGACACGCGCCCCTGCCGGTATGGAGAAATTTTTCACACAGACACGGTCTATGGGGTATTTGGCTGTGGCCGCGAGAAGGGCTTGTGCGTGTCCCAACCGTACAGCAGGTGACACACTGACTCTCTTGACAAAGAGGGACGCTGAGAGAATTTTTAGTTTATATGCGATTGCGTCGCCGCTCATCAAACAGAATGCGTCTTTTGCTCTGGTTAAGCGAATACGGATATCAACCCCATTCAATAATAGTTTCGGTTGAAAGAACATATCACAGTGTATCGGTGCTAATAACTCCACCACATTGCTGGCATTGGTGAAGGCTGCTCTTTTCGTCAGACCATTGTTCCCGGCCCCAGGAGTCGTCGATTCCATACTCCCGGCCATATCCCAGTAGAAAAGACCTGCTGAAAAGTTGCTTTCTAACGTGTCTCTCCCATAATTAATGAGCGTTTCGATAATGCATCTATAAGGGTAGGTGCTGGACGGTTGTGAAACTAGACGGTCCCCCAAAGACACATCAACCTGTGAGAAGATAGTCGATCCAGCGTAATTCAAAACTGTCACTGGCGCCCCGTCAGGACAGTCCGTATCGTCAGGCATAGTTATTTTGATACGGGTAAATAATAATGTGTTGTTCAAAATGTGTAATCTTCACCCGTCCCTGCTATGAAGAATTCAATCGGAGATAAATCAGAAATAGCTGAAATCGGGGGGTATTCGATGTAAGTGTTCTTCTCAATAGCTGTTTGTGTCAAAGGTACGGTAAACAGATCCAGTTCGGATTTGACACACTCGTCAGACATGCAATGTAGCAGAGACATTTTTTAATTTTTTTATTATTATTATTATTGTTTTTTCGTGCTAGAATATAGTATTGATTCGTCTTTTTAATTTTGTGGTTCTTTTAACACGCTTCACGCTATTTCTTCTTTTGATTTTTGCGACTGAGCGTTTTTTGGTGATGCTCCTTCTTTTCTTTATGCCATGACCACGCCCCTGTCTCATACGGGTCCCCGGCGGTTTTAATCGTCTACGCCCCATCACCATCAGACCATGCCCACTCTGACCGTCATCATTGTTATATGACTTTGTTAGAGCTGTGCTAACGACGTCACTCACTATATTTTTTGCTGCAGCTTTCATGTGCGGTTTTGCTATACTGAACCCCCTCCTAATAAGCGGGACAGCCAATCTATACAAGCCTCTAAACAAACCGCCGATCCCTGATAACAAACCACCACCGTACATAACCCCTCCACCTGCGTATCCGGGGATGCCGTTACCAGTTTGTGCTCGATAGTACGAAACGTAACGCTCGGGGTCCGGCTGGTAAGGCGTTAGATGAGCCATTTTAAAACAGGTGTTGTTTCACGGGTCTAAAGTGTAGTTTAGATACAACCTTCCCGTAGGTGAATGGGACGTCTCTGTTTAAGTCGTCTTTAATCTCTATAGTGATCTCGTTAATACTGTTTTTATTAAGTCGCACGTAGTGTGACTTGTCGAACCTGACGCTAACAACTTTGTTAGTTTCACCTTCGATATGTACTGTGCCTAGTAAAGGTACATGGGCATCTCCAACTGTCTGACACTCGATTATATCCGTGTATACATATAATGTGTAAAAACCCCCACTTATATCTGCCTGGAACGGAGCATATGCGATGTGTGTCTCTCGATATTCATCCGAACTGTTTACAGTTTCTATAGAAACCCCTGGTTTTAAGCCCAGGATAATCGCCAGCTTGCCATAAAATGTCAGCGCCGTCCCGTGAGGTGCTTTCAGAAATACCTTATTCTTTATACGGTCGTAAGCGAGACGTACCGCCGGGGGGAGAGAGACATTTATATCTCTGAGTAAAATGGGTACGTCCTCAAAATACCCACATTTCAACGTATACCGACTTGTTGATAATTTTGGAGGTTTCTGAAACGCATCACCCCTTACATCAGGTAGTTCATGGTTATCCTCCAACAGACAGTAATCACAAACAATGACAAAAAACGCATCATCCTCATTAAATGTATACCATGTCAATGGATATTCAAATTCGACCAATGCCACCTCCCACAGGCCTTTTAAAACTATACTTCTAGCCAGTCTAGTTCTGTAATTAGATATACAATTCTCAGGATAGATGTTAGTCGAGGCATTGCACGGTAGCGTGATGTAGAACCCCACATCAGACATGATTTACATAAATGACACCTGTCGCGAATTCACTACGACTTTAAGACGTTTTGCAGGTCCACCACCTGCTTTTCGGGGACCCAGGTGTTGAATTTTGTAGGCCATCCAAACCACTTGACGAGAACGTACATGACTTTCCCACGACGTTGCTTGTCCAGTATTTTTTCAACTTTGAAAGCCGAATCATTACTAACTATGATCCTCTGCAATTCTTGTTCATAAAACCAGCCGTGAATCAACTCCCCATCATAGTCCTGTATCCGATACACGACCGGGTTTCGGGGTATACAGGCCGTTATGGTGAAGTATTCTTCAGTATAATTCTGTTCGTACCCCTTTGCGAAAATATTACGGGTTTTAGATACTCGTACAACGTCTCCAATCGAGAATTTAAACTTGGGTGTCTCTTTACGTTTTTTTCCATATAAATTATTAAACACCACATTTTCATTTTCTTTATTCACATCCACCGGTCTCATTTTAATTGATTTGTGATAGCTTGAATTATACCCCTCTGTCAGGTCTTGCAATATGTCACAGTAGCGCTTGGAGTTTACAGCTGTCAAATAACGCCACATTCGTCCTTTTAAAGTTCTATTAAATCTTTCGACCACACTCGCTTTTAAATCGCTGGCTGTTGCAAAATGATGTATGTTATTTTTTTTTATCAGCTGCTGAAAATGTTTATTGAAAAACTCTGTACCCTTATCTGTCTGTAACTTGAGTGGTATCCGACCTTCTCTCAAAATAGACGTAAAAGCTTTAACCACTTCCGGTCCAGTCTTATTTTTCAAGGGTCTGGTCCACGCGTACTTACTAAAAACATCTATAACCGTAATTATATATTTAATACCCTGATTATGTTTAGAGAGAGATGATAAATCAACTATATCCATTTGAAACTGATTGTCTTTCCCATACACCACTACACGGTTGCGCTTATATTTTACCGGCGCCGTTCGATGGAGCGTGTATGTGTCCTGACTTGAAAGCCATTCAGATACTTCTTTATCAGATAATTTCACACCGTATTCCTGTAAAACAGCCTGTTTTAATCTGTCTTTACCCCGCAAAGCACCGGAATTTGCAGGGTCATAGTAAATCTTTCTCATAAGATCCATGTCAGCCATGTCACCACTGTGAGTTTTCAGAGAATAATGAGTCAGGTGTCGAAGTTGTCAAGATTTTATTTATTTATTTTTTTACAATCACACACATGTATATATCATCAAACAATAGGGGTGTTTTTCACATACATATTTTTTTTTTTTTTCAGGAATATCAATACATTTTTTTGTTTTTTTTTGTTTCAGGATTTACCAATTAATTTTACGAAAAAAAAAAGCACTTTTTTTTTTTTTTTTTTTTTTTGGGAGGGAATAAAAAACACAACAGTTACAAACATGTATAATGAAATATATGTCGATCATCCATACATCAAAATAAATTTCACACACATTTCAATATTTCTCTCCATGATATGTTCAAGTAGTAGGTCAATAATTTGTGGGGCGTCCGACCGCGTCTTTCTCAACAATTTGCAGACATCAGTTACATACGCACAAAGACACACAATGTTCCCCATTCTAAGAGATTTCTGACATTCAGCCATTAGTTCGAGAATGTTTTTGACAGTCGCGTACGGGTTGCAATTATGGTTGACTGATATGTTCACCATATCATTCCAATCGTCCGATGACTTCCGTGCAGTGTTCATATGACTCATTAATTTCGCTATACCTGTATCATCCGTAGTCACGTTGGCAATTGTTGCATGATCACCGTCGATAATCCTGTAGAGCAGGGTTGACACCCCTTGTTTAACATGCGATTTAAAGAAATACTTGATGATCCAGCATGTGCAGAGATTCCACATTTTCACACAGAGCTAGACTCAGGGTTTTCGAGTGCGATGACTTTCCAACTATCGACCGCAGAGTAGATAATCTCCTCGCAACTTTCATCCACGAGTTTCTGTCTGATAGATCCTAGGTGTTCCACGATGTACATCTCATCCCGGAGCTCGAGCAAAATCGTCTCGATAGACCCCTGAATTCTCTGCAGGTGCGGTGTAGCTCCACACAGAGTCAGAGAATGAGCCAGGATATTTTTTAAACCGTGACTGAGGACCTTCTGCCTGATCTCGTCAAAACATCCATAAAAGTAATAGGGACACGGCTCAAATAAACAGGAATGCCTTGTCTGGGACGGATGATCCACTGTGCAGCCATCGCACTCCTGTTTCATTCGTTTGTCTATTAAAAATTCCAATATGACTGCTACAACGGCCTTAATAATCCTATGACCGACATCCCCTATACACGCATCCGGTTCGTCACTGGATGTGACGTCAGGGGTCTCGCAGACTGTTGGAGGTGGAGCCGCAGGGGATGCACCAGAACCGTGACTTGTGAGGAATGCGAGGTTGTGGTATCCAAAATCTGTACAAAATTTATTCAGCCAGTCGATGTTTCTCTGTGTACATCCATTCGATGCATCTGATAACCCTATTGATGGATATCCATCAATAGCTCCAAGAGGTGAGAATGATGAGGTGACATCCTCCTGAGACATGTTGTGAGTGTGAGGCAGACTGTCAGAATGGGGAGGTATTTAATGTTTGTAGAGTGTGGGAGGAGCTATATGAACACCGCGTCTGCTGGGCGTGCACCATTCAGGGTGAAACAGTTTGACTTTGATATTTTTGTATCTCTCATAAGCGTCGGACCATTGAAAAAGCTTATGTATTTTAGAAAAAATGTCTTCCATCACGGGTAAATCCTTCCATTGGAACATAAATTTTAAATCGAAGTATTCTAAATGCTCACTCTCGGTAATAGGCCATGAACACTCGGGTGCATCCTTTCCGAAATCACTGCACAGTATATATATGTAATCCTCAGCATATATGTGCACATGATCTGCGAGTAGTCTGAATCGGGTCCCCATTGTTAACCCGCACCACTCAGCAATGAAAAGAGGATCATCTCCTCCATCTTTCAAGTCTCTCCAGACTTTTGTATAAAATAAAACCCAATCACGTTCCGTGAACACCAAGTCAGGGTCTTCTGTCATATTCATTGTAAATTTCTCATCACCGTCCACGTTGCTCAATCTGACTTCACGATTGTTTTTGTCAAAATTGTACATGCACGCACGTCCGCCTGACAGATGAAATGCATATTCCACACGCTCCGCTGGCTCATGGAGAAACCTCGTTAATGAGGGGCCGTGTTTTTTCCGCGGTGCTAAAGTCAGATCCTCCATAACCTCATCAATACTTCTTTCAGGAGTCTTGGGTGCTGCAGATGCCATAGTTTTCTACTTGAATAAAAAAATCACAAGTATTACGCTCTGAGCTCGCGCTCGTTTTTTAAATCTCATGTGACACCACACAGTGGGGTGTGGTTTGTGTATGACGTTTGAGACCCCTCCTGTACGGTGTTTTCCCACACACGTCACATGTGGAGTGTGTCGTAGGAGGAGTCAGCGTGTGGGATGATGTGTGAAGTTTGCTGGCATCATTGCAGACAGACCTCCCGAACGATCAGTTTTGTGTTTTTTATCGTGCACCCCGGAGATGACACTCTGCGCTCTTTCACACATGTTTAAACACAAAAACTGATTAAACTCATCTTTCCTCTTTCAACGTTTTATACAAACGAATATTTGTCTGATGACATTTTTCACTATAACACTTATAAGAAATACAATTTATACTTTTAACATTTATACACTGTTTTAAACTGGTTTTGAATGTACAACGGACTCTGATAAAACACTGAACTTACCTCATCAACCTTACGGTCAACCTTCTTAAAAAAGCTTTGAAAACACATTGTTTGAATGTTTTTCAACATTTTTGAACGTTTTACATTTTTAAAACCATAAAAACCACGGACATACTTCAAATCCTCACAACCTAAGGGGAAGGGTGGAGAGAGGAGGATGGGGAGGGCCGGTGGAAAAAACCCGCGGTCCAGTTGTTTATTTTAAAAATCATAAAACTCACCCCACAACCCTAAGAGAGGTGGAAAAAGGATGAGGAGGGGGGCGGGGGGGAAAGAGGTGGAGGAGGGGGGGGGGGGGACCGGTGGAAAAAAAACCCCCGGTCCAGGTGTTCATTTTAAAATCATAAAACACCCCCACAGCCCTAAGAGAGATGGAAAAAGGAGGAGGAGGGGGCCGGGGGGGAAAGAGGAGGAGGAGGAGGGGGGAGCCAGTGGAAAAACCCCACGGTCCAGGTGTTCAAACCGGAAGTGGATGGGTGGGTGGGTAGCAAGGGGGCGTGGCTTAAGCGTGGGAAACATTTTATTGGGCAATAAAACTGTCAGTTTGATGGTTTGTGCCCTTATAACTCTCTCTCCAGTGACACGAGATGGGCATGCAAGTGGAGATGTGTGAAATCAGTGAAAAGTCACTACTCTGCGATTATGGAGTGTTTGAGAGAAATTAGTGAAGAGGGAGAGAAGTGGTCAGCGCAAGCCAGTGGTATCCATAACTTTATGTCGAAAATGTCATTCATTACAAGCCTTGTTGTGTTTGAGGAGCTACTGCGTGTGATCCACGTTACGCACAAGGCACTACAGTCATCCAACTGCACACTGTCCGAAGCTGCAGCCCTTACTGACCGCCTGAAAGCACACTTCGTGTCTAAAAGGCAGGCAGACTGGAGCGATGTGTGGAAGTCAGTCAAACAGTTCTGCCTGGACAACAACATTGCCGTGCCCGAAGAAAACACTGATCGTCAGATTCACGTCTCCGCAGGCCCCGCCGCACTCAAAATGAAACGTGTTTCAAATCCGCCCACCTCCCTTGATGGTTTCTTGATTACCAGTACTTTAGGGCAAAGGGAAACAACCCACGAAGAAACAGCAGAGAGTCCTGGCTATCAGCAGAAACTATATTTCCCCGTGCTGGACACTCTCATCAATGAGCTGGAAAGGAGGTTCTCCGGAGAGGCCATGGAGCTTGCACGCGCGTGTGCCGCAGTTTTGACATGCGACGAAAATGGAATTGATCCACTATTACAAAAATACACTCCTCTGGCACTAAAAGTTAACCCCCTTCTTGTTGCAGCCGAGATGAAGCTTGACAAAGCCTCTACTAACGCACCAATTTCAATTGAGCATCTTAAAAAAGCTGTAAAAAAAACGACCTACCCAAATCTCTATAAACTTTTACAGTTATCGCTCACTCTGCCGATTGGATCATGTACCTCTGAGAGAAGCTTCTCTGCGATGAGGAGGATAAGGAGCTGGCTGCGGTTGACGATGGGAGCAGCCAGGTTTTCGTCTCTTGCGATCCTTCACATAGAAAGCGACATTACGGCCAAGCTCTCACCTGAGACCATTATCTACGCATATGCAGAACGCAAAAAACGAAAATTACTGTTGCACTAGTCTGGACAAAGGCCTGTAGCTAAGTTTTATTTCTCTGCCAAATAACTGCTTAAGCTGGAGAAACTCAACACACTGCTTTCAATATGCTGTCAATATGTTTCAAAAGTGGCGAGTATTGTGTTCAGTTCAGACTGTTCATTTTTCCCGTGTCTCAAAATATTTTAAATGTTTCATGAAATAGGCTACAATAAAATGCGAAATATAACTTGTTTTTAATCGCTCTCATTGCCACAATGTGTTTCAAATGTGGAGAGTAACTATGTGACTAACTGTGTGACTATTCATTTTTCACGTGTCTTAAAATGTTTTAAATGTTTCATGAAGTATAAATGCGAAATATAACTTGTTTTTTAATCACTCTCATTGCCACAATGTGTTTTGAAAAAAGGAAAGCAAACTTTAAAAATCTTTTCGTTTTGGTTGAAGATAATATTTTAACAGTGCAAAAGTGGTCCACATTTGATGATCCTAATTGTGTCCGAACGAAGATGCAATGCGAAGTCAAGTGGCTGTTTATGCGAAGTTCTAGCTGTTTACAATCAAATAAAGGCAATCAAATATGATTGTATTGTTGTACTGTTTTTTCTTGGGTTAAAAATAAGTATGTGTTCATTTAGCATGTTTGTTTTGTCCATATGTGCTAGTGCTGAGTTCCCCAATTGATAAGCCATGCAGGTCCCAGCTGCTACAATGATTTTTTTTTTTTTGCCCCCCCCTGGCTGGAATGTCAAACTCCGCCTATGACTTACATACGATTATGTTAACGTTTATGTTAAATAAATTAGCTCTCTTCCAAGAAAAACCTTGACAAAAACTCTCATCTACACATAAGAGGTGATTGAAAGCCCAAACTTTCATTAACAAAAGCTCAACCGAGTTAGCTAACGTTAGCTTACCTCTTCTGAAAGCGGTTGAGATCACGGTTCGAATTACAGGGGGTATTGGGGGGGTCCGACCCCCCTAGATGAGACTTGGACCCTCCCAAAAGGGAGGAAAATAATAGTTTGGGGGGTACTGAAAATAATTTAATAAAATAGAATGTAAGCCTATCTAAAATTGTATGTATTTAAATGCAGTATTACCATCACATACCAACAATGCAGGAAATATACGATTTTCAAACCCACCTTCACTGGGCTGTTCCCCGTCTCTGGCACGTTCAGACTGTGTTATTTGCTATGGTTCTTTGATATCCTACTCGTCACTGCCCTGAAGCGCGAAAATATCAACCGCCAATTGGGCTCATTGTCTCAGTCTTCATCGAGCAAGGATACGTGAGTATTGCGTTTAATTTACCTCAGCTAAATAAGATATGTAATTATTCAAACACAACCTACAACTTTCATTTTCTAATGTGACTAATATGTATCAGTGTCATGCTACGGAGCCCGGGAAGTCTGTGGGGGGAAAAAAAACAATCCGTGTTGACAGTTTTGCAATCCGTCCGCTCAGTTTATAAACCGTACTCACGAATTCTCAAACCGTTCCCAAACAAATCGTGCTCACGGATTAATAAACCGTACCCACGAGTTACTATCCGCGCTCTCAGATTTGTAAACCGTGCCCACAAATTCATAAACCGTGCCCACGCTTTCACAATCCGTTCCCACGGGTTTGTAAACTGTATAGGCCTACTCACGGATTTGTGGCCTCTCCCCCAATCTGTGCCAACCAGGCCTCCTGTTTAGGTGCGGGGTGCATTTCATTATGTTTAAACTTAATTTTTTAAATGGATAATTTCTTGAATTTTCCTAAAAAACGACATTTAGGCTACTTGTATCTTTAAAGTCCATTTTTTAGGAGGAAAAAGCTCAGTATAATAGAGTAAGCAAAAAAAGACTTCACATAATACAAAATAAATATAACAGTTTACAGAAACATCTTCTGATGCACAACCTTGGACACATCATCAGTGTTGTTTCCAGGAGTCACTGGGTGTTTCGGGTCTTACAACAGACACCCTCGTCCAGGCGATCCGACCGAGACTGATCAGGCCCCGGCCTGTGTCCAAGTGGCATTCTACTGCCCCCACTGCTCTCCCCTCTTTAACCAGAGCCATCTGGATGCTTTTTCTGCTACTAATGTTCTTGTAACTTATTCAAGTAACAAGAACATACTCCAAGACTCAAAAAGTGGATGTAGTTGATGCACGTTGGCAAGCTAAAACAGTTGTCATTCGTTGTGTCCAGCAAGAGTTCTATGGAGAAGAATTCAAATGTTTGGGAGATGGGATTCCGCTCTCAAAAAAGAGTCCACTGAGAAAGTTAAATCCCTTCATCGACGTGGATGGACTCCTTCGGATTGGAGGACGTCTTACCAACGCTGACTTACCCAGAGACGAGAGACATCCTGTCATACTGCCCAAAACTCATCACATAACAACTCTAATAGTGAGACATTACCATGAGGACGTTTTCCATCAAGGTCGCCATCTTACTGAAGGTGCCGTCCAATCAGCAGGAGTGTGGATAGTGGGAGGTAAACGGCTGGTGTCAAGTGTCATCTATAACTGTGTGACCTGCAAAAAACTGAGAGGGAGGTTAATGGAGCAGAAAATGGCACCACTACCAGCTGACAGAATCACCTCAGAACCCCCTTTTACCCATGTCGGTCTGGACGTCTTCGGACCATGGAGCATTGACACTCGGCGCACTCGTGGAGGTAGTGCTGAAAGTAAGCGATGGGCAGTGTTATTCACATGCATGAGCACGAGAGCGACACACATCGAAGTGTTAGAATCCATGTCCACTTCAAGTTTTATAAATGCCTTACGCCGATTTTTTGCTATCCGTGGGTCATCTAAACAGCTTCGCTCTGACAGAGGCACAAACTTTATTGGAGCATGCAAAGAGTTACAATTCAACACCAGTGATCCAGAACTGACAAGTTTCCTTGACAAGCAGGGATGCTCGTGGACTTTCAACTCCCCCCATTCATCTCATATAGGAGGTTGTTGGGAAAGACTGATAGGAGTAGCACGTCACATTCTGGAAGGGATGTTGCTGCGGTCTGACACAAAACACCTCACACATGAAGTGTTGACGACACTGATGGCATTCTTAATGCCAGGCCATTGATTCCAGTGTCAACTGACCCTGACAATCCTTCAATATTGACACCTGCAATGATTCTCTCTCAAAAGATAACTCCTCTGACAGCGCCTCCAGGCGACTTTGATCATAAGGATCTTCACAAAAATCAGTGGAAACAAGTGCAGTGTCTGGCAGAGAGCTTCTGGAAACGTTGGAGACAGGAGTATTTGGTGACTCTCCAGAAACTTCACAAGTGGACTGATGACAAGCCAAACATACAAGTAGATGACGTAGTTCTGATGAAAGACAGTCAGGCTAAACGGAACGACTGGCCAATTGGACTTGTGTTAACGACATTGCCTAGTAAAGACAACAAAGTCTGCAAAGTTGAGGTTAAAGTTGTAAGGCAAGGAACAACAAAAACCTACATCAGACCCATCTCAGAGCTGTTTTTTCTTATGTCTAAGGACTCATAAAGTGATGGACATTCTGACATGTAATTATAGTTTGGTTGACTAATCTTTGAGTAATTAAGATGTTGATAGTGGTATAATAATATACAAGGCGAGGAGTGGTCCGCCCTTCTGCGTTTAGTTCGTTTCCTAATCGGACCCGTTTTAGTGACGGACCCAGTGTTCGAGCCGAGCAAAAGCGCTGAAATCACCCACGAGTCTGCGTCATTACAGAGTTTGGTTACATCTTTGTCTGTAAGTAATTTTTCGGCAGAATTGTGGTTTCTGTATGATGTATATGTTTACATTAAGTAATGTGTGTTATTACGTTCGTGACTCATCAGTTTCGTCCCATACGCTCTAGATTGAAGCCTTTTGTTTTCTGACTCACTGATTTATCTGCTCAGCAACGAGCCGCAGCGCTTCGCCTCAGATTAATTAGTTGATTTATTTACATCTGTTGATTCATATAGTTTATACATGTAACAGTCTAGCAGATAGTTTGGTGTTTCTGAGGATGTTTGTTTAATTTCTATACAGTAAGAACATCTGTAGTTTATTTTGTAAAGCGTTGACAGAGAATAGCCTACTGTTTATCCATATTGAGTTACTGGGTAACTTTATATTTGATTGTGTAAAAAGACAACAGACGTTACACTTTTGTAATGTTTATTTTCTGTTTATTCTTTCAGTCTTACAGACTTAAATGGGGAAAAAACTTGAGAAATAAAACTGAGGAAGAAAAAGAGAACAAAAGATAAAACATCAATCCTCAACAAGACTTCTGGAGTTTCTCTTCATTGCTGTTAACTATCTGCCTAGCTGTACAAATCAGACGTCGTAGATGCGAGGGCAGAATATAACTACTTATATACAGTATGTATTCAAAAAAATTATACTGTACAAACTGTATATTCCACCAGTACAGACATACAAACAGTTTATTAAAACAATAATTACATTGAATTTCACACCTAGCCATTTCCTGCTGCACTGACTGCCCATTTGACTTGGACCTTCTTTCTTCTGCTGACTGTACACTGATATTGGACTGGTTCCCCACTTTCGGTTGTCCAACACTTAAGGTGTTGGTCAACATCGACACCAGATTCTGTGCTGTATGCAAGATGTCACCTAATGGAACCTGATGAACAATTAAATATGACTTATGACTTAAATAATACTTAAACAGTGAAAACTTATATTACATTATATTATATTATTATTAACCTGTGTGTATTACAGTGCATGTAACACGGCTGTTAGGAAGCCAACACTTAAAATTGCTCATTCTTTTATGTAATGTTAGCCCTATATCATCGCGCTACAGGCTGCAGTGATGACCTCCTAAACAACTGTCTCCTTTAAGCACCTATCGTAACATGTACTCTGAAAGCTTATCTTACCTACTATACTAGTATCTCTGTAATATTGCTCCTCTGTTATTAGTGATAATAACTAACCCTTAAACACATGCAGGGGTCGTCAAGTTCGGTCGTGGAGAGCTGGTGTCCTGCAGAGTTTAGCTCCGACCTCACGACCTCCAGGAACAAGTTTGCTGATCCCTGCTTAAACATGTCAGATAAAAACTAAATAATAATAATAATTTACCTGAGACGAGGAGTGAGCGCTTGGCTGCTGATCCGCCATTTCGGCGCCAGTGGTTTAAACCGTTGGTGGGGCGCATGCGCACTTCGTTGAATCGATTCATCTTCCCTCGGATAGTAATGCCTTTGACCTTGATGACGTATTTTTGACAGTCGTTTCGCACACCGCACTTCGTGGTCGTAATTCGCATGTCGTGTGTGAAACAGAGCTGTTGTGAAAACAAGCGCTGTGTCTGTAAACTGTCACAGTCGTACATTTTAGAGTTGTACTCTAAAAAAACTCACAAAATCGCGTATCTGTAAACTGTCGTGGTCGTACATTTTGGAACCCAACTCTGACAAAAAACAGAATTACATACAATAGTTTTAAATTACGCACGAGTATATTAAAATTACACACAAATGTTTTGAATTACGTCTGATTATTTTTGAAAGTGATTTTATTCCATAAATATCTAATTATGTTGACTTGAGAAATTATTTATTATTAGTCTGAGGCTAACATCTTCGGTGACATCATCTACGAAGAGGGCAAAGCCAGATTTGGAGAGCTGCAGCAAAGGAAGAGCCTTCCAAAGCAGTGCGGTAGACGGGAGAGGGAAATACACCAGCTAGTGAAAGAGCACCGCCTCCTACGGAAGGCATGGAAAAGAACAGAGGACCACGAAAAAGAGGGCCTCAAAAACCTGTGGGACCAGATCCGAGTCAAACTTGCAGAACAGGAAGAACGCATCACTGGCATTAGACCAGACATAACCCGGCTGAAAAATCAGGAGGTCGTAGGGGCGGTGCAATTTGCCACGCCAGGTTTTGGATGGCGAACATCACCCAAGCCATGGTCCAAAGCCTCAAGGGACGAAAGAAAACAGCTTATGATTTCGGAAGTCAGGAGGGGGAAAGAGGAGGGCTACAGGGTCATATCAGTGACCCAAACCCAGCAAGGCAGATGGTCCACCTGGGAGGCTGTCACCGACAGGTCCATCACGTGGTCTGATCTATGGAAGTTGCTCCAAGCTAGGCTAAGTTTCTTGATCAGAGCCACGTATGACACTCACCCAAGCCCCCAAAATCTGCACCGCTGGTACGGCACAGATGAGCCCTGTCAGCTTTGCGGCCACCGATGTCCCAACCTCCAGCACATCCTCTCTAGCTGCAAGACTGCGCTGACCCAGGGGCGCTACAGGTGGCTAGCAGAAGCCATCGAAGCACGCAGGCTGGAAGTGAACCGTGCCAGCCCAACAACATCACACCCGCCCATCCAGTTTGTTAGACAAGGGGGAGAGGCACTCAGTAGCACAGTGAGAGAGAGGTCCTTGCTGACACCTGGAGGGGAGTAGGCCCTTAGAGCTGACCTGGATCGCCAGTTCCCTCAGGAGATTGCCATAACCTCCCTCCAGCCAGACATCGTGATTTGGTCCATCGCCACGAAGACTGTCGTTATGGCCAAACTGACTGTGCCATGGGAGGATGGGTTGGAGGCTGCCTTTGAAAGAATAAAGGATAGGTATGCGGAACTAGCAGCTGCATGCGCACAAGTTGGGTGGAGAGCATACAACTACCTAGAGGAAGTTTGTTGCAGGGGCTTCACTGGAACCTCCATCCAGCGACTCCTTAAGACCCTAGGCATCAGAGGTGCCAAACTCAAGAGAGAGTCCTCAAAGAGCTGGCAGAAGAGGCAGAGCAAGGGAGCATTTGGCTCTGGCTCCGTAGAAAGGATAAGGCTTGGGGGAAAGACGGATCCTATGGCTGGCTGCAGGGTGCAGCAGGGAGACGTCATAGAGGTGTTCCGGGATTAAAGGAGCGAATCATCAGTGAAGGGTGGCTCCCGGCTCACGACCCTGCAGCCGGACCAAAAGGCACTGCCTAAAGTGCGTCAGGCAGAAATGCCTCGCAGATGGTCTCATCTGTGCTTACAACATAATGTCCTTAAACATAAAAATATTGCTAGCCATAAACTGAGAAAGCGCGGGTCCGGTGTGCAATACCTTGAGTTGTCCTGGACGTGACGCCGTGCTTCTCGTCCGGGGTGCGACCCTCTTAACTGTAATGAAGAAAACAAAGAAAGCTAATCGCGGACTGAAAGCAAGATGGCCAGAGCTGGAGGAACGAGTCCACAGATGGGTGCTTGAACAACAAATAAATAAATACGACTTATATTCCAACTTTTTTCCTCTTCATGACGCAATCATTTTATAGTTAAATGTCCCTGGGATAAAAATAAATGGGCAGTTTTTTGGGGTTTCAATGGGGACATTTTTGTCCTTAAAGGGATAGTTCGGCCAAAAATGATATTTAACCCATGCATTACTCACCCTCAAGCCGTTCGAGATGCATCTGTCAATCTTGTTTCAGACGAACACATTTTCAGTTATTTTAGAAAATGTCTTAGACCCTTCAGTGGATATAATGTGAAGCAATGTGGTCCACCTCCTTCAAGTCCCAAAATGTGAATACATCCTTCACAAAAGTAATCCATCCGGCTCCAGGGGGATAAACGAAGACCTTCTGAGGGTAATCCGTGCGGTTTTGTCGTAAAAATATACATATTTAAAACTTTATAAATGAAAATATCTGACCTCCGGCAACGATCGACGCGCGTTCACGGGTGATGGAAGTCGGCGTACGAGGTAAGACGTAGCGTAGGAACTGTCGTGACGTAGAACGAACGCGCCAGCGCAGCCAGAGAGCAGAGCAAAACAAAACACGAAAGCGCGTGAATGCACGCGCGTCGATCGTTGCCGGAAGTCAGATATTTTCATTTATAAAGTTTTAAATATGTATATTTTTACGACAAAACCGCACGGATTACCCTCAGAAGGCCTTCGTTTATCCCCCTGGAGCCGGATGGATTACTTTTGTGAAGGATGTATGCACATTTTGGGACTTGAAGGAGGTGGACCCCATTGCTTCACATTATATCCACTGAAGGGTCTAAGACATTTTCTAAAATAACTGAAAATGTGTTCGTCTGAAACAAGATTGACATATGCATCTCGAACGGCTTGAGGGTGAGTAATGCATGGGTTAAATATCATTTTTGGCCGAACTATCCCTTTAAGGTCCTGATCTAATGTAGGCGGTTTATGGTCTGGGCTATATAAAGCGCCCTGAGGCCATTTCAATTGTAGATGTTGCTATGTGAAATTGCATTTTTTTTTTCAAAAATATGAAAATATTGAATGCACAACTACTATATAATTGCTAAGGAGTCTTCGTAACCTTTTTACAAATTAGAGATTCATTGTTACGTCCAGGGCGCCTCAGGGCGCTTTATATAGCCCAGACCATGAACCGCCTACATTAGAGCAACCACTACATGTACAGTGCTGAGCTAAAGTTATTTTGTATCCACATAGCATTATTATACAGGTGCTGGTCATATAATTAGAATATCATTAAAAGGTTGATTTATTTCAGTAATTCCATTCAAAAAGTGAAACTTGTATAATGTATACATTCATTAAGCACAGACTGATATATTTCAAGTGTTCATTTCATTTAATTGTGATGATTAACTGACAACTAATGAAAATCCCAAATTCAGTATCTCCGAAAATGTCGCTGCCGCCACCTGCTGGTGTGGCTGATTAACTGCTCTCACACGTACGCCTTACAAATCTCTTTTTGCAGATCGCAGCGGGACAGAGTGGACAAAAATCCACAAATGTGTAAAAAGCGTAAAAAGGAGTTGCAAATGTCACGTGACCTGCAAATTGCCCGGAAGCAATCCACAAATGCGTAAAAACAGTTTTGTGTGTGGAAATGGATCCACAAAAGCGCAAATCACACTTTGTATGTGAAATAAAAAGATATTTGTACAGATTAAATTGTGTGTATTTACAAATCACAAATTATTTTTGTGTATATGATTTTACACAACACAAATGTAAAAATACATGTTTTAGGTTGTGAGATATTTGTGTATATGTTTATTTACAGATCTCCGCAGTACACATTGGACAAAATTCCACAAATGTGTAAAAAGGAACTTACAAATGTAACATGACCCACAAATTCACAGGAAGTAATCTGCAAATGTGTAAAAACAGTTTTGTGTTGTACACATCACCCTGTATTTTTGTGGATATGATTTTACGTATCACAAATGTAAATATACACATTTGCAGATAGTGAAATATTTGCGCATCATTGTACACATTTGTAGATTGTCTTCTGTGGGTTACAAATATTAAAGTCCAATTAATTCTTCTATAAAATTGGTTCTAAATTTTACATTTAAGTGTGATTGATCAATGAGACCCTTTGATTACAGTGTTCTTATTGAAGCATAATTTGCAAAACTGTATTAATCTAGAAGCAGAATCAGATTTAACTGTGATTTTCTGCTGTAATAAACAGTTTAACTGGTAATATCCTCAGAGGAGTTGTGCAGGCATTACCTTAGAATGGAAAGACAGTTTCAGTGAAGGACGTCCTGAATGTGAGTAAATGTGTGTTAGTTACAGGATCAGAGAATGACACTGTTCCTCTGTCATAGTCCAGCTGAACTCTCACACGCTGGAGCTTCTGTTTAACAGGAAAGACAGTGAGGGGTTGCTCAGGGGATTGTGAGATGTATTTGCTGTTCTTGTACCACACATGCCACCATTAGACTCAGAGAAATCCTCTCCCTTCCTTTGGTTTGATGCTGTGGTTATTCCAAGACTCCAGCGTGTATTGTCTCCAACCTCCACATCCCAGCAGTGTGTTCCTGAGTTAAAGCCCTCAGATCCCAGGACAGATAGAATAACATCAGATTACAGGATGAGATGTGATGTATTAGAAATGTAAATGTAAAACACATATAAATACTTTGTTAAAATAAATCATAAATAAAACAATGTCACCTTTATTTCTATAGCGCTTTTTACAATACAGATGGTATCAAAGCAGCTTCACAGTGATTAGACCCAGGGTGACCCCAATGGTCTCTCAGTTACTGTCAGAATGGATTGAGGCTCCAGGTTTAATATCAGTATTCAATAAACACGATTGTATCCTAATTCATAAACAGAGACCATGAGGAATAGACTTTTCATTGTGAGTTTGCTGTATGATCTGATGATTTACTTTAATCCAGTTCAGATTCACTTAGTAATTCAAGTGATTTTTAATATATATCTATAGAGGGTGTGCGCATGACGTAACCGTCGGCCGGAGTGAATGCGGTCACGCCCACTGAGTGTCAAAAACACTGAGCGGCAGCATTTGTTTTCAGCGTGAATGCCGTGAAAAACACACAAAACACATTTAACACGGGAAAGAGCTTCGGAATTGACTGTACAACTACATTTGACCAGAAATCTGAGGTACTGTATATTTTTACAGACTGCAAAAAGCTAAAGAACAGACTATATTCTGCATAATTGGATGTTTTTAAATAAACACTGACAAAAAACTATACAAGTTTTAGGGCTGGACGATATGATGATATACAGTATAACATTAATGTAAGTGATCATATGGATTTAGACCTATCTATATTGTATTTATATAAAACGTTTACCGGCAAATTTTCTTAATTTATTTCCCCGGCGTCGAAATCAGGCACATATAAATGTCAGGAAACACGATTCCTGGCTGCATGTCTATATCCATGGATCACTGGATCTTTGATAAGTTGTAAGGAACACTATATCGAGTCCAACTTTTAGTTTAAGCTGATAATAGTTTGTTTTACTCGCGTTT
The DNA here is from genome assembly GCA_030578255.1 of Tiaroga cobitis. NCBI lineage: Eukaryota > Metazoa > Chordata > Actinopteri > Cypriniformes > Leuciscidae > Tiaroga > Tiaroga cobitis. Next base: position 52,130,354 of record CM060604.1, on the reverse strand, counting down.
TCGTAGTTTCCCCTGTTAACTCCAGTCACGCAGCAGCTCTTCTGCCACTCGGTCCGGCTGAGGGGGGCGTGTCCGGCGGGAAAGTGACGTTAAAGGGTTAGTTCACCCAAAAATGAAAATTAAGTCATGAATTACTCACCCCCATGCTGTACCAACCCCGTAAGACCTTCGTTCGTCTTCGGAACACAAATGAAGATATTTATGATTAAATCTGACTATTCCTTTTCTTCCTTGTAGGCCTGAAACGAGACTTCAAGAGATTTCCACGACGCATGCGCGAGAATTGCGATCTCCTTCAACTACTTCAGTTCAGTTCTCGCGCGTGTGCGTCGTGGAAATCTCTAGAAGTCTCGTTTCAGGCCTACAAGGAAGAAAAGGAATAGTCGAATAAAGTCGTTATTGTTTGTTTTTTCGCACAAAAAGTATTCTCGTCGCTTGATAAACTTATAGTTGAGCCACTGTTGTGACATGGAATATTTAAACATTTTCTTTAATGACTCTCTGGGCCGTCCGGTGTCATTCCCTTAGGGAGCCTATGGAGGAGTGATCAACCTCTCAGATTTAATCATAAATATCTTCATTTGTGTTCCGAAGACGAACGAAGGCCTTACGGGGTTGGTACAGCATGGGGGTGAGGGGATGACTTAATTTTCATTTTTGGGTGAACTAACCCTTTAATGCATTCCCTCTATTAGGGGTGGAACGGTATATGTATTCGTATTGAACCGAAACGGTATGGGCGTCACGGTCCAGTGCATGAATTTAGAATACACGGTATAAAAATAAATAAAACTTGCGTGCAAATTAATTAATGTAATGCGGAACTTCTGTTAGATACGTTGGTTCTTTAGGGACACATAATCTGTAGCCCCGTCTTAGCTCTGAAGTGCCTTTGTAGCGAGCTTCGCCTATGTATGCAGTTTTTTGTCAGGTCGATGTCCAGTCAGTGAGTGAGTGAGCGATAGCTGCAGTAAGGACCAGTATGGCGAGTGGTGGCGATCCACAGGAGTTAGAGGGCCCGCTGGCCTCTTTAAGATCGCAAGTTTGGGAAAACTTCGGGTTCCCTGTCAGTTACAGTAATACAGGCGAGAGGTGGATAAGACGAGGACTGTTTGTTGGCGTTGTTCGGCAATTGTTGGGTATGTGAGTGGAAATACATCTAACATGTTAACGCACATCTGATGCCATCCCCCAGATGTGTCAATCACTGGAACGAGACAAAAAAAAATTTTCCAACTTCTCCTCCCTACAGTGCTTAACCCTCTGGGGACCAGAAATGTGCCGGCGCGTTTTGCTCGTTTTTTTCACATAGCAGAAAAATAGACTTAAAGTACTACCATCATTTCTGTTCATATAGAGTTAAGAAATATGAGAAAATAATCTGTTAAATGTCTACTTTTTTATGTGCCCACATACAATCGAAATAAAATATTGTGCTTTTGTAAAATAAAGAATATAAACAGGGTGTGCGTTCTGCCTCTCAGTCACCGTGAACTTTTTTCCTGGAGCACGTCTCTAATCTTCAACAAAACTCAGCTAATACTATTCACCCAGACATGAGCAATATATCTTTTAAATCATTTGAGTTTGTACTTTTAAATGATCCGATTCAAAACTAAAATAAATATTCTCCGTTTATGTAATCTATATAAAAAGAGAGACGTGTCAGCCATTGTAATTATCTTTCTCTCAGCTCATTATCTCCGGTAATGTGACACGCCCACGGAGAGCACGCGCTATTCAAACGCAAATACGGGAAGCACCACATTGAGACGCGTTAACGCCCATAAACTCTGAAAACACACTATATTTTTTAGTCAGATTAATCTACTGTCATCTTGAGCGGCTATGAGGAACAATCCTGGGACATTTACCTACCTCAGAACAAGTGCTGGCTTATTTTCACCACGAGGAGGAGCAACAGATTCAGCTGAGAAGTGTGTAAGTGTTTTATGCTTGTGCTTTGTTCTAATCGCGATATAGAATAACGTTAGTGTCTGTAAACAGAAAAATAGAATACTGTTTAAATGTGAATCATGTTTCTCTCTGTGTGTGTGTGTGTGTGTGTGTGTGTGTGTGAATGAAAGAGTGAATGAACGCACAGATACGCACTGTTATAGATGAAATAAAAGACATTTTGTTGACTAGTTTTGGATAGAGTATAAAGTTTTTACTCTAAAATAGACATCAAATAAGCTTTGTTAGGAGTTTCTGCTCATATGTTAAATATATAGTATGTTTTGTCAATAAACTAATCAACTAAGATGTTATAGTCTAGTGTTTGTTCCAATCCAAGCTAAATCAAAATAATGAATCCTCAACTTTGAAATATGTATGATCAAACTAAGACATTTATGGAAAAGACAATTTTCTTTTCAAGATTTTTCCAACTCTAACTTTGAACTGAAATAAAACCTTGTCTATATGGTGAAGGGTGTGTGATAGATGTGTCCAGACGTATGCACCCTGTATTTTAAAGAAGAACATTTAATTATTTGTGATAAATTTTTCATTCACAAAGAATTCAAGGACATTATTCATGTCCCTAAAGGTTGGAGTTTTCCTCATTTTTTTAATTAAGGCATTACGATTTTTTATTCCTCTTTTTAGTCAACTTTAGCATGGGTGTGTTCACTTATTCTAAGCAGTGTGTGTGTGTGTGTGTTGTAAATAAATCCAAACAATCTAAAAGCCATTCTTTTTTAAATCTCCTCATTCTTTCTGCAAGGCTCTTCATAATGATATGGCCTGATAGCACCTAATAGGGCCATTATGGGCGGGTCTTTGTCTTTCTCAGGTGTGAAATGGATACATACTAATGAGAGATCAAGCCGCCTCGCATAAAGCTTTCTCAAACAAAACACGTCATACACATTCTAAAAGACTTTATTGACTTATCTGAATGAGTAGTCAGGATGTTTCTCACATAGTTTTGGAGCAAATATTCTAGACTATGTGATACAATTTTCAAAAGTCTTGTGAAGAAATAATCAATATGTGTTTTGTGGCCTTATTTCAGAAACTTTTATTTTTAGTTTTTTCAATAACCACGCATAAATAATATTCTCTCAAAAATACAAACATGTACATGCATGTTGCTAACATATTATGGTAGCCCCGTGTGTGCTATATAGAGTGAATTTACACCTTTGCCATTAACATGTTTATAAATAACTGAAAAAAGCACAAATGTCAGTGCATGTCAAAACATCCCAAGGGCCCCAAAAACCTTTGGTCCCCAGAGGGTTAACCAGCCTTCAGGAACACATACAAATAGGGCCAAAAAAAAAATCACTGAACAATCGGAATTTACATGTCATCTTCAATGCGCCCGTATTCACTCGTAGAGGAACCTGGTTTCAAGTATTTGCTGTATGTACTCAAACCTCATTTCAACATGCCATCCCATCCACATTTGACGCAAACTGTAGTTCCTTCCATATACAACCAAACACGGACATTGATGGAGTTGTCAGCTGCACCCTCCGTTTCACTAACGACAGATGGTTGGACTTCTCGTGCTACGGAAAGCTATCTCACGGTGACCGCTCATTTTATTGACTCTGAGTGGGAGATGAAAGCGCCAGTTCTACAGACACGGCCTCTGTATGAGCAGCACACAATCACTCACCTAGCTGAGAAGCTACAGGAGGCCATGGCAGAGTGAAAACTAGAGAGGCCTGGAACAACTATTTCAGTGACCACAGACAAAGCAAAAAACATTGTCAATGCCGTCAGAGAAGCAGGGCCCGCATGTAGCATGCTTTGCCCATACCCTAAATTTAGCTGCACAAAAAGCACTGGCAGTCAACCAGGTATCTCGATTATTAGGAAAAATCAGAAAGATTGTTACTTTTTTCCATCGTAGCATGACGGCTGCGTATGTTTTGGAGTGTAAACAGATGATCCTTGACTTGCCAAAACACTGCCTCATACATGATATTTCAACACGCTTGAACTCCAGCTACGAAATGGTTGAGCGTTATCTGGAACAGCAAGTTGCCATTTACTTTGCATTAACAGACAAGTCAGTAAAGAAGGAGGACGCCTCACATCTGTCAGATCAGGAGGTGAGCTTCGCAGAGTGTGGTTAAGATTATGAAACTTTTGAAGGTCTCACTACAATTTTGAGCACTGAAAAAACAGTCGGTTTCAATGATCCTACCTTTCAAAACAATGATCATGAAGTCTATGGAACGAAATGACAATGATGCTCCCATCGTTAGGGAAATGAAGCATACCATCAGGGAGAACATGCAAATCCGATACATTGACCCAGATCTCCAGGATATTTCAAATAAATGCACTGCATTGGACCCCAGGTTCAAACCACTCCCTCATTTGGATCCTGTCTGTCACCAGAACGTCTTTGAAGATCTCATCACAGAAGTTCTGAGCAGAAAAGAGCAGGTATGTATTTACTGCTATCTAAGGTTGTTTTTTTATTTGATTGATCCACACTTCTGTCATGTCTTAACTGAACATACTGTGTATATATATATATATATATATATAAATATATATATATATATATATATATATATATATATATATATATATATATATATATATATATATACCCTATGTGTATGTATATATATATATATACATACATACACACACACACATATATATATGTGTGTATGTATATATATATATTTATATATATTGTCCTTGCATTCTTTCTTGTGTGACACTGTCACGGTTTTTGGATTCATTGTCTCGCCCTCGCTATGTGTGTGCATGTTGTATGAATGGGCGCGGCTCATCAGCACGGCTCGTTATCTCATCAGCACGGCTCGTTATCTCCGCTGATGAGCTGATCAGCGCCAGCTGTTCTGAATGAGGATGTCCTATATATTGTTTGTCACTTCGTCTTGTCTTTGTCAGATGGTTGTGGGTGTTCTCCAGTGGTTCGCAGTCTTTTCTCCTCGCTCCAGTTCCTGTTTCCTGACCTATGGATTTTGCCCAGTTCTGAGGACCGTTCCTGTTTCACCATCTGCCCACTGAGTCCTGCATTACCGAGCCTGGAAATGATCCGTCTGCCTTTCTTTGGACCTGCACTGCCTCTGAACTTCCTTGTGTTAATAAACACCAGTATTCACTTGCTATTGAATCCTTGACTGTTCTTTTCGTGCCATGACAGACACACCTGAATGAAAGGCTCATTATGCAGGTCTTTGTCTTCTCAGGCGTGAACCACCTTATTATTCATGACAAAGGTTGGGCCGTTCACGCCCATCCGCAGATTGCGTTTCCAAGCAAACAAATGTTTTTCACAATTTAAAACAATCTATTTTTTTATGTGAACGATTAGGCAGGATGATTTTCAGATCATTTTGAAGCAAAAACTCTAGGCGACAGCATCAATTAGTCAAAAGTCTTGTGGACACATATTTAGTATGTGTTTTGTGGCCTTATTTCAGAAACTTTAATTTTTAGTTTTTTCAATAACCATGCATAAACAATATTCTCTCATAAATACAAAAATGTACATGCATGTTGCTCACATATTATGGTAGCCCTGTTTGTGCTAAATAGTGTAATTTCACCTGTGCCATTAATATGTTTATAAGCAACTGAAAAAAAGCACAAATGTCCAGGCATGTCAAAACATCTCAAGGACCCCAAAAACACCTTAGACCCCAGAGGGTTAAGCGTGATGCTCTTTCTCGCCAGTTCTCCTCTTCCGAGGGCAGACCCACCATGGAAACCATCCTACCGGAGGGATGCATGATTGTGTCCATCACGTGGGGTGTGGAGCAACTGGTGAGAAGGAAACACAGTAGCCGCGTTTCCATTACAGATTTGCGCAAAACTTTTGCGATTTTTTCTAAATATCGATAAAAAACTATTGCGAAATGACGGCGTTTCCATTAACCGATGTTATGCACTTTGGACGTTTGTAGGTTATAGCACATGTGAATAGACGTGCAGCCACCGCACAAGACATTATTATTAATGGAAGGAGACGTGGTGTCTTATCCAAGCATTAATGGTAAGGAAAGACCCTAATACTGAACGGCACATGAGGTGTTTCTGTGTGTTTCTCCCTCATTTCTGCTCCAAGGTCTTGATTGTGGCATTTCTTTGAGGTTTAGAATCCAGTATTCCTGTAATTCTTTTTTCTTTTATGAATTTAATAAAGAACTTTGTCTGGTATTCTGTCCAAACGGTCCGTGTACTTTTGCGTCCATTTATTTTTCCTTTTTTTGACCCGTAGCCTAATTGAAAAACGAAAAATGAACGGTTCTATTTTTAAAGCGCAAAGTTGAACAAAAAATTTTCAATTTGAACTGTAGCCTACACACCAAATGCTGCGCAAAAAATAAATATAGACGAATTTTCAGATTTTTGTTTATGACTTTTTGCCCCTTTATTAAACATTTAAAATATTCACAAATTAATGTGAAAAAAATGTTGATTTTACTGGTTTTCTAAGGCCAAATTAGAACCCGATGATATTTTTCCCGCAGTGCTGAATAAGAAGAGCCATGTCTCTGGAACCATAGCCTACAGAGAGGTGATTTATAGGTGATTATAGGCTAATGATAAGAAATGTGTCTGAAAAAATAACGAGGCATTTTAATTGTTTATTAATAAACTAGTGTTAGTGCCGACTGCAAACATATTTTCATCTCCACTGTAAAGCGGATGCGCCTTTAGAGAGAAATGCACATTTCATATGGATTACATAATCAGAAGGTATTTGCTTTCGATTTGAATTTGTTCGTTTAAAAGTGGACATTTCAAGCTTTAGCCTACATAGGCTATATTTTGTTTCAGTTCATTTCTGAGACATGTTCCAGTTCACGGAGATCATGAAAGCGCGTCTGATTGTTATCTTTTATTTTGCAAAAGAAGAACGTTTTCTTGTTATTGTGAGTTTACACAAATAAAATTAGTTGCGGATTATGTATTATTATTTTCTGTATGACCATAAATTATAGAGTATTTTAAGTTGTTTCCACTGTTGACAGGAAAATGCAAGTGTTCGCGCCCGCGCCTCCGTACTGCAGTGCGCGCTCCACACTTCGCACAAACCCTTGGATATACGTCAAAATCTTGTGTTTATTTTTGATAATCTTAGCCCTGTATTATTATTGTCTAACCTGTATTATGAATGACATTTGACGAATTGCTTTGTTCCTTTTTTGGATAAAAGCGCCTTCTATGTAGCCTAATATATCTAGCCTAATAAATGTAATAGGCTATAATAATAATTATTATTATTATTTGCGTTTATAACTATAAATGACTTCACTTAAGACAGTAATATGTTTATCATAAAATAATTGATGAATGTATTATTTTTATATAACCTTTTACAGTTTTGGAAAATGAGTTTGTGTTATATTTCTTTTTTTGTATGAGAAGACTTTTTTTGCTATTCTATTATAGCCTACTGAGCTTTTTTCTCCCCCCAGTCTAAAAACTAATAAAGAAGAAAGCATGTTTTTCGTTTTTCATACGAGTAAAAGGAAAAAGGAATGGACGCAATAGCCTACACGGACCCCAAACACACGCGCCTTCTAAGTCAGGTGACTGTAATTGCGCAAAAACTGTTTCCATTGCAGTTTTGCGAAATATTCCTTTTTCGAATTGCCCGAAAAACCTCCTCATGCGAGCGTAAAAACTTTTTTGCGATAAATGGGAGTTTTTGCGAAATTGACGTGTTTCCATTGAGCGTATTTTTAATTCGCAATTTCAATTTGCGCAATTTGAAGGGTAATGGAAACGCGGCTACTGTCGCTCGTTCCCCGGGGGTGCCCTGAGGGGAAGCTATTTCTCGTTAAGGTTGCTCGTCCGGCTGTTCTTCTTGGGGTCACTCCTCTAAATTGTTCGCTCATCTGGGGGTGGGGCGTACTGATTCTGGCGGCCTGCTATGGATGCGAGGTGCGTCGATTTGTTGCGCCGTGTTCTGTCTGTGTTCAGCAGAAGTCCAGTCTGTCTCTAACTTTTGGAGGGAATTCTGCCGACAGATTGGTGCCACTGCCAGTGTGTCGTCAGGGATTCACCCACAGAGTAATGGCCAAGCTGAGCGCTAATCAGGACCTCAGTCGATGCTCCGCTGTTTGGCGGGTCATAACCCCACCTCCTGGTGCGAGCAATTGACATGGGCGGAGTACGCTCATACAAACGCGTCGTCGCCCACTGGCCTGTCCTCATTTTCTTGTTATCTGGGCTACCACCCGCCTCTGTTTCCCTCTCAGGAACCCAATGCCGCCGTTCCCTCAGTCCAGACCTTCATACTGCGCTGTCGTCGCACTTGTAAGAGGGTGAGGTCAGCTCTTTGCCGGACCAGGCAACGCACCCGTTGTCTCGCCAACCGTCGCCGGTCCAAAGCTCCCAGGTATGTGTGTGGACAGAGAGTTTGGCTCTCCATAACAATCTGGCCCTTGACAAAGTCGCTCAGATTTTTATTCCCACCCATTACACTGACAAAGATTTGAGTATGACAGAAAATTAATGTTGAATTTTCTGATTGGTGTTTTTGATGTAAACTCCCTTTGCGCTCTTTTTTTGTTTTGTTTTTAGATATTTATTCTGTTGTACAGCACAATGGCCAACTACTGTTGTATTTGTTGTAATACAAAAATAAAATTGGATTTGATTTTATCATGACAGACCTTGGAAAAACTCTGACAAATAAAGAGCAATAAATAAAACAAAACATGTATAAGCATTTTAGGTCGTTTATAATTAATAGGTTTGTATTTTACTTGTTCTTTTGTGTTTTATTCAAGGTTTTACAGCATTATATTTTTAAACATTACACAAAGAAGACAATATTCCTCCGCCCAGGCGAGCAACCACCAAGAAAAGGTGTTAAAACCAATTCTCGCTCAGGACAACTGGAAGCTGCTAGGGACTGGAAAATGCTGGCTGATCTTGATCAACGGCTTATTTTTCCACCTGAGATTGCCACCACTGACTTCCGACCAGATATTGTTTTGTGGTCTGGATCAGCACGCATTGTTCAACTGATAGAGTTAACAGTGCCATGGGAGGATGCGGTAGATGAGGCATATGAGAGGAAGAAACTGCGGTATGCTCATCTGGCCACTGAAGCAGAACAGCGAGGATGGAGAGTCCAGGTTTATCTAGTGGAAGTGGGTTGTCGAGGTTTTGTGGCACACTCTACAACCCGGTTCCTCAGAGACGTCGGATTCAGTGGCCAAGAGTTGCGTCGCACAGTAAAGAACTTATCTGAAGCAGCAGAAAGGAGCAGCAACTGGCTGTGGTTGAGACGGAAAGATTCTGGCTGGCTGTGTACAGGCCGCCACGCTACGGTTTCGTAGAATTCTTGAAAACTTGAAGAGTCTGTTGGTTTATTTGTATAGGTTGTATAGTATTTACAGTCATTACGTTCCTGTGTATATTGCGTGAATGACGGGTGGTTGGGCAGATATTGTGTTTTGCGGTAGGTGGTATGCCATACGGAACCATTGCCACTGAAACTGCATATTAACGCACCAGTGGGGCTCGACAGCCTTAGTCAAACGGGTTGGCGTGTATGGTTGGGTTGCGGAGAGATTGTGAGATTGTGGTTAGGTCTCAGCAGCAGGAGGGATGTAGAGGTCAGTAAGCTGGGCTGTGTTGAGTGGGGGACGGAGGGGGGAGACTCTGGGACGCCAGAGTCACTGTCGAGCCCTCTTGAGATGTCGTGGGCTAGTCGAAACACTGAGGACGGAAGGTGCCCACTTGAAGACCCTAGAGATGTCCCCTACTCGGCTCAATCCAGACGGTTGTCGTGCTGGTCCACTGGGGAGACCACACTGTAGTTGCAGCCGTTGTGTGTACTGACGCGCCAAGAATACTGCAGCCGTTAACGCCGGACAGAAGGAGATTCACATCACCATATGGAAAGAAGCGTAAATGGATGGAGAGATGGAGAGAGAGAAGCATAGTGTAAAGGCCCGTTCACACCAAGCACGATAACTATAAAGATAACGATAAAGATAACTATATATGCGTCCACACCAACGACCGATAACGGTCTTTTTATTCTAAGCACGCGCGCGCCCGCACTGCGGTTTCAAAGTAGCGAAAATGGATGACCTGCTGCTGCTTTACGTTACAAAAAAATATCAAAGGAAAAACAGGCGCTTTTGGGTACACAATATCCTTAAAAGACGAGAGGAGTTGGGAGAATCCGTCACTCTGATTCTAGCACTATCCCCTATAAATAAATAATATACACACACACACACACACACACATTTTGAACATAAAATGAGAATAAACGTACTAAAAAAGCTTTAATGACATTGACTGATGTTATAGATTACATTGTATTATAATTGTTGTTTACAACATGTCATTGAATATGTTTTTGCTGTTCTTATTGCCTTTACACGTCTTTGCCAGCAGATGTCCTCAGCCAGCATGCTATGTTCCGAGCGCATCTAAACAGTGAATCTAGCAAGTCTAGTGTAATCGATCTAATCTAAGCAGTGAATTTAGCTGACGAAGTCAATGATGGGATAAAAACATGTATACAACGCCTTTCACTGCAACTTCAGCAATGTTGTCAAAACTAGCGCTGGATAGCCTACCTGAGGTAATTTTGTTACACTATGCTATATCTCATCGTTAATACTTCTCACCATTTATTCCCAGGATACGACCGATTGCTTTCCATATATCTTTTTTTCCATATATCTTTCCTATATCATCTTTTTTACCGTATCCTTGTAAAGGGGGTTTGACTTGTCAAACAGTGGAGGATTTTTTTGTACCTCGAAGATCAACTTCTCTGCAATGTCATCTGCCATTTTAAATGCGCGAGACCTTTAAATTAGAATGTATTCTGATTGGCTGTCAGTGTTTTATCGTTCGACAGCTGGAAAAAAATCGCTCTGAAAGTGATCCCAACGATATCGTTCCTCATATCTTTATCGTTATAGTTGTGGTGTGAACTCTGTTATTCTTTAATATGGAGAACGATTTTTAGAATTATATCGGTATCGTTATCTTTATAGTTATCGTGCTTGGTGTGAACGGGCCTTAACACCTGTTTGATACTTTATCAGTTTATGGTAAGTAATAGGTATAAATGGTCCCTGAAGACTTCACCTAATCACAGACCTCCAGAAGATTTAGGTATCGCAGGAGGCAGGAAACACACAGATCTGAATTATAGGGAGATTTAGTTTATATATGCATTTGTTGAGGAAAACAGTAAATTAACAATGTACTACAACAAAAGAAAATTAATATCAGGTTCAATTATCAATGATTTTACCCTTTGAAAATCTTTAAATTGAGGAAAAACAGAAGGAAGAAAAACAACTAAGAAACAAAACACATCACATTCACATTTTTAGAAATTTCCCTTTTAGAACAGGTTTCTACTCTTATTTAACCAATATTACACTGTAAAAAAAATCCCGTAGAAATTACAGTAAATTACTGGCAGCTGGTTGCCAGTAACTTACTGTAAATTAAACTTACAGTAAAAATACTGTATTCATATTTACAGTACCATTTAACTTGCTGTAAATTTATTTACAGTAAAGTGTATTTTTTACTGTAAAACACAATGTTATGGTATTTTCTTCAGTAATATATTTGAATACAATACAAATATATTACTTTACACTGAAATTTACTGTAATTTGTTGTCAACTTTTACTATTTATTTTAAAACTATACAAATTATTGTATTTCAACAGGTCTCAGTACTAAAAACTAGTAAATAAAAAGAAACAAGGACAACTGTTTAACTTTTTTGTTTTATTGTTCAATTGTAATGCATGAAATAACATTTTAATATTTTTGCAGATTGTACTATCAGTTTTCCAAACACCTGCAGTAACATTTATACATAAAATTGTTCAATTGTAATGCATGAAATAACATTTTAATATTTTTGCAGATTGTACTATCAGTTTTCCAAACACCTGCAGTAACATTCATACATAAAAGTTTCATATAAAGAACATTTTAAAACAATTCATTAACAGATTCAGTTATAAGAACAATCTTAAAAATGTACAAATTCAGAAAACTCCTGTGTAGTAGTGTTTTTGCTCTTAGTAGCTTAATAGTTTTGCCAGCTGAAATCCAGAAACTCTTTAATGAAGGAGGATACATGAGGGTTCAGGCCAGAGTTCTTCCTTTGCACCATCTTCCCACTTCTTTTGCTGACCTGGAACTTTGAGGAGCACTTGCTGTTGTCAGGGTTTATCCTCACAATGAACCTTAACATAACAGAAACAAATTGTTAGATCATTTGATGTGTAAAAATGTTTTAAACATTGGTTAAGGCAAAAATGTAACACATGTGTGCTCCAAACACTCACAACACAACCACAACACAACCAAATACAGAGATGCACTGCAAATGGCACAGAATGTTTTCAGGGGACCTCAAATAAGTGACGAACTCAATTTTTTTTATTTTTTTTTTACAAAACTTTCAGAGATGACATGTTTGTGACACACAACTTTGTATACAATATACAAAATGATTAAGAACATGAGGGTAAGATATTAATCTATACATCAGTAACATTGTAAGTTTTTTTTTATTTTTATGTTATGTTTCAGAGGTAAGAAATGTTAGGTAATGTAGGGTCCAAAAATGAGACTATTTTTTAAGTAAAGACACAGATAAATAAAGCATATTATAAAAACCTTTTTTGTATAAAATGTATTTATTTGCAACAGTTATTTTAACAGCAATTATAAGACATTTCTGTCCTAAGAACAGATATTCAGCTGATGGACTGATGCTGCGTTGTCATGGGAACACCCCAGGTGAAAATAACAAGGAAATTACGTTGGCTACATCTGAAATCACACCCTAAACCCTCATTCACTAATCTCTTCGTTAGTTCACCATTACAGTTCACTTGAAGGAGTGAATGAAAACGAGTGAGTGAATTTGGACAGCCGTTGATCGTACATCGGCAATAGACAGCCGGGTTCGTCACTTGTTGGGGTCCCCTGAAAACATTTCCATTGTGTTCTGTGCCATTTGTAGCGCGTTTCTGTATTTGGTTGTGTTGTGAGTATTTGGAGCACAATGGATGTAAAATGGATGAAGATGTTTTCTTAATTTGTGGATGTTTTTTCTATTTGCATGTTTTCTTAAAGGGTTAGTTCACCCAAAAATGTAAATTCTGTCTTTGTTTTTTTTTGTTTTTACATTTTTGTACATTTTACAAAAATGTAAAAATGTAAATTCTAACCCCGTAAGACTTTCGTTCATCGACTTTCGTTCATTAAATCTGAGAGCTGGATCACTCCTCCATAGGCTTCTTAAGGGATCGAAACTGGCCGGCCAAGAAAAGTTAAAGACATTGTTAAAATAGTCCAAGTGACTACAGTGGCTCAACCTTAAGTTTATCAAGTGACGAGAATACATTTTGTGGGCAAAAAAAACAACTAAAATAACTTTTTTCAACTATTCATTTTCTTCTGTGTGGGCCTCGAGTGAGTTCACGAGAGCAACACGACGCATGTGCGAGAACTGAGATGATGATGCAGACGGGTCTCGATGTGATATTTAAAATGGTTCTAAAGTGTGCATTTCCTGGATGTGCGAATCGTAAGAAAGCAACGAGAAAACGTAAGTGCCTTACCAATGCCACAAAATGAATGGCTTACATTTCACACTTTCCCATCAAATTATCTTGAGCATCATCTTCTCAGTTCTGGCGCATGCATCGTGTTGCTCTCGTGAACTCACAACAGAGGCACAGAAGACAATGAATAGTTGAATAAAGTTTTTTTTGCGCACAAAAAGTATTCTCGTCGCTTGATAAAATTAAGTTTGAGCCACTGTAGTCACTTGGACTAATATAAACATTGTCTTTACTAACTTTTCTGGGCCGGCAGAATGAAATTACATAGAAGCCTATGAAGGAGTAAAACAGCTCTCAGATTTAATCAAAAATATCTTAATTTGTGTTCCAAAGGCGAACAAAGGTCTTACGGGATTGGAACAACATGAGGGTGAGTAATTACTGACAGAAGTTTAATTTTTAGGTGATCTATTCCTTTAAGTGTAACCTCGGTCACACTTTATTTTAATGTGTCCCTGTTACAGTGTAATTACAGATTTAAGTACTGAGTAATAATAATTAACTACATGTACTTACTATAGGGTTAGGGTAGGATCAGGATCTGGTTGAGGGTTAATTGCATGTAATTATGCCTGATTTATAGTTATTACTATAGTAAATACATGTAACGTGTGTAACAAGGACACATTAAAAAAAGTGTTACCGTAACCTCTTACCCTTTAGTGGAACACACAATAATGTTGGTGACCCAACACTTTCTGTTCCTTTTGACTTCCATTATATGGACACAAAAAAACAATGGAAGTCAACAGGAAACAAGTGTTGGGTCACCAACATTCTTCAAAATATCTTATTTTGTGTTCTGCTGATTAAGTTAGTTATGACAGAACTTGGGTGGATGATCCCTTTAATGTTTACCTAATATTATGGCATATTGCAAGATGTACTTACCTCTGAATGAACTCCAAAGTAGTGGCTGCTTCCACTTGGTACTCGATGTTAAACACATAATAGCAACCGAAGAGAACAGCAAACGCAGAGGACAAATCTGGTAGGTCAGTCTCAGGAAAGAGGACTTTGCCTTCAATTGACAGCATCCATTTTTTGCTGTGTAGAACTGAATCCCCTAAAAAAATAAATAAAAAAAAATAGTAATGAATTAATTTATAGTGTTTAACTTTGCAAAAACATTTAACATTTGGTTTTGGTGTCAGTGACAATATCTAGATGGAGATTTTCTCATTAGTTTAAAAGGATAGTTTAGCCAACAATGACAAACATCATTTAGTCACCCTTGTTATTCAAAACTTATTTAAGGTGATGTTAAAGGGTTAGTTCACCCTAAAATGAAAATTCTGTCTGTAATTACTCACCCTCATGTCATTCCAAACCCATAAGACCTTCGTGCATCTTCGGAACACAAATTAAGTTATTTTTGATGAAATCTCAGAGCTTTCTGTCCCCTCCTTAGACAGCTACGTCATTGCAACTTTCAAGGCCCAGAAAGGTAGGTAAAACGTTGTTAAAATAGCCCATGTGACTTCAGAATTTATTCAACAATTTCTTCTTGTCTGTGTCAGTCTCCTACACTGTTTACATTGTAAATACAGCACTTCTAACGTAGAACCCGCAAGTGCTGTATTTACAACGTAAACAGTGTAGGAGACTGACACAGACAAGAAGAAATTGTTAAGTAAAGTTGTTATTTTTTGTTCGTTAGTTTTTTTGCACAGAAAAATTATTCTCGTTGCTTCATAACATTAAGGTTAAACCACTATAGTCACATGGACTATTTTAACAATGTCTTTCCTACCTTTCTGGGCCGTGAAAATTGCAATGACGTTGATGTCTATGGAGGGGTCAGAAAGCTCTCGGATTTCATCAAAAATATCTTCATTTGTGTTCCGAAGATGAACGAAGGTCTTACGGGTTTGGAACGACATGAGGGTGAGTAATTACTGACAGAATTTTCATTTTTGGGTGAACTAACCCTTTAACATCACCTTTAATAAGGTTTGAACAACAAGGGATGAATCGTTCAGTCTCCTGAATGAATGATTCAATGTCAAATAAATTTTTTCACTGTCACTTGTCCCCACCTAGTGGCAAAACATAAATGCTTTATTTGAAGTGCGAAGTTATATTAAAACGCTGATTTGCTCTATTTTTATTGCTAACTATAAACTTTTATCCCAGTACTTATAATTTTAATATTTGTAACACTGAAATAATGATATTGTGTGGTTAAAAAGACTGTGGAGCTTTTTCATACCCATACATGACAGCTGCCTTCTCTGCTTCAGCGGCAGCACAAATGCAGATTTGAACGTTATGATTTTAGTCAAGAGTTTGATTGACTCAGGCGAATCATTGACATTTGTTTATGAGATGTGATCGCAATATTTTAATGATTAATCGTGCATCTCTAAACAATCTCTTAAACAATGTTAATCATGTATTAAAGGATCTTACCAAGCATGATGAGCCTTGGAGTAGAAGGAAGTGAAATACTGGTCTCTGCATCTGTTGGAGTTGTTGTGACCTACACACACATACACACACACACACACACACACACAAATATGTTTTACTAACTGTGAGTTACATACATTTTCAAATACATAAATGGAAAATACTCACATCGGCTAAAAGAAACAGTGATTCCTCCTTTTCTTTAAAGTGGGCCATCATCAACAGGACTGCTGCAAGGCCTGGGTCGACATCTCTGCCCTCTCTGTCGATGTCTTTGAGGACTGTACTAACTTCTTTTCCCCACCTGGACTTATGATTTTTGAAGAAGCAGAGAATCCTTTCCCCTTTGGTACAAAGGGACTCCTTCAATCTGATGTCAGGATCAATCCCAGTCAGTTCCTTAAAATGTGCGCACAAGAATCTCTTTGTAAAGAGTAGAGGCCACCTTGCCTGAAGATCTGTGATACTGGGTGGAGGGCTGGCATTAATGCTGTGACGTTGTGCAATGAATGTCATTTTCATTAATTCCTGGACGTTGCCTCGCTCGGCTGCACGAGGTCCTTCTTGGGAAAATAGACTAAGGATCTCCTGTCTTTTTATCTCTAAAGAAACAAAGGTTTCCCCTTCAGGAGGTTCAGTAGGGTTCCAGTTCACACAGCCATAGCTATCCAGTTTAGCGGATTTAGATGTTGAAGGTTGGCTATCATCCACTTGGTCTCCTGTTCGTTTAGGTTTTCTAAGTCGAGCCATTGTACTGTTCCGGTTAAGATGTTCCACCCTTATCTTCAACTGACACAACAAAGAGTAGTAACCACAACCAATTAACTCTCCTTCCTCTGTTTTGTCACTAAAACTGTTTGGATACTTATGGATGATTGACTGTGCAACTTCTGAACATTGCTGCTTGGTTGGATTTAAACACACCTCTCTGATGGAATCCACAATCACCCTAACCATGTGTCTCCTATCTGAGGCCTGAGGTCGCTTTCCTTGTGCAAGACATGTTCTTAAATTTGGTGTCATCTTACCCCAGGGTATTTGAAAATCTGACACCCATGCTGCACTTTGAACTGGGACTGGAGTAAATGATGGATTTGTAACTTCACTGGATCCTTGACACTGCGCAGGGAATGTTGAAGAGTTGGGACGGTTGCTTGGCTGAGTGGCTAGAATATTTTCATTACCTAAATGAAACATTGAACATAAAATTAATAGCATAACAAATTTAACAGATGTAGTGTAGAAACATGAAATTATGAGTATTCACTAACAGTAAATTAATTATTTGACTAATGTACTTCATTGATCATGCTTAAAACCCACATAAGCCGTTTTTCTACTGCATATTACAAAACTAAATGGAATATCGAAAATAAAAATCGAATTTAACAGATGTGGTGTAGAAACGTGACAGAGTATTTAATAACAGTAAATTAATCATTTAAAAAATATACATATTTCTACTTCACTGATAATGAATATGGCTTAAAACCCACGTAAGCAATTTTTTACTACTGTATATTATATAATATATACAAATGACTTGCCTCTGATTTTGAAAAAATGAATTAGTTTCCTGCAGTCTATTGGTGAAAGGAAGTCTTTGAGGTCATCTAATGTTAAATATTGGAGGTCATCGTCTGTTTTTACACCAATTCTAGTTAATTCTGATATCAGGTGGTTTAGTTGATCATCATCCAGCATTGGGAGAACACCTCTAATGACGGCTTCCATCTTTTAGCTTCTCACCTAAGACAAACAGAGTGGTGAAGTGCAACAAAATTAGCATCAAATCGTTTGTATACTGGCAGAGGGTAATAGTCAGCTAGATTCTCTGCATTTACACATAAATAGTGGGGACTTGAATCTTGTTGCAGAAAGTGTAAACCCAGATCAACCACTGGCACTGACTTACACTTTTCAACAACAAAGAATATTTTTGAGAAGTGTATCAGAATCATTTCAATTTTTCCGAATGTGTGTCCATCATCAGTTTGATCTACGACAACAACCATTGATGTCTGGTACTTGGTTCCTTTGTATGTTGCAGTTAATGTTACAAAGGTGGAGTCATGAATGCCTTGCATCCTTACAGCTTCCTGAATGTGTGTGTTGTATATGTGACTGCGAAACTCATCTGCTTCACCTACTTGCACATTTGGAGGAAAGATGGAGCCAGCATTCAAATAGGCTTGCAATAGCTGATGTCTTTCAGCTAGTGTACTCCCTAGATTTTTGAAATTTCGTAACTTTCTTGCACATTGTTTAAAATATGTGTGCTTGCTTTCAAATCGTAAAGTCCATAGTCTAATTAGTGGTCCGAATTTAAGTGTGAGTTCAGGGTAGTGAAGTAAAAAATGATGTTTTGGTTTCAGTGGTGCATCTGGAAACAAGGTAGCTCTTAAGTGCACATATTCTTCAATCAGACATTTCATGTAGGCTACTTGATCATGATGAATTTTTGGTGCACATATCATTTCAACAAGCTCCCTTAACTTCAAGCACAACTGCCAAATTTCATCATCAAGTGGATTTTTTATTCGATCCCCAATTAGTAATGGAAGCAATCGAAGCAGACACCAGTTCTGAGCTGCATGTCCTGTCAACTTTCCACCATCAGGTTTTATTTCACATGGCTTATTATTCATGTCACTTCCACAGAACTTAAAGCTGGATATGTTTCTGTTCAGCTGAACATAGCTGAAATGTTTCCCTACAGTGACAAGCTGTTTTATGTACAAAGCCAGATCTGTTGAAACAACTCCCTCAAAAAGATCATGTCCCAAACATGGAGGAAGCCCAGGATCACACACATGAAAGTGTTTTAGGCAGTTGAACACAGAGTCAAACTTGACACCATCACACATTTCTTGCCCTCCAGACATTGCCACACTGTTTTGGTAACTCTGTTTTGTTCTTGTTGGACCTAAGTCTGTGCCTTTTCTTTCAAACATGTCTCTATTTATAAGACAGTAACGGCAGAAATGTCTACTCTTACTGAAATTCTCAGTAAACCCTCCGATGCTATGTGACCCCAAATTATCTCCAACAATGGCAATCACTGCTCCCCTCACTGTCTCTCCATTCTCCAGTACAATTCCAAATTCCTCCATGTCCTTGAGATCACTCAAAAGAGGTGTGAAGACTTGTTGCTGCCCAAAAAACTTAAAATCCTCCTCTCTACAAAGCATGACCAATTGCATAGGATCAATAGATGATCTATTATGGGGACAGATTTCTGAAAGTGTCATGTACACACCAACTAGTTTGTGTTTTTTTCTTCCAGAGCCAAGGGGATTAACTACCTCAAACGCATCTTGATATAAAATTAGAGACACTACTGATGAAGACTCTTTAAAAAGAGTGTTTTCTTTGAAATTTCTCCCATCTCTTATATCCTCAAGTACATGGGGATTTTGTGATGTTTGCCCCTTGGTCTTATCATACTGTTCTTTAACAGATCCATTGTTCAGAAATGCCTTCAGAGTTTCTTTCACTGGTATGTACTGACAAAAGCGCTCTTTCCCTGATGCATCACAGCCTAGGTAAACCTGCACAGGCTCCACATAATTGAAATGTTCTTTGAAAAAAGACTTCCGAGTCTGATCTGACTTAAAATATCCCTCATTATACATCTTAAGTAAGTTTTCTTTAGATAACCCACTTATTATTTCATTTATTTGACAGTCTGGAATTTTCAGCTTTGTCAATTCTTCATTAACTTTGGACAGGGTATGTGTCATGCTATTTGTATGCACCTCCATGAACTCATCAATTAAAATCTGAATTGTTGTAGCTGGCAGGATCATTTTTGACTGCATCCTCAAATAAAATAAAGCCAAATTAGTCAGAAATCTGTCTTTGTCAAGCTGAATGTCTGGACCACTTTCTTGAAATTCCACATCATCAAAGCCCTCAGTATTCACATCATCAAAGCCCTCAGTATTCACATCTGGCACAGCAACAGAAATCTCAGTGATCTCTCCACAGACAGACTTGAACTTCTCATATTCGTTTTTATGTTTTCTACTGAGGTGTGCTGAAAATGAAGACTTCACTCGAAAATATTTTTTACAGCCAGTAATCGGACATTCAATTTTTTTGCCATCTCGAATATGCCATTTTAGATGTTCACAAAGACTGGCGAATTTAGTCGACACGAATGTACAGCCTTCAACGCTGCATCTAGAATTTAGATCGTGTTGTTCACATCTGTTCGGTTTTTTCGCGGCCTTTCTGTGTTTGCGGTAAATGTGAGACTTAAGTGCGGAGAGGCTTTGTAATGTGCACGGGCATTCAGGAACTGCACACGAAAACCTGAAGTTCGCCGTGTTTTTATGTCCTTTGGCATGATCAATAAAGGCGTATAATGTCTCCACATAGACGCCACAGTGTTTGCACACGAACATTTCGGGTTTTACTCTAGCACTATAGCCATGACGTGCAAATATGGGGTAAGTTAATCAGTTAACGACGACAAGCGATTAACTTATATAGCGGGAAAAAACGACTTTTTAAAACTAAATTCACAAAAGCTTTATTTTTCGGCCAACAGTTCACATGAACACTCACCTGCTCCTGACGTGGTGGTCAAACCCAAGGCAGAGACCCGTTAATGTCCATATTTTGACGGCAAAACTTTCAGAAAAGGGGAAGAAAATGACGAAATATGAATAGGCCTATCTGCAGTGTTGGCACAACTCTCTCTAGCTCTCTCCACAGCAAAGTGTGAGGTGACCACGCGCCGTTAAGGGGCAGCGTTTATTTTTCTTTTCTTTTTTTAGTTAAACCAAAAACATAAAACATGTAAAGTAACTTAAAAGCAGGAATATTTGTACACACCTTTGTATCTGACTGGTTCTTGCATTTGTGTCTTCGTTTTCTTCTTTCTCCAAGCGGGAAATAAAAGCTTGTCTGTGATTGGTCAGGTTTCGCGCTCGTTTTTGTTTTACTGTATTTTGCTTTACAGTAAATTAAAAATACTGTATTTTAGTGGCGCCAAGGGGATATTTACCACAATGCAACTTTAAAATACAGTAACATGCTGTATAACAGTCTTACAGTAAAATACAGTTCATTTTACAGTTAAATACTGTGTAATTTACAGAAATTTCTAACAGTGTATAATTGTGTTTTTATAACAACAAGGAACTATTTTTCTACTTTTCCACGGGCTATTTCAAAGTTACTGAATGTTAGATCATTCAAATGTTCAGGTAAATACCTCAAATGAAAACATCAACTGATTCAAATTGCACATATCAATGTCAGAACACATCACATGAGCAGTGAATACAATTGAAATGTTCGTCCACTGCGAATGAGCTATGGAAGTCTCTATGGGAACGGAAGGATCAAATAGAAAGCGTTTTTTTCCTAAGTGCTCAGTTCATTCAGTGAGCAACCGTTAAAGTGTTCTGTATGCTCAGTTGTGAAATATAACACGTGAAAAAAAACCTCAAGGATGTTTCCAACCAGTTTGTCTGATGTGAATTCACGATATTCCAGTCCATTCCGCTCTTTGGGTGGCCCGCCATCTGTTTCTCTCCTCGACTACGCAGTCCAGCGTCAGCGATTTAGCAACTCGTCTCGAACACAGTCCGAAAAGCACGGCCTGCACATAACCGGACAGCAAACTTAATTCACTTACATTAAATCATGACAACCTTGAAATGTTTTTTCAATTCGATATCGTTTACTTAACAGATTACAAGATCAGTTGTTAACATCATACAAGTGACATGACGAACATAGACTAACGTTACTGAAATTGTATTTTGTTTTGTGCATGATCTATTAAATCTATCTTCAAATAAAGAAAACATTATTCAATTTGAATATTGAACTCACCAATTCCTCTGTAAATAACTCAAATAAATGTTGTTTCCTCCGTGTCACGCAGCTGATATAAACTGTGTGACGCAGCTGATATAAAGTTGATCTTTTTAAATATCAGAGTCTAATTCTCATTACAAAACTCACTCAATCAGCAAATCTCGTTCAATATTATGTTCCTAAACAATTCGGATCTAGGTTTTTAACTAATATTTCTTATATTCTTCTCTTGTCTTTTTTTTCCAAGTTCAACCCAATCCCAGGGTTGCCAGATGCCAGCAACGTTTTCCAGCCCAAAACCTCGTCAAAAACCGCGAGAATGCACAAAAAACCGCCCAATTATTATTTTTTTGTTTGTTTTCTCGTTTATACACATTGAAATCATAAACAAGCTTTAAAATGACCCATTGGTCGGTGTACTTTTGCGTCCATTCGTTTTTCCTTTTTTAACCCGTAAAAAAAAATAAAAATGAACGGTTGTATTTTTAAAACGCAGTTGAACACCAAAATTTGAATTTGAACTGTAGGCCTATAACGTTAACGCTATAACACTGCGCAAAAATATATATAGCCTATATATAGACGTATTTTCAGATTTCTGTTTATGACTTTTTGCCCCTTTATTAAACATTTAAAATATTCACAAATTAGGCTAATATGGACAAAATTGTTTTCTAAGGCCAAACTTTTAAGGCTATAGATGATTTATAGGCTATTAATAAATGTTTCTGAAATGTAACTAGGCATTTTAATTGTTTATTAAATAAAGTAGTATTTTCTAAATCGACTTGAAACATCTCCGCGGATGCGCCTTAGATAAGAAATTCATATGGATTATAATCAGACTGTATTTGCTTTCGATTCGAATTTGTTCGTTTAAAAGTTGACATTTCAAGCTTTAGCCTATTTTGTTTTAGTTCATTTTTGAGACGCGATCCAGTTCACGGAGACCATAAAAGAGCGCGACTGATTGTTTTATTTTAACGTTTTCTTATTGAGTTTACACAAATAAAAGTAGTTGCGAATGATGTATTTTTATTTTCTATGACCAGAAATGATAGAGTACTATTTTAAGTTGTTTTCCACTGTAGACAGAAAAACGCAAGTGTTGCGCCCGCGCCTCCGTGCCGTGCAGCAAGCGCGCTCCACACTCTGCACAAACCCTTGCTTGGAAATGCGTCAAAACCTGTGTTCATTTGTAATATATTATATATATAAACTTTATTGCAGACACAAGTCCATATAACACAGCATAGAAAAGAGATACAAAAAATACATTAAAAATTCTATAGGAGATACAGGCTATTGCACCAATGTCGTCTTAACCTCGAAGTATGTCTATAACAGCTTTTAAGAGGATTGACTAGAGCCTCAATTATACTGTTTACTGAATTGTCCAGACGACCCAGAAAACCAAACATCAGTTGTCTCAAGAGCGCCTCCCAAGTCGGCACTCTATTAGACACGAACAGATGACTGGCACTATGCCACCTAGGGACACGAAGCAGCAATCTCATCGCATCATTGTATGCTACCTTGAGCCTCTGCATACTCTTTTTCTTATAATTAGACCACAATTGAGCAGTATATAGCGGTGTGATGTAGGTTCTAAACAAAGAGCACTTCACATTATCAGAGCACATTGAAAACCTCCTTATAAGCATGTTAGCTTGACAATAAATTTTACAGCGTTGACGGTATAGATCTTTGTCATCCGTCCAGTCATTGGATATAACATGACCTAAATATTTAGCTTCCTCACACACAGAAAGAGGGCTGTCTGACAGATAAAAAGTCGGAAAAGTTGATTTCTTGTCCTCATCACTTCTAACTACCATTATGTGGCTTTTTTTTAGCGTTATACTTTATATCATAATCAAGGCCATACTGAGAGCACACCTTCAGCATCTGCTGCAGCCCAGCACTATATGGACAGAGCAGGACCAAGTCATCTGCATACATAAGATGATTAACCGTAGTATTGCCCACAAGACAGCCAGTTTTTAGCCTATTTAACTGGTTTGATAATTCATCCATATAGACATTGAATAAAATAGGAGACATAATACCACCTTGTCTCACTCCATTGCTAACATGAAAAGGAGCAGATACAACATTGTCCCATTTAACCTGAAACATTTGATGGGCATACCAAAACACTAAAATTCTCACTAAAAATTTAGGGGCACCTCTATCTAACAGTTTTACAAACAATCGTTCATGATTGATTCTATCAAATGCCTTTGACGCATCAATAAAACATAAAAACATAGATGAATTCAGACTCGTGTACCTGGACACAATCTCTTTAAGAGCATAGATACACAAATCGGTTCCATGCCTTCTCTTAAACCCAAACTGATTATCAGCAGTAAGGACATACATTTCTAGCTTTGTTAGCAGTATTCTCTCCAGTACTTTAGACAAGATATTGGCCAAAGCAATTGGTCGATAGTTGTCAATACTGTTGAGCTTACCAGCCTTGTCTTTAAGCACAGGCAATAACATTACAGACATAAAAGTATTAGGCAGGACACCATGAACCAGACATCCATTAAAACACATAGACAACACTGGGCAGAGCCTATGGCTGGCATATTTTAGATGTTCTGCAGTAATGCAATCCATACCACAGGCTTTGTTGTTCTCCAACATATTGATGGCATCATAAATATCTGCTGCCCTAATTATCATATCTGCCGAGAAATCAATATGTTCATGATTGAGTCCAACTGTGTTACTTTTAACACAATTAAACAATTCAAAGTAGTGCTCTCGCCAAAGCTCAGCTATTTTTTCTGGGCTACTAATACCTTCAATATCAGCCGGTAAGGAAATCTTATTGTTATTCATTACTTTGACCTCTTGCCAAAAGTCAGTGAGGCTGTTTTTCTGTAACTTTCTGGCCAGCGAGTCTGCTCTCATTGTATTTTCATTTTTCTTAATAAAACGAAGTGCATACTTAACTCTAGCATTTGTCTGTTTTTTCATATCAAACAGTACCCCATGTCTAGGCTTACCTGCCTCTGCCCAGAGTCTAAAGGCCTCTCTTGCCTCATCATAATACCCAGCCACAAACTCATTCCACCCAGGTCTGATGTTAAGTACCTTACATTTCGTTTTACAAAAGGGTTCACTGGCAGCATTTAAACATTTCACAATACTATCATACATGGCACAGAGTTTTTCAACATGTTGCACATCCTTACAATTAACATCTGAGCACATTAGGGCCTCATGGGGCATAACAATATTATTTAAAAAACGTTCAGTTCGCAATGAGTATTCAGCCACCTCCTCTTTACTCAGCTTTGCCCAGCCAAGTTTACTTAAGGAATCTACATTATTATTTCTGGACAACAGAGGAACATTCTCAACATCTAACAGAGCAGCAATTGGTATGTGATCAGAGGTGGCAAGTTCATAGCAAATCTCCACATTTACCAGTGAAGCATGAGCATCAGCTGTGGTCACAACATGGTCTAACCACGATGTTGTGTTCCACGCTTCACTAACATGGGTAAAACTTGTATCAGGTAGCAGAGCTATACTTGATAGAATTAATTTAGACTCATCACAGAACTGCTGCAAGTGTTCTGCAAATAAAGATTTGCTATCTGACATGTCAGCATTAAAATCACCCATAACATAAACACAAGATGAACTATTATCCTCAATAAATGACTGAATAAAAGCTAACCTGTTCATAAATTCATCCTCATGCTCATATGATTCATACGGTGTATAAACATTTAAGACAGTAAATTTCTTTTCATTAAAATTACACTCCAGCCCTATTGCCCAGTCAACATTTAAGCGCACCACATTCACCATTGAATCATATTTGATGTTCCACAGTACTGCTACACCACCAGCTATCCTACCTCGAACCATCTTTCTACTAAGGTCAGTAGTGGACTCTCCAGCCCCATGAAAGTTCACATGTATAGTGTTCAGCTTATCCAAATCTTGTTTTGCCAGCCAGGTTTCTTGCAGGCACAAAATGTCACACTCATCCAGCATTGTGTCCACAACTAGACGTTTTGATCTATCAGTAGCAGTATGTCCTACTCGCAACCCACGGCAGTTGTATGAGACAACACGCATTTTAAGAAGTTTTATCTTTCCCACCGGAGCAGTTGGCCTTCGCCCCGTTCTCGCCCACAACTACAGCAGGCACCCTGGCAACATTAACATGCAACAGCCCCTCATCTTGAGAGCGGGGGGCATCCTCTGGCCCAGACAGAGCTCCGTCTGCTCCTCTAGAGCGACGAGGCTCATAGTAGCGTCGAACAAAAGTCCCAGCGGGCCAAAGCTCCGGATCGTATAGCTCAGCCACGTCATTACATTCAGCAGAAATACAGAAGGAACTAAATCTAGTCTGTGTCACCTCTATTTTTCTGCATGTCACTTGCCGATCCAGCTTCATTTTTAAGTATTCACCGAGAGTAAGTGCATCTACACTGAGATCAAACTTTGTAGCAAATACCTTAACCATCTTTGTTTTGACAGCCAGTATATTACTAACTACACCAGTCCCAATTATGCCAGTTTTCTTTCTCACA
Source organism: Tiaroga cobitis (assembly GCA_030578255.1). Taxonomy (NCBI): domain Eukaryota; kingdom Metazoa; phylum Chordata; class Actinopteri; order Cypriniformes; family Leuciscidae; genus Tiaroga; species Tiaroga cobitis. The sequence continues at coordinate 52,103,947 of CM060604.1, read as the reverse complement.
TACCTCGCTGATGTTTTTACAGTGCAAGGTGTGGGGCTTCTATGGGCAGGATTCTCGAGTACTTGTTTTAGCCGAACCTGCTTCAGTCGGCGCCCATCCTTTACCACCATGCTCCACGGAGGCGTCTGCATTCGTCCCAGGGCTGGATCAACAGGCTGAACTGGTTGACTACAGCCAGTCTCACCATGCGTTGCTGTCAAACATCCGTCAGCCCCAGAAGGAGGGCAGGAGACAGGATCGCCCATTGGCTTCTCGATCACGGCCAAGGGACCTGTCACTCTAGGCGCAAGTCCCGGTTGTGTCTCCACAGCAGAGAGGCAGGTAGCCGAAAGAGTAGAAAGAGTATCGTCCGGGTCACGGTGCCCCTCCACAACAGACAGCCGGCTGTCGAGTTTCTCAGAAACCTCCCGCAAAGTTTCACAGGCAGCGACCTGAGTTCCCATAGTTCTTTTTAGGTAGTCAATGTCAATATTGATTTGCTGCATTTTCCCAAACAGCACCGACACATCAATGTGTTTAACCCTCTGGGGTCCTTCATTTAACAGTCACACTCGGGACCTTCGGGTCCAAATGGGCCGAAAGGGCGGGATTCATATTTATTAAAAAAAAATCATACTTTTTTTTTTTTACTTGTTATTTATAATATTTTTTCTTTTCTTTTTTGGTGTTTTGAGATAATTTTATGATTTATAATTAATATTTATACAATAATTATGACCCATTTTTTCCCATTGAACATAATAGAAATTTTTTTTTTATATATATTTTTTAAAAAATTTTTATCAAAGCTGTATTACATTTTAGAGTGAAGCCTAGGCCTCATGAAAGCAATTTTTGAAAAAAAAATAGATGCCATCTAGTGGACACACTGAGCATTTTTATCACGCAATAGCACATTTTTACCACTAGTGGATTTACAGCTCTCTGTAGAAAGGCTTGGGGATTCTAGTGATTTTTGCAAATATATGCCAATTTTTTTTCAGGTTGTTGATTTTAAAATATAATAACAGATTCTCAAAGACTATTTTTGTCTTGTTTTTTGTTTGTTTGGTTGGTTTAAATGGTAATTTGAAGTGCCAGTTTTACTTTATAATACAGATTATTATAAATATATAATACAGTGAGTGTGTGTGTGTGTGTGTGTGTGTGTGTGTGTGTGTGTGTGTGTGTGTGTGTGTGTGTCTGTTTTGCACTCTTGATGTTTTAGAGATTCACCCCTTCACCGTTGAGTCATTTTTTCTGCATTCTGGCTGATTTGTATGCACAAAAAACTGTTTTCATATTTTTGACAATTTCCCATTCATTTCCAATGGGGGTCATTTAGACCCGAAGGTCCTGAGTGTGACTATTTTTTTTTTTACAACCACTTAGAGTATTCAAATAGACTATTCTATTTGAATAGTCTGTGTTTTCATATTGAATAGTCTGTGTTTTCATATTTTTGCCATTTTCACATTCATTTCCTATGCGGGTCCATTTGGACCAGAAGGTCCTGAGTGTGACTATTTTTTTTTTACAACCACTTAGACTATTCAAATCCTGTCCCCAATTTTTTTGGGTGTTCACATACCTAATACCATAAAAGTCACCAAGTATCGTAACATTCCGATGAAGCTGTGATTTTTAAAAATTCAAAACAGATGTATATGTAATCTGAATTTATTAGTGTGTATGTGTATAAAAGTGTGTTTGTGTGTGTGTGTGTGTGTGTGGATGTGTCTGTTTTGCACTCTTGATGTTTTATAGATTCACCCCTTCACTGTTGTGTGCTTTTTTTCTGAATCGTGGCTGATTTGTAGATTGTACGCACAAAAGAACTCTGTATTTTCACATTTTTGCCAATTTCCCATTCATTTCCTATGCGGGTCCATTTGGACCTGAAGGTCCTGAGTGTGACTATTTTTTTTACACCCACTTAGACTATTCACATCCTGTCCCCAATTTTTTTGGGTGTTCATATACCAAATACCAACAAAGTCACCAAATTTCGGACCATTCCGAAAAAGCTGTGATTTTTTAAAAAATTTTATTTGAAATTTTCCAGACCATTTGGGCCGAACAACCCCAGAGGGTTAAATGAGACGGGGGGTAGTTCATCCAGGAAGTGCGATACAAATCTTGGGATATCTTCACCGCACTCATTAAGCGCTTGCATGCACATTTTGACATTGTTAATGTCCTTCTTTTGTCCCCTATGAGAGATCCATCTTTTATAGTGTGGAAGGAGCTCTGCCAAAACTGCCTTTGAAGCCTCAATCCGCTCAAGAGCTGAAACTGCTCGTTACTATCGACACAATATCATCATTGCTTAATGTTCGCATTTTAATCACAATAAAGTTCAGCAACTCGTCTTCGACTATAACTCTACCGTGTTCAGTATGGTAAATCTCTGGTTTAATTCGAGAAAACTCTCGTGTACATTCTCCCACAGCATGCCGTACAGCTGTACCAGCCGCCATCTTTTAATAATCTTAGCCCTGTATTATTATTGTCTAACCAGTAGGCTATTATGACTGACATTTGACAAATTGCTTTGTTCCTTTTTTGGATAAAAGCGTCTTCTATCCAAACTGTAGGCTAATAATAATGACAATTATTATTTGCGTTTATAAATGAGTTCACTTAAGACGGTAATATGTTTATCATAAAATAATGTATTAATGTTTTATTTTTATATAACCTAACATTTAAAGTTTTTGAATTGTTTTTGGCTAGTCTTTTATTGCTTATATTATAGGCTACTGAGCTTTTTCCTTCCAGGAACAAATCCGCGAGTAGCTACATTTTACAGCCTATACGGCTTATAAACTGAGGAGACGAATTGCAAAAACGTTTTGTTTTTGTTTGTTTTTTTCACAGGTGACTTCCCAGGCTCAGTAGGCAATTATCTAAATGTTCTAACTATCTAAACGCAAATAAAATTGAGAAATAAAATTTCGTAAAACGGGAAAAAAGTTACGTCACTTATTTGATTTTCAATTAAATATCTAAGCATTGTATAAAAGGAAAATAAGTCTGTATGTGAATATTGTTACGGCTGATCAGGAACGAACGCAGACAGTATGCGATTACACAAAGTTTATTTACAGACAAAACAGAAAAACAAAACCCACGAGGGGGCAAAACAGGGTTTACAAAACTAGGTAATGACTTGACGGTAAAATAAAACAGCAAACGAAGAGACAGAACTTCTCTGAAGACAATACACTTGACAGGGTACTCACGAGGATGGCAAAGACTAGCAAAGCACTCAGACAGGAATCACACGGTAACAAGAAGTAGGCCTATAACACACACGATGTATAACAAGATATAACAATGAACCGACACAGGACAGCAAACACAAGGGGATCATAAAGGGAACACTAATGACAAGGACAGGTGAAACTGACTAGACAATCAAGACGAGACGAGGATAACAAGGGGGCGGAGTTACATAACGCGACAACACAAGCACATGGCCAAACAGCTGGCCATGCACTCGCACACAAAACATGATTCTGTCATGATCCTGCCTTAAGACCAGGGAAAATCAAGAACACAAAGGCAGAACCATGACAAATATTGTTTCACCAGTCTAAAAACGAATAAAGAAGAAAGCATGTTTTTAGTTAAAAAAGGAATAAGGAATGGACGCAAAAGTACACCGAAGGTAGTGGGAGGGACTATTGTGAGTTTAGAGGGCACGTCAGCCAGAGCTGTAGTGTGTATGTGAGTGAGTGAGTGAGGTTACTACCTGCTGAACAGAGGGTCGCCTAAAGAAGGATCTGAAGTGCCGGTGTTTCGGCTACAAAAACCCGCCGAACTGATCCGAAACCAGCCGAATTTGTATCCACCCGCCCAAACCCATTTTTGCCCGCAAAATAGATTGCTAAACCGCCCAATTGGGCGGGAAACCGCCCAATCTGGCAACCCTGCCCAATCCCCGTCTAACTTGTGGGCGGAGTTACCCTCACTGAATCAACCTAATTGGTCAAATCTACATCTGGAGTGCGATTTCATCATTTCCATTGGGCAAGTTTTTCTGCAGTATGCCATATATCCCATCCCATTTAATATAATTTTAATATTATTGCGTTTCATAAAATCAAAACAATTTATTTGATCATCTAAGGGATTTTTTTATTTTTTTATTTTTTTTCACTATTGCTGTTGAATTGGGTTCTATTTTGGCCCTGGGTTACAATAGGTTACTGTAAAGCTACGTCTTAGTTTGTGCTTATCTTGGCGAAAGCCGAGTACAAATCAGCATGAGGTTTAACATCTACTCTCGTGTAATGGAAATCTTAACATTTCAATGCAAGTCCATTTTGAATACATTTAACCTAAAGAAATCCTGACGTTGTTTGTACACACCCAGAGGTGATCATAAACTCCTCCTTCTTACAACACTAACCAGGAAGAGACTGTCAGGGTTGCCAGATTGGGCGGTTTTGCAATCTATTTTGCGGGCAAAAATGGGTTTGGGCGGGTGGATACAAATTGGGCTGGTTTCGGATCAGTTCGGCGGGTTTTTGTAGCCGAAACACCGGCACTTCAGATCCTTCTTTAGGCGACCCTCTGTTCAGCAGGTAGTAACCTCACACACTCACTCACATACACACTACAGCTCTGGCTGACGTGCCCTCTAAACTCACAATAGTCCCTCCCACTACCTTCGGTGTACTTTTGCGTCCATTCCTTATTCCTTTTTTAACTAAAAACATGCTTTCTTCTTTATTCGTTTTTAGACTGGTGAAACAATATTCACATACAGACTTATTTTCCTTTTATACAATGCTTAGATATTTAATTGAAAATCAAATAAGTGACATAAAACTTTTTTCCGTTTTACGAAATTTTATTTCTCAATTTTATTTGCGTTTAGATAATTAGATAATTCGAACATTTAGATAATTGCCTACTGAGCCCGGGAAGTCACCTGTGGAAAAAAACAAACAAAAACAAAAAAACAAAACGTTTTTGTAATTCGTCTCCTCAGTTTATAAGCCGTATAGGCTGTAAAATGTAGCTACTCGCGGATTTGTTCCTGGAAGGAAAAAGCTCAGTAGTAGCCTATAATAAGCAATAAAAGACTAGCCTAAAACAAAAACAATTCAAAAACTTTAAATGTTAGGTTATATAAAAATAAAACATTAATACATTATTTTATGATAAACATATTAAAGGGATAGTTCGGCCAAAAATGATATTTAAACCATGCATTACTCACCCTCAAGCCGTTCGAGATGCATATGTCAATCTTGTTTCAGACGAACACATTTTCAGTTATTTTAGAAAATGTCTTAGACCCTTCAGTGGATATAATGTGAAGCAATGGGGTCCACCTCCTTCAAGTCCCAAAATGTGCATACATCCTTCACAAAAGTAATCCATCCGGCTCCAGGGGGATAAACGAAGGCCTTCTGAGGGTAATCCGTGCGGTTTTGTCGTAAAAATATACATATTTAAAACTTTATAAATGAAAATATCTGACTTCCGGCAACGATCGACACGCGTGCGTTCACGCGCTTTCGTGTTTTGTTTTGCTCTGCTCTCTGGCTGCGCTGGCGCGTTCGTTCTACGTCACAACAGTTCCTACTCTACGTATTACCTCGTACACCGACTTCCATCACCCGTGAACGCGCGTCGATCGTTGCCGGAGGTCAGATATTTTCATTTATAAAGTTTTAAATATGTATATTTTTACGACAAAACCGCACGGATTACCCTCAGAAGGCCTTCGTTTATCCCCCTGGAGCCGGATGGATTACTTTTGTGAAGGATGTATTCACATTTTGGGACTTGAAGGAGGTGGACCACATTGCTTCACATTATATCCACTGAAGGGTCTAAGACATTTTCTAAAATAACTGAAAATGTGTTCGTCTGAAACAAGATTGACAGATGCATCTCGAACGGCTTGAGGGTGAGTAATGCATGGTTTAAATATCATTTTTGGCCGAACTATCCCTTTAAGTGAACTCATTTATAGTTATAAACGCAAATAATAATTGTCATTATTATTAGCCTACAGTTTGGATAGAAGACGCTTTTATCCAAAAAAGGAACAAAGCAATTTGTCAAATGTCAGTCATAATAGCCTGGTTAGACAATAATAATACAGGGCTAAGATTATTACAAATGAACAGAGCCGGATTAAATAAATGGACTACACTAGGCAGGCTGCATTTTGTGGGCCCCCCTCCACCTATCTTATTTATGAATTGAAATCTGAAACTTACCAAAGTTACTAATTCACATTTTACATAGCCTATTCTTTGGTTGCAAATTGGTTGTTTGTATGCCAAAATAAGTCATGTGTTGTATATTAAACAGTCTATGAGACTATTTTTTGATATTTATTATTTATACGTCATTACACGGCTCTATTAAATGCTATTAAATTATCCTCATCTTGTCCATTGGGAGTGTCATTGTTAAGGCAGTAGTATGCCTACCAGTTAATAACCAATAGGTGTCAGTAAACTATGTAAACAGAGCAAATAAGTTTATCTTATTTGCTCTGTTTACATTTAATCAACACATTCAATTAAGATTTTCTGCAAAATGCAATAGCTTACAACATTTATAAATGTTGTAATTAAGAACAAGAAGGCAAACATGACCCCTTCACATTCATCAAGACTATTTAGAAACTGTCTAACAATAAATAATAATAAATATAAGGATGGAGGACTAACTATGGAAAACTAAAGGTATTCAGACTATTAAAGACTTGTATATGGATGGAATACTTCTTACATTTCAAGAATTGTGTGATAAACACCAGATTCCCTCAAAACAGTTTTAAAAAAAAAAATATTCACAGCTTAAAAGTTTTATTTCTCCCAGGTCTACAGATATTATGTACATTCCCAAACTGTCATTAATAGAGGAAATAATTGGAAAAAGAGGTGAAAAGGGCCAATTGTCAAAATATTATAATTTAATAATGTCTAACTCTAAAGAGTCTGCTGTAGACAAATTAAACACATGGAGGAAAGACATTCAAGAAGAAATAGAGGAATTTGAATGGACTGAAGCATGTTTAAAGGCGCAAAAACAAATCATAAACACGCATCTTAAATTATTACAGTATAAATGGTTGACAAGGGTTTATATAACACCTGAAAAACTCAATCATATGTCTAGCAATATTCATGATATATGTACAAAATGCCAAAATTATAAAGGAACTCTAATTCACTGTCTATGGGAATGTTCTGATATACAGAAGTTCTGGAAGGATGTCATAAACTGTTTGTCAGCAGGGCCTGCATTTTGTTTTGGAAAATGAAGGGGAAATCCCCCCTTAGGTGATTCTTTAATTTGAGGGGGGAGTTTAGATTTTTTTTTTTTTTATATACATTTATCTCCTAAAATGTATGCTCACTCATTGCATTTTTACAATGGGGTAATTTTGTTCTCAAGAATTTACGCAACACAAGGAAGCTTGATTTCAATCTTTGAATTAAATTGAAAAAAGTAGCACAAAAGTACAATAGAATAAAGATACCTATAAAGAGAAAAGTTTTTGCTTAGGTCTGACACCAGTATTCAGAAATAGTACTACAGAGACTGAATAAAGTAGGCCTAATCAAATGCAAAATAACACTGGGTAGTGTTTTAGTCCTGGGAACTAAATTAAATACATATAGGATATTAATCCTGATTCCTTAAAATGAAAGCTATGTTTTGTTGTTTTGACAACCAAATTAATGACAGACCACGGCTGCTGTCACTGTAAGAGCTCGTGCACAGATCCTGTAGCCACTAACATTATACGGTCACGTGCGATGTATGCTTATTGAAGACATAACCGACTGTGTTTAGAGGATACTCACCAAGACCGAAATTTACATCATTTTCGCATGTTTTTGACTGTTAAAGCGATATAATCCACGAAAAATAACTGTTGTTACCCGCGAGCTTGTGAGGCGGCTTGTATGTGTGCTGAAAAAAGCATCTCTCAGACAGCGTGCAAGTATAGCCTACCGAATAGTTCAAGATCGCGTGAATGTTTAAACTGGTAAGACTTAAGACGTGCAAATGGTAAACTGTAGATACTCATGATGCAATGCTGGCCCATGCAAATGACAATTCCGTCTATCCCGACTCCGAAACGCGAGTGTATTATCGCCGCCTGAACGAGATAGGACATTTGTAAAAAAAAAATATTTTTGTCCCTCTGTCTGGGCCCCATCCCGCCAATCGGGCCCTAGGCACGTGCCTAGTTTGCCTTTGCGTTAATCCGGCTCTGCAAATGAACACAGGTTTTGACGCATTTCCAAGCAAGGGTTTGTGCAGAGTGTGGAGCGCGCTTGCTGCACGGCACGGAGGCGCGGGCGCGAACACTTGCGTTTTTCTATCTACAGTGGAAAACACCTTAAAATAGTACTCTATCATTTCTGGTCATAGAAAATAAAAAATACATCATTCGCAACTACTTTTATTTGTGTAAACTCAATAACAAGAAAACGTTAAAATAAAATAAAACAATCAGTCGCGCTCTTTTATGGTCTCCGTGAACTGGATCGCGTCTCAAAAATGAACTGAAACAAAATATAGCCTATGTAGGCTAAAGCTTGAAATGTCCACTTTTAAACGAACAAATTCGAATCGAAAGCAAATACAGTCTGATAATAATCCATATGAATTTCTTATAAGGCGCATCCGCGGATATGTTTCCAGTCGATTTAGAAAATACTAGTTTATTAATAAACAATTAAAATGCCTAGTTACATTTCAGAAACATTTATTAATAGACTATCAATCATCTATAGCCTTAGAAGTTTGGCCTTAGAAAACCATTTTGTCCATATTAGCCTAATTTGTGAATATTTTAAATGTTTAATAAAGGGGCAAAAAGTCATAAACAGAAATCTGAAAATACGTCTATATATAGGCATATATTTGCGCAGTGTTATAGCGTTAACGTTATAGGCCTACAGTTCAAATTCAAATTTTGGTGTTAAACTTTGCGTTTAAAAAATACAACAACCGTCCATTTTTAATTTTTTACGGGTTAAAAAAGGAAAAACGAATGGACGCAAAAGTACACCGACCAATGGGTCGTTTTAAAGCTTGTTTATGATGAAACAAACAAAAAAATAATAGGCTTGTTTGAGATGAGCAAAATCTGCGCAGAACCGATCACCGGTGATCAGCGCGAGATGCATGCCGGTTAGAAATGTGTCCGAGTGCGGTCCGCCTTGCTCTGATGTCATGCCGACGTATGTCAAAAAACTCTCGCGACCGCAAGGCGCATGTGTCGGATTCTGCAGTCGCGCGCAGTTGCTCTCCACCGACTGCGCTGATCAAAAGCATGATGGGAAACGACTTGCTGACGGCACAGCTTAATGCTCATTGGTTTAAACAACCGTGATGTATTGTTCTCTTTTAAAATGTTTGATTTTAAAACTCTGATATCATGTTTTATGTGTATAAATTATGTGTGGATATCCCCAAACTCTCTGACAGTGCGATCTATGTGATGTAATTTTTTTTTTTAATTTAAAATAAAAACACATCTGTATTAAAGAAAAAATGATTCATAAACATGTAGGCCTATTTAAAATGGAATTAAATAAGTACTTTGGGTGTCTTGTTCATTATATTTATTTTCATATTCAAGCAACAAAACTTAAATTACATCCAGTTTATTAGCAACACCGTGCACGAGTGTGAATCCCGTGAATCCCGCGATATCCGCATTCCCACAGGTGTCAGATCCACTGCGAGAAGAGAGATCTGTCCGTCTTGCCTGCGCTTTTTTCACTCCTCCTCTCACTGCAGCCGCCTACTCTCGACTACATTTCAGGCGAGGCAAGGCGCATCTCAAACAAGCCTAATAATTGGGCGGTTTTTTGTGCATTCTCGCGGGTTTTGACGAGGTTTTGGGCTGGAAAACGTGGCTGGCATCTGGCAACCCTGCTTGTTATTTCTCCTTTCTGTCACACCGACTTTGGCTCAACAAAAGCAATAAAGAATAAGCAATCGATGGAGAACAAAGAGGAGAACTTTACAGAAGGATTTTTGTGAAGTTCAACAGACAGCAGATCTTTGATTCTCATTGTGATTCACTTTTGAAAACCGTCGTTCAGAAAGTGAAAGTAAAGTTTAGTTTGCGAGACTCAAACGGTGAAAATGGCCTCAGCAGCTGAAGATGATTATATTTGTCCTGTTTGCTATGAAATCTTCAAGGCTCCTGTTCTTCTGTCCTGCAGTCACAGTTTCTGTAAAGAGTGTCTACAACAGTTCTGGAAAACTAAGAAAACTCAGGAGTGTCCTGTCTGCAGGAGAAGATCCTCAAGAGATGATCCTCCATTCAATCTAGCGTTAAAAAACTTGTGTGAGTCGTTCCTGAAGGAGAGAAATGAGAAACGTTCATCAGGATCTGAGGAGATCTGCAGTTTACACAGTGAGAAACTCAAACTCTTCTGTCTGGAGGACAAACAGCCTGTGTGTTTAGTGTGCAGAGACTCAGAGAAACACACCAATCACACATTCAGACCCATCAGTGAAGTGCTTTCATCATACAAGGTAAGACAAATGTTTCTTGTTTAACATTTAAAGAACAATAATTAGTCATAAACATAGATATCATCACATTCATGCATTATTATTTCAATGTCATTTTACTCAACTTTATATGACATTTACTGTAAAAGTATTTGCCCAACCTGATTTCTTATGTTTTTGTGTCTCATACTAAATAGTGGGGCCTTTTTCATAGAGATCATTATTTTGAAAAAAAAAAAGAGCACAATTGAGCGTCATCTTTAGTTCAGCCTCATTGGAGGGTTTTCAAGCATGAACTGCCTGTTTAAGGTCCTGCCACATCTTCTCACTTGGTTTCAGCTCAGGCCTTTGACAAGTCACTCCAAAACTGTAATTGTGCTTTTTTGAGCCGTTCAGAAGTGGATTTACTCACTATTCTCTGAATCATTGTCTTGTTGCTTGAGCTTCAGTTTGCAGACTAAAGATAGGATATTGTGCTTTAGCATTTTACTGATAGAAAGCAGAAAAATTCAGTTTCTACAATGTTGTTCTTGGCCTTTAGTGACTTTGAGCCTCTTCTGGGAAGGTTTGCTAATGTCCTGAGTTTTTTTCCATTTGGATATAATGGCTCTCGCTGTGGTTCTTTGAGTCCAAGAGCCTTTGAGAAAGCTTTGTAATCCTTCACAGACGGATGTATTTCAATTACCGTCTTCATCATTATTCCTGGAGTTTCTTTCACCTTTGTCAATTGTGTGTTACTGTTTAAGACCTTTTAACCAACTTCATGCTGTTGAAAAAGTCCTATTTAAGTGTTTATTTGTTTGAACATCTGCAGTGATCAGGACTGGTTGTGTTTAGTCCAGCTGAACAACATTATAAATATAGTTTCATAGATCTGAGGAATTAGTAACTATGGGGCCAAATACATTATCACGCAGGCCCAGTTAGTATTGGATAACTTTTTTTGCTTCAGTAAATAACATTGTCATTTACAAACTGTACTTTGTGTTCACTCAGGTTGCCTTTGTTTTATGGTTAGTTTTAATTTCTGATTCAATTTAGTATGAGATTTACACAAAAACCGAAGATATCAGGGTGGGGGTAAATACTTTTGCACAGAATTGTATGATCATCTGTATTTTCTTCTCTTCACTGTAATCTGGTGTTTAATGTATTTTTGTTCAATTCTAGGAGGAGCTCAATACAGCACTGAAGTCCTTACAACAGAAACTTCAACACAATGAAGAAGAGAAAGGAGAGTTTGAGAAAACAGCTCAACACATCAATGTGAGGAAACAGAATCAAGAGTCATTTTCATTACAGCTCTATGATCACTTTATACCGTAATGAATTGATATATTTAATATAATGAATTCCAGTTGATTATTTCTGTAAATGACAAGCAGCTTCTGCTTCTGGATCTGTTATATGTCGGGTATCTGAGATTTGTGTTGATTGAGATGACTGAAGTGAATGTGATTTGATTTCAGTCTCAAGCTGAGCACACAGAGCGTCAGATTAAAGAAGAGTTTGAGAAGCTTCATCAGTTTCTCAGAGACGAAGAAGAAGCTACAATCACTGCACTGAGGGAGGAAGAGGAGCAGAAGAAGCAGAGGATGAAGGAGAAGCTGGAGGAGATGAACACACACATCTCAGCTCTTTCACACACAATCAGAGACATGGAGGAGATGATGAAAGACAATGACGTCTCGTTTCTAAAGGTGACAAATCAATCTGGCTTCATTCTCTGTGCATAAAACAACTTGTATAGAGAGACTCATTGACAGTGAGAGTGTTTGATAAGATATTAAAATGTTTTCAAACTCTATATTTTCCAGAACTATAAAGTGTCGATGGAAAGGTAAGTGAGCTGCTCGTATCTCTTCTCTCAGTGGATCTGAACTCAAATTCACTGCAGTTCTGACTCCTGAATGTTCCTCAGAGTCCAGATCTCACAGCCGGATCCACGGATGAGTTCTGGAGCTTTGATTCATGTGTCGCGTTATCTGGGTAACCTGCCGTTCAGAGTCTGGAAGAAGATGCTGGAAACTGTCCAACACAGTGAGTCTCGGCAGATTTCACACAGTGCAGAAGATAGTTCAGACACACACACAACATCAACATTCGATAGAAATATATATATATCAGAGCTGCCAACTCTCACGGATTCAGCGTGAGACTCACACAATTGACACTTTTCATACGCTCTCACGCCACACATCCATTTTCTCACACAGATATAAATCGCGAAGCAAAGAGGACACGACACCGACAGACCAGACAGAGCAGGTCACTTTTGATATGGAACAAATTCTCAGCTCTCGAAAATGTATGAAATTTAAACAATAAACACTGTTTTGGCGGTTTTAAATGTGACCGATCGCAGTAGCGCCTCAGTTCAAGCGGCACGTAAACCGATCATCTCTCTTTACTACTAGTTAATAGTAAATAAACACGAATAAACAATAATAGGTATGTTGAAAGATAGAGTACAACTTATCGAAATGTAAATGCCTCATGCATAACATTGATCAATCAGTGTTTTTCAACGATCAATAAAACAGCTGGAGAACAATGTCACATAACGTTATATTTACCTCAGGACAGCCATTTAATGATCATAGCACGTAAGTTGGCTAGAAAAATGTTTATTTTTTAAAATATATTTAGTATTATATTTTTACTATAAAGTGGTTATTATAATAATAACCACATTATATTTAAGTTGAGTTGTTATTTTTAACCTTTAATAATACCAGCTGACAGGGGTCTCTGCAAGTTTACAGCATTATGTGAGAATTTCTTTCTTGAGAAAAATTTACATGTATCTACTGTACTATTTATCCAAATGAATCGATATTGAATCAAGATTGGAATCAAACCACAAGAATTGAAATGAATTGAAATTGTAAAATGTGTATCAAGCAATAATAAAAGCAGTAGCCTACCAGTCATTGCACCATGTAAACATGTTGTCACTAAACTTAATAAAATGTTTTGATAAAATTATGTTTGGTTAGGCTACCAAAATGTTTTGACGTCACAATAGCCTACGATGAAAGTTTTTTTTTTAATGTTTTACATTTACATTTCACATCATATCTCATCCTGTAATCTGATGTTCTTCTCTTTGCAGCTCCGGTGACTCTGGATCCAAACACAACACATCCTCGTCTCACACTCTCTGCTGATCTGACCAGTGTGTCGCTCAGTGATGAAGATAAAACACTTCCTGATAATCCAGAGAGGTTTGACTATTATCCATGTGTCCTGGGATCTGAGGGCTTTAACTCAGGAACACACTGCTGGGATGTGGAGGTTGGAGACAATACATACTGGAGTCTTGGAATAACCAGAGCATCAAACCAAAGGAAGGGAGAGGATTTCTTTTACTCTAATGTCTGGAGTGTGCGGTACAAGAACAGAAAATACATCTCAGAATCCCCAGAGCAACCCATCACTGTCTTTACTGTTAAACAGAAGCTCCAGCGTGTGAGAGTTCAGCTGGACTATGACAGAGGAACAGTGTCATTCTCTGATCCTGTAACTAACACACATTTACTCACATTCAGGACGTCCTTCACTGAAACTGTCTTTCCATTCTTATGTAAAGCCTGCACAACTCCTCTGAGGATATTACCAGTTAAACTGTATATTACAGCAGAAAATCACAGTTAAATCTGATTCTGCTTTACATTAATACAGTTTTGCAAATTATGCTTCAATAATAACACTGTAATCAAAGAGTCTCATTGATCAATCACACTTAATGTAAAATTTAGAGCCAATTTTACCCTTGTGTTTCCTTAAGTTTGTCTCTCTGTTTTTTTTAAATATTTTTTTCCTGTGTTAATGCCAACTGCAACGATTTTGGCACAAGTGTGTATTTTAATTGGAATTTCCACATTTCTTCTCATAAATCACATATTTACACTCAGGACCTTAAGGACAAAAATGTCCCCATTGAAACCCATTAAAACTGCCAATTTCTTTTTATCACAGGGCCATTTAACTATAAAATGATACAGTCTTTGTTAATATACTTGGGAAGGCTTTAAAATAATAATTCTTTTTTTTAAATGTACAAGATGGTGCCGTTTTCTCAGGTTTGGCCTATAAAGTGAATACTCACTTTTTTCCTGTTTTCTTCTTCTTCATATTAGAGTCAATTGTATAAATGATTGTGTAATAATTGTGTTTGTGTTGCTGTGAGGTTTGTGTATGTACTAAAAATTGTATTCATGCATGTAATAGTTGATAAAGAAAAATTATTGTATTGTAAATCCCAAATCAGTTATTATTATAAATGCAAAACTTAAAGCAGCAGTCCGGCGTTTTTCCTCTTTGTCTCCATCTCTGTTCGAAATCTGCAATTGCAGTCATTCGCGGAATTATCAACTTTACGTGAGTTGTGCTTCAACACCCTCGACACGGCACAGCGCGGATGGACACAGTGTTTGAGGAGAGTGTGTGTGTTAGTCACTGCGCCGGTGTGGATACTGGCATTCAGAATCACAGATTATACTTTTTGGAAGTATGACCAACATAAGAAGTTTCACCAGAAACTGTCCTCTGAACTAGCAACATCCACTGTTGTTCTGGTTCTGACATTGCAGTAAATCGCGCTGATTAAATCTAACAATCGCTTATAAGTTATCATATCACATAAAACCGTGCAAATTATACTGTGTTCTCAAATTGTTAAAGCTACACTGTGTAACTTTTTTAGTTTATTCTTAGCTAAAAACACTTAGTTCTTTCAAAAATATATGTGCTCATTAATGTATATTTACTTCGTTCAAGTAATAAAGTATTCTCGTGAGTGTATAATATGCCATTGAAAATACATACGGGTGAGGGGTTCTAATGTAGGTCGCCATGTTGCCCCTCCATCTTGAAAGTACAGTAGCGAAATCGAAATTGAGAGGAACAGAAACTAATATTCACTGGATGGTCATATACCTTTTCACCGCTAGATGGGGCTAAAAATCACACAGTGTAGCTTTAATGTTAACAACGTCAGCATTGCGTGACTACATGTAATGCCCTTCAGATATTATCCTTGTTTTCGCATGGATCGGTTGCGGTCTCTTTTTTCTGTAGCCGCTCCGAAGTCCGAGCGAAGTCTTCTGCATGTTACAGTGGTAGTGTTGTAGTACTCGAGACCGGTCTTGGTCTCGAGACCGGTCTCGAGACCACTTTTTGATGGTATCGGTCTCGTCTCGGACTCGACCGCATTTGGTCTCGGTCTTGTCTCGGTCTCGGACATATGAGGACTCGGGATTTTTTTTCAAGACCAGACTAGACCATGACTGTGAAAATATCACAAATTTGCCAGTATATTGACTAATTTTTTTGTTAACATCCTTGCTTTTATTGTATGTAAAACGTACCGATTCAAATCCAAGCAATAACGTGACTCATTGGTCATTGCTAATTATGTATTTTTGTTACCGCTGCCTGTCACCCATCCCCGCCCCCTTTCACTCGCACTCCCAAGAAAGTGATCTGTGGTCGTCTGGGAGCGGGAGAAGATGTCTGCAAAATCTTCAGTAATAAAATTCGGCTACAAAAATCATAAAGAATATATTTGCAAAACAACATCCAGAAGAAAGCATACAGCTTCTTGTAAATTCTGCAGTGCTTCGCTTTCAGAGACGGTGGGGACTACGTCAAACTTTTATCGTCATTTAGAAAGGAAGAACAAAGGTAAGCTATGTGTAAGTGATGTTAGCAAAGCTGGCTAGCTAACGTTAGCAATCTGCCTCGTACCAAATAAAATTACTCCTCACACAAAGAGATTTTGTCAATATCAGCTAACGTTATACATATTATAGGGATGGGAATTGAAAACCGGTTCCACTCGAGAACCGCTTCTAAGTTTTATGAACCATCGATATTGAATGCCCTCAACGTTAACGAGTCCTCTTATCGATGCTCCTGCTCCAAGGCTAATTTTTGTCCTGCCATAGTCTTATTTGATAGATGAGTAATGTAGACGAACTGCTGCGAGTGTGACAGGGCGCATCAGAAGAACGAGCAGAGAGAACGCCCCGGTCGCGCGCGCGCACTCTCTCTCTCTGTGGAGCCAGGCGAATGTATAAAGGCTTCAACACCGTCTCCTCCTAAGCGCTATCTTGCTCTCTCTCCCTGGCACATAGTAATCAAAATAAATCGACACTATGTAATGGTAAAAGGTCGGAAGACCACAGTTTTATGTGGAGCATTCGGATATATTTTTTCCTGAATTACTGCTGGGTGAATTGTGCTAAAATACCTTATCTTCTCTGAAAAGCGTTTACATCCGAGTGACAGTGCGCCGTGCGCGAGCCACACGAGAAAACACCGTATCCGTGCCACTGATCGCAGCGGCAACGAGCACTTTGATCACTTGATTTAAAAATCACATATCATGTACAGTTTTTGATGTATCAATATTTAGTAAAACACATATCAGTGACATGATGGGTTTTAACTTCATTCAGGAGATTTTGGGTAACTGCACAGACAGATGACTTTGAGCGCACCGCCAACGGTGTGTGTGTGTGTGTGTGTGTGTGTGTAACCATAGCGCCAAAACAACCAACTTTCGGATCCTGCACTTAAGCTAATAATTTCGTTTTTAAAAATATAATTATGTATTTAAAAGTTTCAGAA
This sequence comes from Tiaroga cobitis, assembly GCA_030578255.1. Taxonomy (NCBI): domain Eukaryota; kingdom Metazoa; phylum Chordata; class Actinopteri; order Cypriniformes; family Leuciscidae; genus Tiaroga; species Tiaroga cobitis. The sequence goes on along the minus strand of CM060604.1, from coordinate 52,086,808 downwards.
TGCAAAATCTTACAAGTTATTGCTTAGCTTCAACAACACTAGTCTGTTTTTTTCCCCTCCGGTCTCGACTTGATCTCGGTCTTGGTCTGTCTTGGTCTTGGTCTCGACTTGGTCTGTCTTGGTCTTGGTCTTGGTCTTGTCTTGGTCTCGATACCCTCTGGTCTTGGTAGTGTCTTGTTCTCGGTATAGGCGGTCTTGACTACAAGTCTATACAGCGGGTGAGTCTGTTGTCACTGGTGATCGTCGTTTGAACCTTTCTGGATCCGCCATCAAATTAATACATTTAATTATATCAAGTGCTGTGAGAAAAGGCCATAAATCTCCACCTCCAACATCCTCACACGCAATATAGCCTACTAGCCGAGACTCCTTTATGTGTACAGATGTGTGTGTGCAGATGTGTGTGTGTGCAGATGTGTGTGTGTGCAGATGTGTGTGTGTGTGTGTGTGTGTGTGCGTACAGATGTGTGTGTGCAGATGTGTGTGTGTACAGATGTGTGTGTGCAGATATGTGTGTACAGATGTGTGTGTACAGATGTGTGTGTACAGATGTGTGTGTGTGTGTGTGTGTGTGTGTGTGTGTGTACAGATGTGTGTGTGTGTGTGTGTGGGTGTGTACAGATGTGTGTGTACAGATGTGTGTGCAGATGTGTGTGTGCAGATGTGTGTGTGTGTGTGTGTGTACAGATGTGTGTGCAGATGTGTGTGTACAGATGTGTGTGTTCAGATGTGTGTGTGTGTGTGTGTGTGTGTGTACAGATGTGTGTGTGCAGATGTGGGTGTACAGATGTGTGTGTACAGATGTGTGTGTACAGATGTGTGTGTACAGATGTGTGTGTACAGATGTGTGTGTACAGATGTGTGTGTGTGTGTGTGTACAGATGTGTGTGTGCAGATGTGTGTGTGTGTGTGTGTGTGTGTACAGACGTGTGTGTGCAGATGTGTGTGTACAGATGTGTGTGTTAAGATGTGTGTGTACAGATGTGTGTATGCAGATGTGTGTGTACAGATGTGTGTGTGCAGATGTGTGTGTGTACAGATGTGTGTGCAGATGTGTGTGTGCAGATGTGTGTGTACAGATGTGTGTGTGCAGATGTGTGTGTACAGATGTGTGTGTTAAGATGTGTGTGTGTGTGTGTGTGTGTGTGTGTACAGATGTGTGTATGCAGATGTGTGTGTACAGATGTGTGTGCAGATGTGTGTGTGTACAGATGTGTGTGCAGATGTGTGTGTGCAGATGTGTGTGTACAGATGTGTGTGTACAGATGTGTGTGTGTGCAGATGTGTGTGTACAGATATGTATGTGTACAGGTGTGTGTGTACAGATGTGTGTGTGCAGATGTGTGTGTGTGCAGATGTGTGTGTGTGCAGATGTGTGTACAGATGTGTGTGTGTGTGTGAAGATGTGTGTGTGCAGATGTGTGTGTACAGATGTGTGTGTGCAGATGTGTGTGTGTGTGTGTGTGTGTGTACAGATGTGTGTGTGTACAGATGTGTGTGTGTACAGATGTGTGTGTGCAGATGTGTGTAAAGATGTGTGTGTGTGCAGATGTGTGTGAACAGATGTGTGTGTGCAGATGTGTGTGTACTTGTCTACCTATCTAAGTGGGGACCTTGGTGTCGTTATGTAGCACGCCCGCCTTCCGACTGGCGTTGCTGCAGTAAATTAATTTTGTTTGATAAAACAATGAGACAGACCAAGTTGTGCTGTTATCAGTAACGAGTCGCTCTGTAATGGCGGCTTCTTCTCTGCGACTCAAAGTTACTCACATAGTCTCCGATCAGCACATTGTCTCCGCCTACTGTTCACTGAGGATATTACTCATCACAAGTTCAGCATAATAACAGTAATTGAAACAATATCATAAACACAATAAAATAAATCAAATACATAAAGAAAAATATAATTATTCCTGTGACTATACATACAGGGTGTCACACTCTCCCCGACAAAAGAAATGGCTCCAGACAACACTGACCCTTTAACTCTTATAAACAGTTTACTCAATAACACAAACCTTCTCCTCACCTTGTAACCAATTTCAAGATTTCTGTGTCATGTGTAATATATGTGTTCATTGTTCACATTCATGTGTGTGTGTGCGAGTCTTAACCCTGTTTTCTTGTAGGCACTAATTCTCTAGTATCCACTAAAGGCAGCATAAGGTGATAAGGTAGGATAAGACCCTGTCTGATAAGGAAATGTAGGTAGGACGTGAGCACAAGGCACACATACTGGCCCCTGTACCCCAGAGTAATATGGTAACTGCTGTGTCTGCATAAATTGAGCAGCCCCTATCTCCGTAGGCAGTTCATAATTGGGCTGACCCAATGAGGGGTAAGTGAAGACCCGTGTGGGTTTTCTTTCTCTGCTTGATCTTCTTATATATCCATCTCCTGCGGAGTTTCCCATTGGACTAACCCTTTGTCTTTCTTCCTCCACAGGTACCATCTCTCCCAGCTCATCATACATCCTCTCAGATTCTGGTGCAGCAGGTAAATCAGTCAATGAGTGAGTTGTCACCGGCTCAGGTAAGTATTCTTCCTCTACTCCTAGAGAAATCTCTCCATGCCTCGCAGGTCCATCCTCACTATTTCTCCGTCTCCAATCTCCTCTTTCGTAAGTGTCAGGTATAGTCCTTCTCTGCTTAGATCTCTGCTGTTCAGAGGAGCGCAACCAGTAGTAAGCTCTCGGAGCGTCACTGTCATCCGAACATGAATCACTCGAATTTGCTTCCTCTGGCTCTCTTGCCGATTTTAACAATCTTGGTTTCCTTCTCTTAGGTCTACATGACTCATCAACCCCCGGAGGTGGCGGGTCTACAGGTAGGTCATTAACCAGGTGAAGCAGGTTTCGATGCAAGGTACGTATCATTGCTGGATTTTGACCTCCACTGGACTCAGGGTACACTTGATAGACCGGTCCATCTCCTATTCTTTCTTTGACCACGTGCACTGTTCTCTCCCAGTATGATCTTAGCTTTCCAGGCCCGCCCCGTTCACTTAGGTTACGAACCAGAACTCGATCTCCTGGTTGCAGCACAACACCCAGAAGGTGCTGGTCATAATATTTCTTGTTCCGTGCGCTCGCTTGTTTACTGTTGTCCGAGGCTAGTTTATATGCATCCGCCATCCGGTGTGCCCACTTCTCTGCATAATTTCGAGGTGAGTAATGGTCATCCTCTGATTTTAGTCCAAACAACAAGTCGACGGGCAAGCGAGGGTGACGTCCATACAGAAGGAAGAATGGAGAGAACCCCGTCGCTTCGTGTTTAGTGCAATTATAAGCATGCACTACCTTCGGGAGGTGGTCTTTCCATCTATCCTTTTCCTTCTCTTCCAGCGTCCTCAACATTTGTAGCAGAGTGCGATTGAAACGTTCCGCTGGGTTTGATTGGGGGTGATAAGGTGTTGTTCTTGAGTTACTGACCCCTGTTAACTGCTGCAAAGTCGCGAAGAGATGGTTCTCGAATTCACGGCCTTGGTCGTGATGAAGCCAGCAAGGATAGCCAAATCTTGGGATATAGTCGTTAAATATCCTCTCAGCCGCTGTCCTTCCAGACTTGTCTCTTGTCGGGTACGCCTGGGCAAATCTGGTAAAATGGTCCACCAACACCAGAATATATTCATATATTCATTACATAGTGCTCAATCTCCTTTTTCATAAAAGGCCAGTAGAATCTGCTCCTTGCCAAGTCTAGAACTCGTTCCGTCCCTACATGACCCATGTCGTTGTGCAACTGTTTCAAGGCCAACTGCTTAAACAAGTTGAGATCTGTGACTGGTCTTACGATAGAGCAGGTCCTCTTCAAGATCCAGTTTTCTCCACTCATACAACAGTCTCTTTAGGTCTCCTTTAGCAGTTTTCGTCATTTCATATGTCAGTTCTCCACCACTTTCCTTTAATTCTATCACCTTACCAACAACAGGATCTTCCCTCTGGGCAGCTTTCAACTCAGAGCGGTCAAGTGTCGTGAGACTCTCTCCAAAATGGCACTCTGCATTCTCTTGACGTGCATTAAGAGCCGCAACCCAGGCAACTTGATTCTCTTGGTCAGCCCGACTTCCTTCCCATGTAGCCAAGACCACCTCCTCTGTGAGAACTTCGGTACAGGCAGTCATAAACTCATTGATATCGAGGGGACAACGAGAGAGCATGTCCGCGTCCGCATTCATTTTGCCTGGTCTGTAGCGAATGTCAAATCTGAAGTCTGCCAATTCTCCCACCCACCTATGTCCAACAGCGTTGAGTTTGGCCGTTCTGAGGACATACGTCAACGGGTTGTTGTCTGTGAAGACTGTAAAATGTGGCGCATAGAACAAATAATCGCGGAACTTCTCACAGACAGCCCATTTAAGTGCCAGGAACTCAAGCTTTCCGGAGTGGAGTCTATAACTTCTCTCGGCGGGAGTCAACGTTCTGGAGCCATAGCCAATAACTCTGAGTCTGCCCTCTTGCTGTTGGTACAGCACAGCCCCGAGCCCCTGTTCAGACGCGTCTGTATGGAGCACAAATGGGAGTTCAAAGTTCGGGTAAGCAAGTACCGGGGGGGTTGTTAGAGCCCCAATGAGTCTCTCCAACACACCTTGGTGCACACTCATCCACTCTACTTTTGCACGGGATGGTAACTGGTTCCCTCTTTTCTCAGTTTTACCAGACTTATTCAGCCCCCCAGAGGCTACTGATCCCCGAGACTGGAGGAGTTCGTACAGTGGCTTAGCGATCCGTGAAAAGTCCTGGATGAAGGTGCGGTAGTAACTGAGGAACCCCAACAATCGCCGCAACTCCCCGACAGTAGTGGGCTTTTGGTCTCTCAGGGATAGGACAGCTTCTAGGTCTTTTGGGTCAATGCAGACACCATCCTCCGAAACTAGTCTCCCCACATATCTGACCTCTCTCTTGAAGAGTTCGCATTTTGCTGGCCTCAACTTTACTCCATGATGCCGCAGTACTCTGAGGACTCTCCTTAGCCCCTGAACATGGTCACTGAACATTTTACCATAGCAAAGGATGTCGTCGAGATACGGGATACATAATTCGTCTCTCAGTGCGTCCAGCATCCCCTCCATACTCCTCTGGAACGCCGCTGGTGCATTAGCCAATCCGAAGGGTATGCGCACCCACTCATATAGACCCCAAGGGGTTGTGAATGCCGTAAGGTGCCGATATCCCTCCGCCATGAATCCCTGATGGTAGGCCTTTCCCTGATCCAGAATTGAAAACCATCGGTAGCCTCCCAGAGTGTCAATGAGGTCCTGGATCCGGGGGAGGGGATGTCGGTCTGGGACTGTCTTCTGGTTTAACAACCTGTAGTCTATGCACAGTCTCAGCGTGCCATCTTTCTTCCGAACGCACACCACCGGGGCTGCATATGGAGACTTCGACTTGAGCACCCAACCTCGAGCTAGTAAGTCCTGAACGTAATCCTTCACCTCCTTATATAGTGGTTTTGGAATGGAGGCATAAGCTCGCTGAACAGGGATGTTGTCCTTCAGGTTAATCGTCATCTGTAAGCTTGGGATGCACCCAATATCATCATCTCCGCGAGCAAACACGTTGGATTCTTCATAAAGCATGTTTTGATTAATTTCTGCTGTTCTTCTTCCAGATGGCTTACATCGACCGGCGGATGCCACAAGCTGTCTGCCCTGCGGACGTCCTCATGTTCTTGGGGACCTGGTTCTTCTCCATGGCTCACTGGTGAGACACCTCTGTTTACCAAGTCTTGCTGCTCCGTTTCGATAATGCTTGATATTGGCTGAATACTTCCTAGAGGTGTACGTCGTCTGATAGTGACTTCACAAGCAGTAGGGTTTCCCAGGGGAATCCTAACATAGGGCCGCCGGTCTGTCCCCTCTAATTCCATCAGACCTTCTCCAACGTCTAGTTGAGTTAACAATGTACTCTCCTCACTGGACTCGAACAGTACTACTGGTTCAGAGCATTCCAAGCTGACTGAAACTTCACACTTAATATGAGTCACCTGACCGGGTGGTACGGCCACATCTCTAGGGCCGACTGTGACAATAGCCCCGGGGTTCACATGGGGTTGTTCCTGAATGAAGCTCACTATCGCGTTGGCTTGTTCGCCTTTGATGTCCAGGGCCATCTTTAGGAGTTCTGCAAAAGCACATAGACCCAGCTCTGTGTTCTTCTTTCCTCTTATTATCTCCTCGACCACATTAAAACCCAGCAACGGCCGCTCTAATGGCATCTTCCCCACGAGGAAAGGCACTTGAATAGCCAAACTTGGATCATCATTCCCAGGCAGGTTCACTGTCAATTCTACCCATCCCTCGAATGGCAATGGTTCTCCATTAACAGCTGAGACATTGAAGTCGCCCCCATCGACTATTTCTGACAGTGGTCGCAGAGCTTGATCTGGTACGTATTTACTCTTCCAGTTGCAGTCGATTATACTAACTTGCGCTCCTGTGTCCAGTAGAGCAGTTACTGCAAACCCATGAATGTGGCACTTGAGGGTGGCTTTCTTTCCAATGAGCTGGGCTACTCGGTCACAGGAACTTTGTCTTTGACTTGGCGAATCAGGTGTCCTACCCATCCAAGCTTCTCTTTCCTTAGGCTGGAGCTGTGGTTGCTCGGTCACTGTTCACCCCTCATCAGTGGCCGCTGGTCGTTTCCCGACCCCTTTTCCCTTCTTAGACAGCCCACCGCACGATGTCGTTCCTCACCACACACAAAGCAATGACTGCAAGAGGTAGCATCCTTGCTACTACATTTGGGACACATTCGTCGACGTTGCCTTCGCTGCAGCTGGGAGTCGATGACTTTGCACTGACCTTCTGTCGTTCTCGCCTTTGCAAGTGATTCAACAGTCTTGGTAAGGGCTTCAATTTGTGCACTTAATCGGCGAATCGTCTCGGTTTGGTCGTTTTGTCTACTGCAATATGAGTCTTTACCTCGGCTGGACTCCCACTGGGCGCTGAGAGCATTCGACGCTCTCTGCCGTGCAGCTTGTCCCAACCGACGTTGTCTTTCACTTTCGTCACTGGTTATCTGGGTTACTTGGCGCAGGAGTGCCTCATCTGTCACCAGGCGATTCGTAAGCAGAGGTTTCAATTCGGTGCGTAACTGGTTGTACTTTGCACCCATGCCCTGATAAATCGTCCTCAGAAACACATTTTGAATTGTTTGTTCATCATACTCCAGGTCTGTGACAGTTTGTTTGGACAGAAAAATTAGTTTCTGTTTCAGTCCAATCAGTCTATACAGGAATTGTTGAGGAGTTTCGTTGTCATTCTGTTTACCACACATTAACTCCTGGAAGAGCTCAGAGCTACTTCTCTCATTCAGATGCGACTGAAGGAAACTCTTTAATTCTAGGATTGTCAGTCCCTCCTTGTTTACTAACATGTCCTTAAAGTTTCCTGGCTTAATGACTCTCAAGACCCCTCTGATGATGTCATTTTCACTGTGGTTAGCTGCCAGTCCCTCATCTATTTGCTTAAGTACACTTGTGTAACTTATATCAGAAGTACTGTCACCAATCTGCCCCCCTTGAACTTTGAACTCTCTGTGCTGAAATGGCAGTAGCTGGAGGTCACGGAGAGAGATCATACTTTCCCTTTTTCCACTGCTGAGCTCACCAGCTACATTCACAGGTAAGCTACCGCTACTTTTGGGAGATTCTGATTTACTTGGGTTAACCTCAATCTTGTATTGTGCTAATTTTCGCCCTAACTCTTCATAGCAGTCTACTAATCGGTTATACTCCATTGGCTGTGTCTGTGTGTCAGTGGCGTGTGTAAGTTGTTGTGGTGGTGTAAGTGACACAGTGTCATGCAAAACCGTTTTTACATTCTGTTTCTGGATTATCACATCTACATTGTCTTTTAACAGTAACAATTGAGACAACCCTCCATCTTCTAACTCCAGCAGCAAATCACTGTTCATGTACTCAACAATGTACTCAAAGCAACACTCCTCATCAGTTACATCCAACCTATGCTTTCCTGGTGCTGCAGTTGGCTCCAGACAATCCACCAGGCTGATCAGTTCATCATGGGTGAGTTGATGAAGTCTTTTCTTGATTTCCCAAACTGTTGCTTTTCTCATCTTATCGACAAGCCAGCAGCTGATGGGTTCACACTTGGCTGGTATCACACTGCACTACTCCTCCTCAGCCAGGAAAGCCTTTCACCACCGTGCTTTGGTTCTCCTGCCGCCGTTGAGCTGCCTTTTGTGGTCCTCACGCCTCACCCGTCACTCAGCCCTTCTGTGGTTCATTTGAATTGGATCCGCATACCAGCAGGTGGCGCTAGATCCCGGGGCGAGCCCCCAAAATCTGTAGCACGCCCGCCGTCCGACTGGCGTTGCTGCAGTAAATTAATTCTGTTTGATAAAACCATGAGACAGACCACTCATCACAAGTTCAGCATAATAACAGTAATTGAAACAATATCATAAACACAATAAAATAAATCAAATACATAAAGAAAAATATAATTATTCCTGTGACTATACATACAGGGTGTCACAGTTACACACTCACCAAAAGGGAACCGCCGAGCCAAGTGGGGACATTTTTTAAGTCCCCTGTTGGTCATGCCTTAAAACATGCTAAAATCAAGTAAAAAACGCTCTGGTGATTTTTTTACATTTTTGACCAAGTGGGGACCTGCAAGTGTGTGTGTGTTTAAGCCCATAGCTCTGAGACTGTAGAGCTGCTGTTTAACTGCTGCTTAGTTAAGGAACTTTCGGTAACTTTGTAATAACTGCATGCTATTAATCATTAGTTAAGCATTAGTCAACTGTTAATTCATCATTTATAAAGCATTAAAATACATAAATAAGCAGTATATAAATACAGCTATAAATGTGTTATTCTTGTTTTAAAAGCATATCTATAATGTGTTTAATAAATGTATTTTCTTACTTTATTAATGATCAATTTACAATGTCTAAATGAAATAGCATTATTTACAAACCAGTTATTTATGAGTTGTCAGTGGTTCATAAGATCACTTAGAACGTGTGAGTAAATGATATATATATATAGCCTATGTATATGTCTATATATATATATATTATTTTTTACGCGACTCGGCGATGACGTCACATCAGGTAGACGCAGGCTGCAGGCAGCGGCGCGCTTCAGAATTGGTTCACAGTAAAGTCTGATGGTTCACAGCCGAGGAGATCGATGTTCTCGTCAGGGCCGTAAAAGAAAGAGAAGTGACATTGGGGATGGGACGAACCCACCCAAATTAGCTTCGGTTAAACATGCATATTCTAATTTGGGTAAATGTGTAAGCTTTATGCCTATTTTTCCTATCGTCATGAACAAAACAATGATTTCACTCGTGTTTAAATAGTTTTCCTTATAATAATGTATCATTTGCAAACAGTAAAATGCATCCGTGTAGATGAGAGAATCATCTACAGTGTATGCGCGTTGTTCACTCTGTATCTGCAAGCATGCGCGCTTAAAATAGCATCTGAATGTACGCGCAACCTATGCTCGCAACGCGCCAGACTTTAGACTAGGGTGACCAATAGTCCTGTTCCCTTTCAAGGCGGTCACTTCGACATTACGTCATACTGACGTATATGGGAACTCCTCCCTTCTCCATTTTCACTGAAATCTTATAGGATAACGCCAGCTGGAGACAGCTGGCTAATTGTATAAATAGTATATAGTATAAATAGCATGGACGCGACAATTACGTCAGAATCTCTTTCTTCACGCTAGAAGTCTTATCTGAAGTCATCGTGGAAGTTGCAATAGAGGTTACTCACCACGTTTCCTCCCCGCATCCGATGGCTGCTACATGCCAGATATATGCGGTATTGACTCGCTCTACCCGAACAAGGATCTACCGAGGCCGCACTCACGGACGACAGACATGTGCCGGTCTACCAGTGCGCGCCCTCATAAACCCGGGCATCAGCTGGGATGAGGCCCACTGCCGCCAGCGGCCGCTGGTGGGCCCTCTCACGCCCAAAGAAGAGTTGAATAGCCCGGTATCTAAAAACAACCAGGCTACTTCAAGAAAGATTCCGTCTTCACGACGTCCTATGGTAAGTCATGCGAAGGACGCATCCAGAGAGACGAGGCAAGGCCATGGCTCTGTGTCTAAAGGCGCGAAAGTGGGCATTTCCCCCTGTGGCTCAGTGGCGAAACCCAAAGCCGTTGCACGGGGGACCCGTGTTCGATCCCAGCTCTCGCAGCATATAAAATTTAGTCTCGCCGCGGCCAGACTTTACACCGAAACTTTTGATCTCTATACGGTCCAGCCTTCCTCGATGTCTCTCTTCGTCGGCACCTCGTCCCGCCCAATTCGGCTACAGCCGCCAAAACGGTTCGAACCCGAACGAACCGGATCTTCACCGTTGGCAGAGGGCGGGACCGGTAATGTGGCGACACAGGCCACGGAGAGCGCCGCGCCAGGACGCCCCGCTCTGGTAATGGAGGTGCACAGCTAGAGCTTATGTCGTCAGGCTGCCCTGTATCCTTCAGTGCAACTGGTCATTCTGATTTAACCACGTATCCACAGTTGTTGTCGCTACGCAACTGACGCTGTGTTTATGTTCACACTGCTCACTGATATGTGCTATAATTTGTGCCGTTATATATTGTTATATCCCTATATATTGCCCTGTATCCCTCAGTGCAACTGGCCATTCTATTAACGACGTATTCACAGTTGTTGTCGCTACACCACTGACGCTGTGTTTATGTACACGCTGCACACTGATATGTGCTATGATTTAACTGTTATGCCCTTATATGTTGCCCTGTATCCCTCAGTGCAACTGGCCATTCTGATTTAACCACGTATTCACAGTTGTTGTCGCTACGCCACTGACGCTGTGTTTACACACTGCACACTGATATGTGCTATGATTTAACTGTTATGCCCTTATATATTGCCCTGTATCCCTCAGTGCAACTGGCCATTCTATTAACGACGTATTCACAGTTGTTGTCGCTACGCCACTGACGCTGTGTTTATGTACAGACTGCACACTGATATGTGCTATGATTTAACTGTTATGCCCTTATATGTTGCCCTGTATCCCTCAGTGCAACTGGCCATTCTATTAACGACGTATTCACAGTTGTTGTCGCTACGCCACTGACGCTGTGTTTACACACTGCACACTGATATGTGCTATGATTTAACTGTTATGCCCTTATATATTGCCCTGTATCCCTCAGTGCAACTGGCCATTCTATTAACGACGTATTCACAGTTGTTGTCGCTACGCCACTGACGCTGTGTTTATGTACAGACTGCACACTGATATGTGCTATGATTTAACTGTTATGCCCTTATATGTTGCCCTGTATCCCTCAGTGCAACTGGCCATTCTATTAACGACGTATTCACAGTTGTTGTCGCTACGCCACTGACGCTGTGTTTACACACTGCACACTGATATGTGCTATGATTTAACTGTTATGCCCTTATATATTGCCCTGTATCCCTCAGTGCAACTGGCCATTCTGATTTAACCACGTATTCACAGTTGTTGTCGCTACGCCACTGACGCTGTGTTTATGTACACACTGCACACTGATATGTGCTATGATTTAACTGTTATGCCCTTATATGTTGCCCTGTATCCCTCAGTGCAACTGGCCATTCTATTAACGACGTATTCACAGTTGTTGTCGCTACACCACTGACGCTGTGTTTATGTACACACTGCACACTGATATGTGCTATGATTTAACTGTTATGCCCTTATATATTGCCCTGTATCCCTCAGTGCAACTGGCCATTCTATTAACGACGTATTCACAGTTGTTGTCGCTACGCCACTGACGCTGTGTTTATGTACACACTGCACACTGATATGTGCTATGATTTAACTGTTATGCCCTTATATATTGCCCTGTATCCCTCAGTGCAACTGGCCATTCTATTAACGACGTATTCACAGTTGTTGTCGCTACACCACTGACGCTGTGTTTATGTACACACTGCACACTGATATGTGCTATGATTTAACTGTTATGCCCTTATATATTGCCCTGTATCCCTCAGTGCAACTGGCCATTCTATTAACGACGTATTCACAGTTGTTGTCGCTATGCCACTGACGCTGTGTTTATGTACACGCTGCACACTGATATGTGCTATGATTTAACTGTTATGCCCTTATATATTGCCCTGTATCCCTCAGTGCAACTGGCCATTCTGATTTAACCACGTATTCACAGTTGTTGTCGCTACGCCACTGACGCTGTGTTTATGTACACACTGCACACTGATATGTGCTATGATTTAACTGTTATGCCCTTATATGTTGCCCTGTATCCCTCAGTGCAACTGGCCATTCTGATTTAACCACGTATTCACAGTTGTTGTCGCTACGCCACTGACGCTGTGTTTATGTTCACACTGCACACTGATATGTGCTAAGATTCGCGCCGTTATATGCTGCCCTGTTTCTTCAGTGCAAATGGCTATTCTGATTACCACGTATTCACAGTTGTTGTACGATGAAATGACGCTGTGTTTACGTGCACTCTACAAACCGTTATGTGTTCATGATTCATGCCGCTAAAAATTGCCCTGTATCCTTCAGTGCAACTGGCTATTCTGATTCACAGTTGTGCAATACCACTGACGCTGTGTTTATGTACACTGATATGTGTTTGTGTTATGCTTATGCCACGATATTGCCCTGTACCCTTCAGTGCAACTGGCTATTCTGATTACTACGTATTCACAGTTGTTGCGATGCAACGGACGCTGTGTTACGTACACACTACGCACTGTTATGTGTATGATTTATGCCATTATATTTTGCCCTGTTCCTGTATCCTTCAGTGCAAATGGCTATTCCGATTACTACGTATTCACAGTCGTGCGATGCAACTGACGCTGTGTTACGAACACACGGTACACTGCGTTATGAATTTTGCCGTTGTTGTCCTGTATCCTTCAGTGCAAATGGCTATTCTGATTACTACGTATTCACAGTTGTTGTGCGATGCAACTGGCGCTGTTACGTACATACTACACAGCGTTATGCGTTGGGATTTATGCCATTATATATTGCCCTGTAATTTTCAGTGCAAATGGCTATTCTGATTACTATGCAGTACGTATTCACAGTTGTTTTGCGATGCAGGTGACGCTGTGTTTATGTACACACTACACACTGTGTTATGAATTTTGCCATTGTATATTGCCCTGTATCCTTCAGTGCAAATAACTATTCTGATTACTACGTATTCACAGTGTGGCGCGATGCAACTGACACTGTGTTACGTACATACAACTCACTGTGTAATGGTTTATGCCATTATATATTGCCCTGTGTCCTTCAGTGCAAATGGCTATTCTGATTACTACGCAGTGCATATTCACAGTTGTCGTGTGATACAACTGACGCCGTGTCTATGTACACTCTACACACTGAATGTGTTATGATTTATGCCGTTATACATTGCCCTGTATCCTTCAGTGCAAATGGCTATTCTGATTGAGTACACAGTTGTTGTGCGGTGCAACTGACGCTGTGTACACGCTACGCACTGATGTGCTATGTTTACGCCGCTAAATATTGCCCTGTATCATCAGTGCAACCGGCTATTCTGACTTACTATGTATTCACAGTCGATGTCGCGATGCCTCTGACGCTGTGTTTTTGTACATACTAATGTGACTATGCTATCGCGTTGCCCTGTATCCTTCAGTGCACCTAGCTATCCTATCTAACTGTGCATAGTCACAGTTTGTCGCTACGGCGACTTGCGCTGCATCTGTGTCCACACTGAAGCGTTATGCAGTTATGTTGCTAACGTAACTGACCATTATGTGAACTGTGCATATTCATGCAGTTTCGGTCGCTTCGTCGACTTGCACCGCATTATACACTCAGATGTTTGAAATGTGCACACTGATGGGTAATGCTGTTATGTTGCCCTCTATCCTTCAGTGCAACATCCAGCTATCCTATCTAACTGCATATTCTGTTCTGTCGCTATGGCGACTACACGGCACGTACAAGGACGTGTTTTTGCTATTTTGTTGCCCTGTTTCCTTCAGTGCAAAACTAGCTATCCTAATCTAACCGTGCATATTCGCAGTTCTGGATGTATGTACGTAAACGGATGTGTTATGCTGTAATGCTGCCCTGTTTCCTTCAGTGCTGCTGGCCATCCTAATCTAACTATGCATCTTAGTTTCTGTCTCTACACAGTTTCTGTTGCTACAGCGTCTTATGCTGCGTTATGTACATGCAAGGATGCGCTATTCCTTACTTACTTGTGTTATGCTGCCATGTTGCCCTGTATCTTCAGTGCAACTAGCTATCCCAGTCAAACTGTGCATATTCACAGTCTCCGTCGATACGGCGACATGCGCTGCATTTATTTACAAATGGATGTGTTCATGCAGCCCCATATCCTTCAGTGCCTAAATACTGAGCTAACTGTACATTGGCTATAGAACATCGGCTATGTTCTACAAGGTAGCACCCCAGCCCCAAGCTGTGGAACCTTCTCGTGTGTCTGCTGCTGGGTCCTTAGTTGAGCAAGACACTTCACACTGACAAGTGCTGAGACGGAGCTCTCCCTGAGATGGCCTTACCACCGGCTCTCGCCCCAGCGAAGCACTTGGAGACTTACGCTCATTCTAGTGAATAGTGTCGCATTGTCTCGGACCTGATGACTGCAGCGTCACTCTCAGTCCGATACCAAGCTACGTTCCGAAGTCGCTTACACCGTTCAGAGCACAGGTTGATCCCTGACCGCCTTATCTGCTGAGTTCAGCCTCGCATGATGCCGATGCTCAGAGTGATGTTGGCCCTGTAAGGGATTTGTGGATGTACGTGGATCACTAGGCAGCAGTCTTCCAGCTGTTTGTGTGCTTGGTGGATGGTACTAGGGACGTGATGTTTTATACGGAGTCTTTCTCTCTGAATTCGACGCTTTAAATGGTTGCTTAATGCCTACGGGATTTAGGGATGCTGGCTGTCTTCTCAGAACACATTTGCCATGGTTCCAAGTTTGATGCACCACCTTAGCGTCGTGGGTTCGGTGAGTTTTATCTATGTACTCATGAAACTGTTACCACCAGCTGTGCAGTAGTCTGTATTGCAGAGTTACCATTGCTGCTAACTCTGTGTTATGACTATAAGGTTACATAGCTGTTTCCACATTACGCAGTAGTTTCCAATGTACTGTTAACTGCGTGTGGCTTAAGGTTATGCAGCTGTCACCGCTATGCCGTCGACACTGTGTTAGCTCTTGTGCTCAAGTGCTTATGGTGTTGTGCTGCCCTGTCCAGTGCAGCCTTCGCCTCATTGCAGTGGATGCGCAACTTGGTAAAGCCGGAGCAGACATTGGTCTAGTTTCGCCTATCAGTTTTGAGTGCTTCTAGCGGCGCTGCTGGCTTAGAACTGTGTTTCCTGTGGGAGTGTAGCTTGACCCCGTTCAGGGCTTATCTTCACTGCGCTCACGGCGGGATTCTATACAGTTCCCATATACGTCAGTATGACGTAATGTCGAAGTGACCGCCTTGAAAGGGAACGTCTCCGGTTACTATCGTAACCTCGGTTCCCTGAGAGGCGGGAACGAGACATTACGTCAACCGCCGTGCTCGCCGTTTGATCAGCTGTGCTAGCGTTCAGTCTTTATTCTGACGTAATTGTCGCGTCCATGCTATTTATACTGCCCGCGGACCGGTCAGCATTTGCATGTTTTGCGTCAATTGGCCAGCTGTCTCCAGCTGGCGTTATCCTATAAGATTTCAGTGAAAATGGAGAAGGGAGGAGTTCCCATATACGTCAATATGACGTAATGTCTCGTTCCCGCCTCTCAGGGAACCGAGGTTACGATAGTAACCGGAGACGTTTTCCCAGGACATGTTCTGTTTTCACGTCCTGTCCTGGCTGTTTTGTTTTTTTTTTTATTATGAAAATGTCCTGGTTTTCAAAAAACTTCTGGGAAAGATCAGCTCTAAAGCAAAACATAGATGGGAGGATGAGGAAGAAAAACAGGATAAAGAGGAAGAAAACTAAAGATACATTTTGTTAGTTCGTTTTTGTAAGTTTGTGAGAGCTATTTTTGTTAAATTTGGAGGTATTTCTTTTAGTTATTTCTAAATTATATATTTATTTTTCTAATACAGAAGAGACATTTCATTCATTCAAACCTGTAATAAAACAGGCTCTGAGAAGCCGTATCTGAATTTGTGTCTTGTAATATAACCATTTTCTATCCATACAGAGGAGGCGTAGGCTATACTTTAAATATACTGATACAGATGTAACGTGCCTAACGCAGCATCCTGGACATGAGGCATAATGCCTGAATCCATTTGTGCTATACATACAGTAGCATACTCACACTTCATGCAGGATAGGTCCCCTTCAAGCCAGCACGCACGAGTATGTTCATGGTT
Organism: Tiaroga cobitis; assembly: GCA_030578255.1. Lineage (NCBI taxonomy): Eukaryota > Metazoa > Chordata > Actinopteri > Cypriniformes > Leuciscidae > Tiaroga > Tiaroga cobitis. Next base: position 52,070,422 of record CM060604.1, on the reverse strand, counting down.
TATGTTTACTTCACCTTTTTATTTTTTACATGGAGTCCTTTAAACAACAGCTATAGGTGACAGGAGATGTGTTGCATACACAATAAACATGCATCAGAGACGTTTCCAAACTACTTACAGAGTTTAAAACTTAAGAATCTTTCCTACTTATCGCTAGGCTATAGCGGTACACTGCGTACAGGCAGGCTATACACTGGGCTTATGGAGTTTTAGGCAGGAATATAAGAAGCCTCTCGTGTGGTTTCAACCATCAGACAACAATTCCAAAGTCGTGAGCAGACCTATCAGGGCTTTCAATTGCCTCGTTTGGATGAAAATTATTTTTTTTTAAAAATTGCTTATTCTGTTGTGATCACCCAATTGCCCTCAAAATGTTATAAAGTACACAGAACACATGCATTTTTATAAGAAAAAAAACAGTTTATTGGCATTGCTTGTAATGGTTACTAAACATTTACTGAACAAAGACAAAGATTACTGAACAAAGACACAGGTTTCAAGTAAACAAATCTATATAAAAAAAGCCCACTGATGAAGGGCTAGACCTGAAACGTTTGCACAGTTTCTTTTGCCTGCAATAGTGTGTTCCAGAGCCATAGAGAGAGAGAGTTACGACACTCCCATAGACCGCCATAGGAACTCTGGAAAGAGGAAGTAACGTGTGTCGTGGAGCTGGTAAATTAATGAAATTACTGTATTTTTTTTTTTTACTTTTACACACATTAGCCGACCTCTCGTGAATCTAGTCAGTACATTTTATGTAGCCAGTTTTAGTTAATGCTTATTGGAAGAAATTGGGTTAATTGCAGCTAGCTATAGCTCACATGACCAACTCTTCATTAAAGTTAGCTAACTTATGGTAACCTGAAGTATATATTATTTATAATATATATATGCATTTATGTATATGTAGGCCTATGCATATATACACACATAACCCTAACCCATTTAAATAAATGAATTGTGTGTGTGTGTGTGTGTGTATATATATATATACACACACACACACACACACACACACACACACAATTAATATATTATGTGTATGGGTTAAGGTTAGTTATGTGTGATTCAAATATACATGTGTACTGTACATCGAATACATGTATTTGTGTTTGTTTTCTGATATGGTTTAGTCCATGATTAGGGTAGGATGAAGGGGAACGTTAGTCATACTGAAATTAATCCCATTAACAGTTATGGATCATGTTTAGGAACATAGTTAATTCACTCATTAACTATCTCTCCGGTTTCATTTTATGTTAATAAAGTTTATATTTACCGAACATTACTGCAAATTTGTACATGCACACTTATATTTTATGTTGGTTGTAATTCTGAACAGACCGCCTCTCCAGACCGCTTTGCGTGATCACGAAGGTAGGCTAATGGCTGAATCGGAATTTATAAACAAGATCACGGGAATCAATAGCCTAAGAAAAAAAAGTAATGATTTTGTGCAAAGTAAAACCAAAGCAACAGCACACAAAGAAAACAAAACAAAACATGCAGAATGCAGGAAACCACCACTAAATGAGGTGACAGGGACAGAAGGAAAGAAGATAACTAACAACTAAAATAAATAAATACAACTAAATCATTGGACTTGTCTGTGGAAAGAAAATAATGTGAAATTAGGTTCCTGAAGCGTGACTGCTGGGCTAGGTAGAGGCTGACGGCCTCCTCAGGACCCTGTTTGAAGGATTTGGCGATGGGGGCGCGTACATCAGGACAAACTGGCCCTAACCTCTCGAAGAGCTGCAGGTGAATTGGTGTAGCTTTCCCGAAGGGCCTTCGTTAATGATGTTGCATAGCCTGCAGACATAATAATAATACTGTATAAAGATCATTGCCACTAATGGAAAAACATGAAATTGTCCTGCATATCGAATTATAGCAAACATAAACAGTAAAGAGAATGTTATGAGATTGCCAGGGAGATTACAGTACAGTGGACCCTGATATGCGCTACTAAATGTTTTAAAAAATACATAAAAGAAATTCAGAACATATTTGATAATTTGAATGTTACTATTAAATGTTTAAACCAATACTAGTGGTAATACTAGTGGTAAAGTTACATAAACTCTATGAGGTAGTGAATTACTGAGAGGTAACTTAGCTAAACTCTGAAGTGAGAAGTGGATAAACTATTTCTGACATAATTTCAGCGGTGGGTAAACTGCGTTTAGCCTCCACTACAGCCCTGACGGCACGGTCAAATGCGAAAGAGAACCGTAGCAGTCTAATACAAAACGCAAACACACGATTGCGAAAGCCGCTTGATGATCATCACCACTGATCCAAACACTAGCCATGAAGCTTACATGACGATATGGACATTTGCTTTAGGGCAATTTTGTTTTGGCTCAAATTCGTGAATCACGAAAAAAGCTCTTCTAATGTCAGAGTGATCGTGCTTGTAGTGGAGGCTGTGTCAAAGGGAACACGGTAGCTATACAAAATACACACAGCTATATTTTTTTTTCAAATAGTTAAATTGGAAAAATAGCTCAAACTGATTTTGCTGTGGTACCGTAATTGGTACCGAGAACCGTAAAATTTTAATGGTATCAGTACCGACTACTGGAATTTTGGTACCGTGACATCCCTAATGTCCGCTGTATAGCAGTATTTCAGACTGGACCAACCAGCCAGGAAAACGGCGACATGTCTCGTATGCCATACTGCAATTTCGAGGGGTGGAACAAGTATTAGCAACTTCAACACGAGTAACTTAAAGCATTTGAAGACGCGTCACCCAGCAGAGCACGATTACACAAAGGCAAGGGCAGAATCAACAATCTCTGAAAGCTTCATTCAAACAAAGAGAAATGTTTTCAAAAGACAGCCAACGAGCGATAAATATAACCGACAACATGTATTGAGTTTATTATTCTGGATGACCAGCCGCGGTCAAAACTGAAATGCCGTTTATTTAACAAAATTGTTTATGGACTTTAAGTTATAAAGAGATTATTTTCTTATATTATTCATATCATTTTTTAGATTCCTAGATTTATTTGTTGCACTTTTTTATGCAGTTATATTGTAAAACTAAAATACCTTTGTCAGTTTACAGTATTAGATGTGTGGTTGCATTTTAAGTTCTTTTTCACTTAAGAAAGATAAATAATATATTGCTGTGAAATGTATGTCAGATAATAAAAATACTCTAGTTCACTGTATGTATAGTTCATGTTTAATTAAAGGTATTGTAGGTAGGAATTGTATAAAAAAAACTTTTTTCCAAATTTGTTTAAACTTTCTGTATTTATCAATGCATAATTAAAATGTAAGTACTCTGAAAAAGAAAGTATAAAAATCGAGTGTCTGTAGACCTCTCACGACTGTTTTAAAGACAGCTCATTATTTCCATTCACTCCACCCCCTTCCTTCTGGGCTCCTCCCAAAGCCACGCCCCCAAAACACATGAACGCGCGACTCCGACCGCTGAGCTGAAGACGCATTATTTACCTGAGACGAGCGCAGTGCATGTAGTAACATCATGTCAGAATCACATGTAATAAAAAAAACTAACTTTATCATTATGAAGATAAACAAATAAGATGTATTTTAGTACTCGATCACTATCAAGTAGCATATTGATATTGGTAAAGATTAAAATATATATTTATTGATTCGCTAACGAGCTAGTTATCTATAAGGCAAAGCTAAAAACGGGTTGCATGATACACGTTTTTCCATTGCCATCATTTACACTGTGATGAAGATGAGTTTCGTGTAACATTCATAACATATATGGTGTTCTGCATGTAAGAGTTTATAATGAAAGCATTGTTGACTCTGATGAGGACTACACTCCAGAGACAAGTACCGCATCGTCAGCTCGAGGACAGATCCGGGGTCGAGGGATTTTTTGTTTAAAAACAAAACAAAGGCGAAAAAACCGTGCAGGTAAACTTCCAGGTGAACATGGTAAAAGAGTTAGACAGAGGGTAAATATAATTCTAAGAAAAGTTCCTGGATGCGAATCGGCCTACTATCTGTTAAACATGTATTTAGTTCCCTATCGGTCAGTCACTACAACGTAGGTCAGACTGACCAATAGGAATCTCGCTAGAGAGGCCAATCTACTTCGAGTGAAACTAAAACAAGCCAATGCACATTGGCATGCAATCATTTGCATCAGCTGCGCGTCCTCGTCAGCGCGGGTATTTAACAGCAGCTGTTATGATTGCACACTAGCTTTTTGCTTCGGAGCCAAACGCTTCATGTTTAATCCTACAGAGTGTGACTACGAGCCTCTTCTTTGGACCTCTCCTTCCCGGTGCGGGCGTTACAGCACGGCAGCGCGAACAGTCGTCTTTTTCTCTCTCCTGTCTGTGGTGTTGAGCAAAACCAAAAAGCTGTTGTAACAGCTGGTAAGGTGCGCCGTACGAGCGCTCAAAAGCTGTTTTTACAGCTGGTAAGACAGCGAGAGAGAGAGAGAGAGAGATCGCGCACAGACAGGTGCACATTCCTGTCTGTGTTCGCAGTGACTGTTCCCCTGCGTGTTTCAGCACCAGTGAGAGCAGTCCCTAAAAGAGCTTACACAAATAGAGAGCGTCTTTTAAAAAGAAAAAGATGACTTTCTATTTGTGTGTTTCTGGATGCGGTCGTTACCTGGGCTCACAGGATGGTCACAAGCGCTGCCTCGTGTGTCTGGGCATTGAACACGCTGAGGCAGCGTTTGTGGATGAGTCATGTACCCATTGTGGGAAGATGACCATCGCGGAGCTACGGTCGAGACTCTTGTTCCTGCAAAGGGGCGGAGTCCCCGTGCCTCTGCCTCGATCCAATCCTCCTCAGAGGGTTGCTTCGGGCGGTGGCGCGGGTGACCTGAGGATCACGGTGAGCGCGTCTCCTTCGGGGAACCAACCCCCTAGGAGCCCTCACCCCTCTCATGCTCCGCAGCCAGTTGAGCTTCCATTGGAGAAAGCTGGACCATCCTCGAGGTGTGTACCGGTTGTCTCCTTTGGGGCTCCCAGTGACCAGATGTCGATCGCTGCATCGGAGGGTGGGTCAGACCTCTCTGCGGACGACGACTCGGCACCGCTGCCTCCTTCGGGGGTGCCAGCGGTGCCTGAGACGGACCCGGAGATGATGACCATGCTCTCCCGGGCCGCCAACGGGGTCGGGCTCGTGTGGAATCCTCCACCGTGTCCCGAACCCTCGAGGTTGGATGATTGGTATCTCGGGGTGGCGCGCGCTGGTTCTCAGCAACCCACCCCAGCGCCTTTCTTCCCGGAAGTGCATGAGGAGCTTACGGGAACGTGGACGGCACCTTTTACTGCCAGAAACCGTTCCGGTGGCTCCTCCTCCCTCACCACCCTTGATGGCGGGGCAGCTAAGGGATACACGCGCATCCCGCCAGTGGAACGGGCCGTTGCTATGCAACTGTGCCCTAACTCCACTTGGCGTGGAGAACCGTGTCTCCCTTCCCGGGCCTGTAAGTACTCGTCGGATTTAACCGGCAAGGCTTACAAGGCCTGTGGGGAAGCTGCCTCTGCCATGCACGCCATGGCGTTGCTGCAGGTCCATCAGGCCAAGGCACTGAAGGACCTGCACGAGGGTGGTCATGATCCCCTAATTCTTCAGGAACTTCGCATCGCGACGGACCTCGTGCTTCGTGCGACGAAGGTGACCGCGCGATCGGTGGGTCGTGCGATGTCCACCATGGTGGTCCAGGAACGCCATCTCTGGCTGTGTCTGGCTGACATGAGGGAGACAAACTGACAAACTCCGGTTTCTCAACTCCCCTGTGTCCCAGACCGGCCTCTTCGGCCACGCGGTCGAGAACTTCGCCCAGCAGTTCTCGGCTGTACAAAAGCAGACGGAGGCCATCAAACACATCCTGCCGTGGCGGCCAGCTGCTGCCTCCACCCCGCCGCCCGCGGCACCTCAGTCTGCTCGTCGCCGAGGGCGTCCGCCTGCGTCTGCCCCTGCTCCCGTGCCGCAGCAGCAGCCTCCACCTAAGCGGCGCCGTGGAGCCAGTCGCAGGCAGGGCGCCCCGCCCGTCCAGGCCCCAGCCAAGAGGGGCGGCAAAGCCAAGGGTAAGCGGCCCTAGGACGGGCGACCCGGAGATGGAAGGGACTGCTCTCCAGGAGACGATGACCGCATCGCTCCCTCCCCCGGAAGAGGGCCGGGTGGAAAATCCTGTGTTTCGTTTTGTTTGTGTTCCGCTGCTGGCCTTAAAACCAGCGGTACCCAAATTTTCAATAAAAGAGCAGTTTCTACCATCTCTGGGTCCGAAGAGGACCTGGAGAGCAGTGGGGGGACAGAATCCCCACCACTCTCATCCGCCTCCTCTGTCACCAGGGAGCAGCAGTGTGCAGTTCGAGAACGCCACCGAGCCGCCTCCTGCACCTCCTGCCCCGTGGAACCAGGTAAGTGCTGCACAGCACAAACAGACCCTGCTACGGGCCGCCTCCCAGAGAGAGCCTCCCGAGCCGCGTCCCTGTGTTCCACCTCGCTGCCCCACTCCGGGTACGCCTACAGTCCCTTTGGTCCCGCTTGCACGGTCTCTGAGAGCCTGGTTAGCGCTCCCCAGTCCGTCTCGCTGGCTCATTCGGACCATCAGGCTCGGCTATGCGATTCAGTTCGCCCGGCGTCCCCCCAAGTTTCGGGCCATCCACTCCACTACAGTGAGAGCAGCCGATGCCCATGTCTTGCGTGCGGAGATCGCAGTCCTACTGGCGAAGGACGCGATAGAGCAGGTCCCTCCAGCCGATATGAGGTCAGGGCACTACAGTCCCTACTTCATTGTACCCAAGAAAGGTGGTGGGTTACGACCGATCTTGGATCTGCGAGTTTTGAATCGGAGCCTCCACAAGCTACCGTTCAAAATGCTCACGCAGAGACGCATTTTCGGATGCATCCGTCCCCAAGATTGGTTTGCAGCGATCGACCTGAAGGACGCGTACTTTCATGTCTCGATTCTTCCTCGACACAGGCCGTTTCTGCGCTTTGCGTTCGAGGGTCGAGCATATCAGTACAAGATCCTGCCCTTCGGGCTGTCCCTGTCTCCCCGTGTCTTCACGAAAGTCACGGAGGGGGCCCTTGTTCCCATGAGAGAACAGGGCGTTCGCCTCCTCAACTATCTCGACGACTGGCTTATACTAGCACACTCTCGAGATCAGTTATGCGAACACAGGGACCTCGTGCTCACGCACCTCAGCCAGTTGGGCCTTCAGGTCAACTGGGAAAAGAGCAAACTCGCCCCTGTGCAGAGGATCTCTTTTCTCGGTATGGAGTTGGATTCGGTCGCACAGACAGCGCGCCTCACAGAGCAGCGCGCTCAGTCGGTGCTAAACTGCTTGAACACGTTCAAAGGCAGGACAGCGGTCCCACTGAAATTTTTTCAGAGGCTCCTGGGGCATATGGCGGCGGCAGCAGCGGTAACTCCGCTCGGCTTGCTTCATATGAGACCGCTTCAGCACTGGCTTCACGGCCGAGTCCCGAGATGGGCGTGGCATCACGGCACTCACCGGGTGGCAATCACATCGGCCTGCCGCCAGACCTTCAGCCCGTGGTCAGACCTCTCGTTCCTTCGGGCAGGAGTCCCCTTGGAACAGGTCTCCAGGCATGCTGTGGTATTCACAGATGCCTCTGCCACCGGCTGGGGTGCCACGTACAACGGGCATGCAGTGTCAGGGGTGTGGACGGCTCCCCAACTGCATTGGCACATCAATTGCCTCGAGTTGCTAGCAGTACATCTCGCTCTGAGCCGCTTGAAAAGGTCGCTACAGGGCAGGGACGTACTGGTCCGTACGGACAACACAGCGACCGTTGCGTACATCAACCGACAAGGTGGTCTACGCTCCCGTCGCATGTCGCAACTCGCCCGCCATCTCCTCCTCTGGAGTCAGAAGCGTCTGAGGTCGCTTCGAGCCATGTATGTCCCTGGCGTGCTCAGCCGTGTGGCCGACGAGCTATCACGAGCTGTGCTTCCGGGAGAATGGCGACTCCACCCCCAGGTGGTTCAGCTGATCTGGAGAGAGTTCGGAGAGGCTCAGGTAGACCTGTTTGCCTCTTCAGAGACCTCCCACTGCCAGCTGTTTTACTCCCTGACCGAGGGAACACTCGGCACGGACGCACTGGCACACAGCTGGCCCCGGGGCCTACGCAAATATGCGTTTTCCCCAGTGAGCCTACTTGCACAGACACTGTGCAAAGTCAGGGAGGACGAGGAGCAGGTCCTTCTGGTGGCTCCCTATTGGCCCACCCGGACTTGGTTCCCAGAACTCATGCTCCTTGGGACAGTCCCTCCCTGGCCCATTCCTCTGAGGAAGGATCTTCTGACTCAGAGACGGGGCACCCTATGGCACCCGCGTCCAGGCCTCTGGAAACTCCATGTCTGGTCCCTGGACGGGACGCGGAGGTTCTAGGTGACTTACCCCCTGAGGTACTTAACACCATCACTTCAGCACGGGCGCCGTCCACGAGACGTGTTTACGCCCTGAAGTGGAACCTGTTCGTCGAGTGGTGTTCTTCTCGCCGAAAAGACCCCCGAAGATGTTCGATAGGGTCTGTGCTTTCCTTCTTGCAGCATGGGTTGGAGCGAAGGCTGTCTCCCTCCACCCTCAAAGTACATGCTGCCGCTATTTCAGCTTATCACGACCACATAGATGGCAAAACAGTGGGGAAGCACGACCTGGTCGTCAGGTTTCTTAGGGGGGCGAGACGATTAAATCCTCCTCGACCCCCCTCCATACCCTCTTGGGATCTTTCCCTGGTGCTTCGAGCACTTCAGGATGTTCCCTTTGAGCCTCTGCAGTCAGTAGACTTAAAGCTTCTTTCTATGAAGACTTTGCTACTGGTTGCACTGGCCTCTGTCAAGAAGGTAGGAGACCTGCACGCATTTTCGGTCGACGAATCGTGCCTAGAGTTCGGGCCGGGTGATAACCATGTGGTACTAAGACCCCAGCCTGGCTATGTGCCCAAGGTTCCTACCACTCCCTTCAAGGACCAGGTAGTGAACCTGCAAGCGCTGCCTTTGGAGGAGGCAGACCCAGCCCTGGCTTTGCTCTGTCCCGTTCGCGCTCTGCGTATGTACGTGGACAGAACTCAAAGCATCAGGACCTCAGACCAGCTCTCTGTCTGTTACGGAGGCCAGCAGAAGGGAAAGGCTGTCTCCAAGCAGAGGATGGCCCACTGGATAGTGGATGCCATCGCCTTGGCTTACCAAGCTCAAGGCGTGCCCTGCCCGCTCAGGTTGCATGCACACTCCACGAGAGGCGTTGCATCCTCCTGGGCGCTGGCTCGTGGCGCCTCGCTAACAGATATCTGTAGAGCTGCGGGCTGGGCGACACCTAACACGTTCGCTAGATACTATAGCCTACGTGTAGAGCCGGTCTCCTCCCGTGTTCTCACCCTAAACGGGTAGAAGCACTGAGAGGCCCAGCTCTGTCGGCTTGCTGCACCCTACTGTGCAACCTTATTGCTCCAGAGTGAAAAACCTGTCGAGTCCTCCAACACCCCTCGGCCCGGACATGGCGGAGCGTCCGGAGCCAGGCCCCTGTCCGCTGAATCCTTGAGAGCCGGACCCGGGCTGGGTTCCATATGTGCGACCCTTCGGGGATCCCATATGTGTATATGTTCCACGGCTGCTCCTAAGTCGGAAGCCCGTGTCTTTCCCTTGGGCTAAGTCACCCATTATATCATATGCAGTACAGCCTTCGGGTTAGTCCATATGTATTTCCACATAACTCTCTGAAGAAAGTGGGTTCCGCAGCGTTCCCCTCCCTCAAAAAAAGGGCACGCTTTCCCAGTGTTATCCAAGTCTCACTGTATGGGTTATAAAGGAACAACAGTGTCAGACACTCTCTGTGTAACCCTCCTCCTATCGTCCTTTCAGGCAAGAAGGTGCAGAGGCTTGCATGGGGCGCTGGATGGGGTGCAGCGACTGTGGCGCTTTGGTAGGGATTCCTATTGGTCAGTCTGACCTACGTTGTAGTGACTGACCGATAGGGAACGTCTCGGTTACATATGGTAACCCTCGTTCCCTGAGGGAGGGAACGGAGACGTAGGTCCCGTCGCCACATCTGCTGCTGCCCGCCGGGGGGCCAGCTTTTTCAGGTTTGGCTCCTCAGCAAAAAACTAGTGTGCAATCATAACAGCTGCTGTTAAATACCCGCGCTGACGAGGACGCGCAGCTGATGCAAATGATTGCATGCCAATGTGCATTGGCTTGTTTTAGTTTCACTCGAAGTAGATTGGCCTCTCTAGCGAGATTCCTATTGGTCAGTCTGACCTACGTCTCCGTTCCCTCCCTCAGGGAACGAGGATTACCATTTGTAACCGAGACGTTATCTAAAGCAAAATTATGCACAATTCAACACTATATCATCTTGAGCTAGGCATATATATTATTTATCATTTCTAGTACGGCTCGCTAAGTAATGTTATGTTAGCTATATTAGGCAGCTACGTGTGGTAATGACACATGCTTCATGAAAACATAAAGAAAAAAATATGTATGATCAAAGTACAAAAAGAAAGATTTACCTGTCCAGCAGAAATATAGCCATCCAGGCGTCACTTTTCAGCCCCTTGAGGTCTCTCAGTTCTCGCCATCGCTGGAAAGCCACGCCGATATTGGCATGCGTTTTATTTTGTTGTTTATCCAAAGACTTTTTGTTCATTACCTTTTCTAGTAACGTTACTGTCTTCCTTTTTTTGCCTGGTTTGCCTTCGCGAACTGCATATGTGAATTTTGGTTGGTCTTTCTAATCTCTGCCATTGTTTTGCTATTCCTAGGTTCCGTGCCTCTTAAATTCCTCAAATCAAACGGATGCGCGCGCAAGTGGGCAGGTCCTGTGTGGCAAAAGGGTGGTTGCCATGGTTGCGAGAGAGTGACAGTCGCCTAAGCCAATCCCTTGTTTCGTCCCGAATGTAAATAATGAGCTGTGTTTAGTGCAGATTAAACGGTCTAGAGTCACTCGATTTTTATACTGTTTTTATCAGAGTACTTACATTTTAATTATGCATTGATATATACAGAAAGTTTAAACAAATTTGGAAAAAAGTTTTTATAAAATTCCTACCTACAATACCTTTAAGGGATAAGTCTGAAACACGCCATAAAATAATTCTATCAATTCATACAGTGCTAGTATGAATTGCAGCTGTATAGATACTGTACACACCAGTATCTCACCAGTGTTTGTGTTTGTAGCTCCGTCGAATTGATTCATTAATCCTTGATTTTGATCTTTACCACTCATTTATAAACAAGCGCTTTCTATTTTATATCATGTGAACTTAACCTCGATACTATTCCTTATAAAAAAAAATCGGATTACTATGATATCGCTACTTAGATCCAACTTTGCGAAACTCGGCTACTAGCCTTTAGTCGCTAGCATTTCACGCGTGGCCTCGCGCCTACCGACCGTCTTATTTTACACCCGTTTCACTGAAAGGATACAGGTTATATCCAGCTTTTCAGTCCTAAATTAGTAGTGATATTGGTAGTATCACTACTAATTTACTGTTCATCTGTTATAATGGCGAACATATCGGATGTGTGTCCAACGTTACCTCTGAGTGCAGGTGAGGACACATTCGAGCTGATTTCGGCCACCATTGGTGTCGCCAAACTGCTCCATCTCCAAAACGTTCGTACGCATGGGTCAGAGTTTGCGTACAGGTGCGTAAATGTTCCCGTCAAGTTTGTTTTTATTAATCACAATTTATGCGTCGGAAGTGCGTACGCCTCTTTCAGGGCCTGTTTTGTGCGACGCAACGGTATATATAAATGAGGCCCCAGATCTTCCAAAAGCCTGTTCTGTCAGGTTTTGTCACAGTAGTCTTATGGAGAAAGACGACCCAGATGACCAAGCAATGGAATTTTCTTGACAAAACACATTAGGGATGGCTAAAAGTGAGGATGATCCAAACAGTTGGACCGGGCAGTCAACAGGTGAAAGGGAAGACAGATGAGATCCGACCCAGGCAAGGCTATGCTGGAGAATCGAGGAGATGGAGAAGCACCAGATAAATGACTGGAGATCAGGCAGTAGCTTGAGGAACCAGAGGCTGTAAACTTCCAGCTGCAACCGAAGCTGTATCAGTCTCACTGCCTGGTCTTGAAAGCAGCAGCCAGGATGGATCAGGATGGAGGACAGGAACAGACACAACAAAACAACAAGAGAGAACAAGAAGAAAAATCAAAATAGAAATAAAAACTGACTCATTACATCGACTACAGAAAAGAAATAAACTAATTTAACTGAAAATAGAAAATAATGCAAATTATAACCAAAAAGAAATACTAGGAACAAATAACTGAAGCGACAAACAGAGAAAGGCCAACTCAAAAATAGAAACCAAAAAATAAGGCTTGAGAAACCTAGAGCAAAAGACTGGAATTAGTCTAAAGCAAAGTTAAAAGAATAAAATGGAAAATCTAGAACTGGCAGGAAACACGGTCTAAAAGAACAGTAGACAAGCAAGAATCTCATCCACTACATACACATGCTACTGTTATGGAATTTTTCCTTTATTGCTCTGATTTCAGTGATTCCTAATGATGGCCTCATCTGTTCTCACGAATGTAGTGAGAGGGGGCCTTTGATTGATAATTTACTGTGGTTGGGAGTCAGTGGAGGTAAGGAAAAGCAGGTGGTCAAGGGGTCATCTTGAGTGCATTTGTACGTTATTGCCTAAAGGGTTAAGGGGGCATTTACCTCTCAGGGCCAGGGAGAAATAGGAAAAAACAAAGTATATCTCTCCTGTGAGGGGAGGGCAGAAATAAGGCCTTGGAGGACATAAGATATAAAAAAGACAGACACTGCTTCTCCTTATCTCTCCTCACTGACTCACAAATGTGTATTGGTGATGAAGATCTCTCTTGCAAGAGAATAAATACTTTTTAAACTATCAAATTGGACTCAGAGTGTCTCTTACTCAGTGATGATGTTTGTTAAGAAGGAAAAAAGCCACAACAGTTTTGGTGTCAGAGTGGGGTTCCTTGGTAAGTGCTTTTCTGGACCTGAGAGCGGACGGTGTTTGGCCACCTGGACTGAGCAGTTCCAGCTCTACCTCGTAAGCTTGAGAGAGAGGGGCCGACCGCTATCGGGTCCGGGAGGGGCTCCACTGGAATCAAAAGAAAGCGAACCCGTGGCAACCAACATATCGCTGGTAAGAGACGTCTAAAATATTTTCTTTTGGGGAAAAGTATTTTGTTTCGGGTAAGAAATGTGAGTGAACCATATTGGCTGAGGGCTGTTTCTGTGGTACGTAATCTGAGATTAATTGAGATCTATATGTAACCGGAATGAGTAGACTGTGCCCAGAGCCGGATTAAATAAACGGACTACACTAGGCAGGCTGCATTTTTTGGGGCCCCCTCCACCTTATTTATGAATTGAAATCTGAAACTTACCAAAGTTACTAATAAAAGTGAATTCACATTTTACATAGCCTAGTCTTTGGTTACAAATTGGTTGTTTGTATGCCAAAATAAGTTATGTGTTGTAAATTAAACAGTCAATCAGACTATTTTTTTGATATTCATTAATACGTCATTACACGGCTCTATTAAATGCTATTAAATTATCCTCATCTTATCCATTGGGAGTGTCATTGAGGCAGTAGTACCAGTAAATAACCAATAGGTAAACTATGTAAACAGAGCAAATAAGTTTATCTTATTTGCTCTGTTTACATTTAATCAACACATTCAATTAAGATTTTCTGCAAAATGCAATAGCTTACAACATTTATAAATGTTGTAATTAAGAACAAGACAAACATGACCCCTTCACATTCATCAAAACCATTTAGAAACTGTCTAACAATAAATAATAATAAATATAAGGATGGAGGATTTAAACTATGGAAAACTAAAGGTATTCAGACTATTAAAGACTTGTATATGGATGGAATACTTCTTACATTTCAAGAATTGTGTGATAAACACCAGAGTTCCTCAAAACATTTTTAAAAAAATATTCACAGCTTAAAAGTTTTATGTCTTCCAGGTCTACAGATATTATGTACATTCCCAAACTGTCATTAATAGAGGAAATAATTGGAAAAAGAGGTGAAAAGGGCCAATTGTCAAAATATTATAATTTAATAATGTCTAACTCTAAAGAGTCTGCTGTAGACAAATTAAACGCATGGAGGAAAGACAGTCAAGAAGAAATAGAGGAATTTGAATGGACTGAAGCATGTTTAAAGGCGCAAAAACAAATCATAAACACGCATCTTAAATTATTACAGTATAAATGGTTGACAAGGGTTTATATAACACCTGAAAAACTCAATCATATGTCTAGCTATATTCCTGATATGTATAAAATGCCAACATTATGAAGGAACTATTCACTGTCTATGGGAATCTGATATACAGAAGTTCTGGAAGGATGTCATGAACGGTTTGTCAGCAGGGCCTGACTTTCGTTTTGGAAAATGGTGGGGAAATCCCCCCTTAGGTGATTCTTTAATTTGAGGGGGGAGTTTAGACTTTTTTTAATTAGGCCTACATTTATCTCCTAATGGGGGAATTTTGTTCTTAAGAATTTACGCAACACAAGGAAGCTTGATTTCAATCTTTGAATTAAATTGAAAAAAGTAGCACAAAAGTACAATAGAATAAAGATACCTATAAAGAGAAAAGATTTTGCTTAGGTCTGACACCAGTATTCAGAAATACTACAGAGACTAAATAAAGCCTATAATCAAATGCAAAATAACACTGGGTAGTGTTTTAGTCCTGAGAACTAAATTACATAGGATATTAATCCTGATTCCTTAAAATGAAAGCTATGTTTTGTTGTTTTGACAACCAAATTAATGACAGACCACGGCTGCTGTCACTGTAAGAACTCGTGCACAGATCCTGTAGCCACTAACATTATACGGTCACGTGCGATGCTTATTGAAGACATAACCGACTGTGTTTAGAGGATAGTCACCAAGACCGAAATTGACATAATTTTCGCATGTTTTTTACTGTTAAAGCGATATAATCCACGAAAAATAACTGTGCTACCCCCGAGCTTGTGAGGCGGCTTGTATGTGTGCAGAAAAAAACATTTCTCAGACAGCGCGCAAAAACATCTCTCAGACAGCGCGCAAGTAGGCTACACCGAATAGTTCAAGATCGCGTGAATGTTTTAACTGGTAAGACTTAAGACGTGCAAATGGTAACCTGTAGTTACTCATGATGCAATGCTGGCCCATGCAAATGACAATTCCGTCTATCCCGACTTTGAAACGCGAGTGTATTATCGCCACCTGAACGAGATAGGACATTTGTACATTTTTTTTATTTTTGTCCCTCTGTCTGGGCCCCATCCCGCCAATCGGGCCATAGGCACGTGCCTAGTTTGCCTTTGCGTTAATCCGGCTCTGACTGTGCCTTTAAATGGGCAGATGACGTAATGAGCAGGCTGTTTAAAGTCTCGCTGGCGTTAAGGAAAGGGGTCTTTCTCGCTCTCGTTTTACGCTCAAGGAGCGAGTTTGTGTTTCTTCCTCTGCTGGCGCGTGGAAAGAGTTGAACCATTGAGCCCGATAAAGATCTTTCCTGTACCAACGATTGTTCTGAGAACATACTGGGTGTGCCATGTCTGCTGGGCTTTGGCCACCTGATGTGAGTAAACGATTGAGTTCGTTTGTTTATTTTAAATCGCTAAACTTAATAAAATGTGTATTTTCTTAGGAGAATTAATACTTTGCCGAGTTGCCGACTGCGTTACAACACGGTGGCTTTCATTGAGATTTATATGCATCGTAATCATCCATTAAGTGAGCCGTAGCGTATCAACAACGTGAGTATTTCTATACGATTGTTTTTAAATGTATTAGGGTGTATGCGTAATAGACTAAAGGGGTTGTGATTTTAGGTCAAACCCTTGTTTAGCTTTGGCCACCTGATGTGAGTGAACGATTGAGTTCGTTTGTTTATCTTAAATCGTCAAACTTAATAAAATGTGTTTTTAGGAGTATTAGTGCTTTGCTGAGTTGCCGGCTGCATTGCAACACGCTTGCTTTCATTGAGACTTATCGTAATCATGGTAAATGGTAAATGGACTGCATTTATATAGCGCTTTCACAGACCCAATGGCCACCAAAGCGCTTTAAAATTTGCCTCACATTCGCCCATTCACTCACTCATTCATACACCGACGGCGGTGTCAGCCGTGCAAGGCGCCATCCAGCTCGTCGGGAGCAGCTGGGGTTAGGTGTCTTGCTCATGGACACCTCGACACTTGGTCAGGTGGAACCGGGGATTGAACCACCAACCTTCCGGTTTGTAGACAATCTACATGAACCACTGAGCCACCGCCACCCCACTTAATCATCCATTAAGTGAGCCGTAGCGTATCAAGAACGTGAGTATTTTATATGATTGGTTTTAACTGCAAACGGATGCGCGCGCAAGTGGGCAGGTCCTGTGTGGCAAAAGGGTGGTTGCCATGGTTGCGAGAGAGTGACAGTCGCCTAAGCCAATCCCTTGTTTCGTCCCGAATGTAAATAATGAGCTGTGTTTAGTGCAGATTAAACGGTCTAGAGTCACTCGATTTTTATACTGTTTTTATCAGAGTACTTACATTTTAATTATGCATTGATATATACAGAAAGTTTAAACAAATTTGGAAAAAAGTTTTTATAAAATTCCTACCTACAATACCTTTAAGGGATAAGTCTGAAACACGCCATAAAATAATTCTATCAATTCATACAGTGCTAGTATGAATTGCAGCTGTATAGATACTGTACACACCAGTATCTCACCAGTGTTTGTGTTTGTAGCTCCGTCGTATTGATTCATTAATCCTTGATTTTGATCTTTACCACTCATTTATAAACAAGCGCTTTCTATTTTATATCATGTGAACTTAACCTCGATACTATTCCTTATAAAAAAAAATCGGATTACTATGATATCGCTACTTAGATCCAACTTTGCGAAACTCGGCTACTAGCCTTTAGTCGCTAGCATTTCACGCGTGGCCTCGCGCCTACCGACCGTCTTATTTTACACCCGTTTCACTGAAAGGATACAGGTTATATCCAGCTTTTCAGTCCTAAATTAGTAGTGATATTGGTAGTATCACTACTAATTTACTGTTCATCTGTTATAATGGCGAACATATCGGATGTGTGTCCAACGTTACCTCTGAGTGCAGGTGAGGACACATTCGAGCTGATTTCGGCCACCATTGGTGTCGCCAAACTGCTCCATCTCCAAAACGTTCGTACGCATGGGTCAGAGTTTGCGTACAGGTGCGTAAATGTTCCCGTCAAGTTTGTTTTTATTAATCACAATTTATGCGTCGGAAGTGCGTACGCCTCTTTCAGGGCCTGTTTTGTGCGACGCAACGGTATATATAAATGAGGCCCCAGATCTTCCAAAAGCCTGTTCTGTCAGGTTTTGTCACAGTAGTCTTATGGAGAAAGACGACCCAGATGACCAAGCAATGGAATTTTCTTGACAAAACACATTAGGGATGGCTAAAAGTGAGGATGATCCAAACAGTTGGACCGGGCAGTCAACAGGTGAAAGGGAAGACAGATGAGATCCGACCCAGGCAAGGCTATGCTGGAGAATCGAGGAGATGGAGAAGCACCAGATAAATGACTGGAGATCAGGCAGTAGCTTGAGGAACCAGAGGCTGTAAACTTCCAGCTGCAACCGAAGCTGTATCAGTCTCACTGCCTGGTCTTGAAAGCAGCAGCCAGGATGGATCAGGATGGAGGACAGGAACAGACACAACAAAACAACAAGAGAGAACAAGAAGAAAAATCAAAATAGAAATAAAAACTGACTCATTACATCGACTACAGAAAAGAAATAAACTAATTTAACTGAAAATAGAAAATAGTGCAAATTATAACCAAAAAGAAATACTAGGAACAAATAACTGAAGCGACAAACAGAGAAAGGCCAACTCAAAAATAGAAACCAAAAAATAAGGCTTGAGAAACCTAGAGCAAAAGACTGGAATTAGTCTAAAGCAAAGTTAAAAGAATAAAATGGAAAATCTAGAACTGGCAGGAAACACGGTCTAAAAGAACAGTAGACAAGCAAGAATCTCATCCACTACATACACATGCTACTGTTATGGAATTTTTCCTTTATTGCTCTGATTTCAGTGATTCCTAATGATGGCCTCATCTGTTCTCACGAATGTAGTGAGAGGGGGCCTTTGATTGATAATTTACTGTGGTTGGGAGTCAGTGGAGGTAAGGAAAAGCAGGTGGTCAAGGGGTCATCTTGAGTGCATTTGTACGTTATTGCCTAAAGGGTTAAGGGGGCATTTACCTCTCAGGGCCAGGGAGAAATAGGAAAAAACAAAGTATATCTCTCCTGTGAGGGGAGGGCAGAAATAAGGCCTTGGAGGACATAAGATATAAAAAAGACAGACACTGCTTCTCCTTATCTCTCCTCACTGACTCACAAATGTGTATTGGTGATGAAGATCTCTCTTGCAAGAGAATAAATACTTTTTAAACTATCAAATTGGACTCAGAGTGTCTCTTACTCAGTGATGATGTTTGTTAAGAAGGAAAAAAGCCACAACAGTTTTGGTGTCAGAGTGGGGTTCCTTGGTAAGTGCTTTTCTGGACCTGAGAGCGGACGGTGTTTGGCCACCTGGACTGAGCAGTTCCAGCTCTACCTCGTAAGCTTGAGAGAGAGGGGCCGACCGCTATCGGGTCCGGGAGGGGCTCCACTGGAATCAAAAGAAAGCGAACCCGTGGCAACCAACATATCGCTGGTAAGAGACGTCTAAAATATTTTCTTTTGGGGAAAAGTATTTTGTTTCGGGTAAGAAATGTGAGTGAACCATATTGGCTGAGGGCTGTTTCTGTGGTACGTAATCTGAGATTAATTGAGATCTATATGTAACCGGAATGAGTAGACTGTGCCCAGAGCCGGATTAAATAAACGGACTACACTAGGCAGGCTGCATTTTTTGGGGCCCCCTCCACCTTATTTATGAATTGAAATCTGAAACTTACCAAAGTTACTAATAAAAGTGAATTCACATTTTACATAGCCTAGTCTTTGGTTACAAATTGGTTGTTTGTATGCCAAAATAAGTTATGTGTTGTAAATTAAACAGTCAATCAGACTATTTTTTTGATATTCATTAATACGTCATTACACGGCTCTATTAAATGCTATTAAATTATCCTCATCTTATCCATTGGGAGTGTCATTGAGGCAGTAGTACCAGTAAATAACCAATAGGTAAACTATGTAAACAGAGCAAATAAGTTTATCTTATTTGCTCTGTTTACATTTAATCAACACATTCAATTAAGATTTTCTGCAAAATGCAATAGCTTACAACATTTATAAATGTTGTAATTAAGAACAAGACAAACATGACCCCTTCACATTCATCAAAACCATTTAGAAACTGTCTAACAATAAATAATAATAAATATAAGGATGGAGGATTTAAACTATGGAAAACTAAAGGTATTCAGACTATTAAAGACTTGTATATGGATGGAATACTTCTTACATTTCAAGAATTGTGTGATAAACACCAGAGTTCCTCAAAACATTTTAAAAAAAATATTCACAGCTTAAAAGTTTTATGTCTTCCAGGTCTACAGATATTATGTACATTCCCAAACTGTCATTAATAGAGGAAATAATTGGAAAAAGAGGTGAAAAGGGCCAATTGTCAAAATATTATAATTTAATAATGTCTAACTCTAAAGAGTCTGCTGTAGACAAATTAAACGCATGGAGGAAAGACAGTCAAGAAGAAATAGAGGAATTTGAATGGACTGAAGCATGTTTAAAGCCGCAAAAACAAATCATAAACACGCATCTTAAATTATTACAGTATAAATGGTTGACAAGGGTTTATATAACACCTGAAAAACTCAATCATATGTCTAGCTATATTCCTGATATGTATAAAATGCCAACATTATGAAGGAACTATTCACTGTCTATGGGAATCTGATATACAGAAGTTCTGGAAGGATGTCATGAACGGTTTGTCAGCAGGGCCTGACTTTCGTTTTGGAAAATGGTGGGGAAATCCCCCCTTAGGTGATTCTTTAATTTGAGGGGGGAGTTTAGACTTTTTTTAATTAGGCCTACATTTATCTCCTAATGGGGGAATTTTGTTCTTAAGAATTTACGCAACACAAGGAAGCTTGATTTCAATCTTTGAATTAAATTGAAAAAAGTAGCACAAAAGTACAATAGAATAAAGATACCTATAAAGAGAAAAGATTTTGCTTAGGTCTGACACCAGTATTCAGAAATACTACAGAGACTAAATAAAGCCTATAATCAAATGCAAAATAACACTGGGTAGTGTTTTAGTCCTGAGAACTAAATTACATAGGATATTAATCCTGATTCCTTAAAATGAAAGCTATGTTTTGTTGTTTTGACAACCAAATTAATGACAGACCACGGCTGCTGTCACTGTAAGAGCTCGTGCACAGATCCTGTAGCCACTAACATTATACGGTCACGTGCGATGCTTATTGAAGACATAACCGACTGTGTTTAGAGGATAGTCACCAAGACCGAAATTGACATAATTTTCGCATGTTTTTTACTGTTAAAGCGATATAATCCACGAAAAATAACTGTGCTACCCCCGAGCTTGTGAGGCGGCTTGTATGTGTGCAGAAAAAAACATTTCTCAGACAGCGCGCAAAAACATCTCTCAGACAGCGCGCAAGTAGGCTACACCGAATAGTTCAAGATCGCGTGAATGTTTTAACTGGTAAGACTTAAGACGTGCAAATGGTAACCTGTAGTTACTCATGATGCAATGCTGGCCCATGCAAATGACAATTCCGTCTATCCCGACTCCGAAACGCGAGTGTATTATCGCCACCTGAACGAGATAGGACATTTGTAAATTTTTTTTATTTTTGTCCCTCTGTCTGGGCCCCATCCCGCCAATCGGGCCATAGGCACGTGCCTAGTTTGCCTTTGCGTTAATCCGGCTCTGACTGTGCCTTTAAATGGGCAGATGACGTAATGAGCAGGCTGTTTAAAGTCTCGCTGGCGTTAAGGAAAGGGGTCTTTCTCGCTCTCGTTTTACGCTCAAGGAGCGAGTTTGTGTTTCTTCCTCTGCTGGCGCGTGGAAAGAGTTGAACCATTGAGCCCGATAAAGATCTTTCCTGTACCAACGATTGTTCTGAGAACATACTGGGTGTGCCATGTCTGCTGGGCTTTGGCCACCTGATGTGAGTAAACGATTGAGTTCGTTTGTTTATTTTAAATCGCTAAACTTAATAAAATGTGTATTTTCTTAGGAGAATTAATACTTTGCCGAGTTGCCGACTGCGTTACAACACGGTGGCTTTCATTGAGATTTATATGCATCGTAATCATCCATTAAGTGAGCCGTAGCGTATCAACAACGTGAGTATTTCTATACGATTGTTTTTAAATGTATTAGGGTGTATGCGTAATAGACTAAAGGGGTTGTGATTTTAGGTCAAACCCTTGTTTAGCTTTGGCCACCTGATGTGAGTGAACGATTGAGTTCGTTTGTTTATCTTAAATCGTCAAACTTAATAAAATGTGTTTTTAGGAGTATTAGTGCTTTGCTGAGTTGCCGGCTGCATTGCAACACGCTTGCTTTCATTGAGACTTATCGTAATCATGGTAAATGGTAAATGGACTGCATTTATATAGCGCTTTCACAGACCCAATGGCCACCAAAGCGCTTTACAATTTGCCTCACATTCACCCATTCACTCACTCATTCATACACCGACGGCGGTGTCAGCCGTGCAAGGCGCCATCCAGCTCGTCGGGAGCAGCTGGGGTTAGGTGTCTTGCTCATGGACACCTCGACACTTGGTCAGGTGGAACCGGGGATTGAACCACCAACCTTCCGGTTTGTAGACAATCTACATGAACCACTGAGCCACCGCCACCCCACTTAATCATCCATTAAGTGAGCCGTAGCGTATCAAGAACGTGAGTATTTTATATGATTGGTTTTAACTGCATAAAGTTGTATGCTTAATAAACTAAATGGGTTTTGATTTCAGGTCAAGTCCTTTCTTGGCAAGCGGCCGCCGTTTCTTTTCCTCACCAAACTTGGAATTGGATTAATTTACGTTTTTGTGATTTGTTCTAATTTCATTTTGTGGTCTTAATTATTTTCAAAGGTTACTTGTTTTACCTAGGAATTTGATTATTTTGTATTTGTTTATTTGTTATACTGTAAGCGTTTGTGGTAGTTATGATTCTTTTCTGAAATCGGTTTAAGTTATCACTTATGGGAGGTCTTGTTGGGTTGTGTTTGTGTTATGGTTGATTTATTTTGATTTTTTGCTGTGGTTTGATAATTTCCTCCCATGGGGTGTATTTCCCACTTCATGATTTCAGATTGATTTGTGCTACTTCGAGTGTTATCCCTATTTCTTTTGTTTTTTATTTAAATTACGATTGGTTTGGTTAATTAATTTGAGCTTTAGATTATTGATTTATTTTCTTTAACTGTCTTTCTTTAATTTGAGTTTGATTGGTTTTGAGCATTGTTGTTATTTCTTTTGAAGTTATTTTTGCTAAGTTTATTTTTCATTCAGAGTGAGAGTGGAGTGAATTGTGGTGGCTTGTTTAATTTGTTTAATTTTCTTTGTTTTTATGAGTAGCACTGTTGCCAACCAAGTCATACCAGTGAGAAGAGAAGGACGGTGTTTGTCATTTAATAAAGCAACTCAACATCTTGCACTCTGGCTTCTGGATCATTTAATTGAACTGCCTGTGTAGATGCAAAATATCATTGTTAGGGTCCCCCATCCCAGATTTTGGGGGTGGCGTAGTCCATTTGGTCGACAATACATAAGCCAAAGGTTACACTTGGCGTATGGTCGGCAGGGTATTTAATGAAGCCTTAGTGCAAACGGTTGTATTGTTCTAAAGTGTGTATGTTGAGGTGTGGGGAAAGAAACGGTGGTTGCAAATAGACCGAGAATTTATTTTTACGAGTGGTGATTTTCATCCATTGTCAGTGTCTTCTGGGCTACTTTTGGGTGTATGTTACAGATCGCCATGGAGGAACAACTTAAAGCCTTGACTGAATTGGTACAGCAATTGCAGACAGATAACCAGCAACTTCGGCAAGAACTCGTAAGGAGGCCTGTTGAGGTTGTTGATGAGGCTCAATCTGCTAGTCCTAGACGTGACGTTGGTGCCCGTCCATCTGCTAACATTCCGGTATCTGAACGTTATGTTTATGTTCCACGTGAAAGAAAGTGTCCCAGGTTTTCTGGCAGGAGGTCTATTGATTTGTTGACAGTAGAAGACTGGGTTGAAGAAGTGCGTAGGTCCTTGATAGTTCGTCCAGTCCCTGTGGCTGAGAAAGTTTTGTTCGTCTATGACCTTTTAGACGGAGAAGCGAAGGCTGAAGTAAAGTTTCATCCCTCTAGTGATAGGGATGACCCCGAAAAGATATTTACAATTTTGCTTGATATATGGTTGTTCTCAGTCTTTGGTTGGTTTGCAGAAGCAGTTCTTTCAACGTCGCCAGCTGGAGGGAGAGTCGCTTCGTGAATACTCGCACGCCCTCATGGCTCTAATGGAGGCAATGAAACGTAAAAACTTGACAGGTATTTACAACTCAGACCACACGTTACGTGATCAGTTTATTGAACGTATGCGTGATAATACCCTTCGTAGGGAGCTGAAACGACAGGTGCGGTTAAATGCCGAGATGCCATTCCTAGAGGTTTGTGCTGAGGCTATACGGTGGGCAGATGAGGGAGAGACCCCTAGTGGAAGACCTCGAGCTCATTCTTGCGCTGCAGACGTTCAGATGGTGGGTACGTATGGGTCAAATCATTTTCCTTCAGAATCCACCAACGAATTGGGCGAGCTTAAGGATGTTCTTCGTAAACAACAGGCACAGCTAGATGCTATTTTGAAGCACTTGAGTATAAATCCATCAAATCCTGTAGTGGGTGGTGTTGGTTCCCGGCCGGGTTCTGCCCGTTTCCAAGCTGATGGTAGGCCGATCTGCATGCGTTGCAATAAAGCTGGTCATATTGCAAGGTTTTGCAGATCTGACCTGGCCGGCATGCAAGTGAGTGTGAGAGAGGAAATAGGAATTGGTCGGGGACAGTCATCCCATTTGCAGGGTCAGACGGGTGGACAGGAAACCCCAGGGCAGCCGGGAAACTAGCACCCTCTGGTGTTGGGAGCTTGGCACCAGGGGGGGGGGGGGGGGGGGGGGTTCGGGCTCTAAAGGGGTATTGGAGGAAGATTTGGTCCAACTTATTGGGCAGTGCCCTGTAGTGGAAGTTTGTTTTGGGGGGGTGAAAACTCCCTGCTTACTGGACACTGGATCTATGGTGTCAATGGTCACGGAGAGCTTCTTTGAGTCTGCATTTCCATTGCATATCAGGGAAGGTTTGAAACCTTGTAGCTGGTTACGGTTGAAGGCTGCCAATGGGCTGGACATCCCCTATTGCGGGGGATGTCCAGCCCCCGCAATAGGGGAGCTGGAAGTTGAGGTTTTGGGGAAAGTTCTCCCTAAAATGGGGATTCTGATTATGAGGGATCCACTAGATCCCCTTGTACGTCAACAAAAGCTTGCAGTCCCAGGTCTTTTGGGCATGAATGTCTTAAACTGTTGTTATCAAAAGCTTTTCTGTCAACATGAAGAGCGGTTATTTTCCTCCCTCACAGTGAAGCAAGCAGGAAAGGAGTGGAAGCAGGCCCTGTTGGAGTGCCAAAGTTTGGCTCTTGCTGCGGAGTCTGGTTTCCTGGGGAGGGCTGTTGTAAGGGCAGGATCGGCTATACGAGTGCCAGCGGGTTCCCTTCAATGGGTTCCTATAAATAGTTGTCAAGGTATGGCACGGGTGATTACTTCTGTATTCCTGGAGCCCCCAATAGGTGAGGAAGGTATACTACCTGCGAATCTCCTCATCTCAAAGTGTTTATTACCAGTAGAACAGGGTGTAGTTCATGATCCCGTGGTAAATTTGGGAGAGAAGGACCAATGGCTTAGGCCAAAAACTTTTTTAGGCCAGCTGCATATGGTCAATCTGCAGTCAGCTCTGGAATCTGAGCTGGAGGAGAGTGTGAAGGGTCAGGATGTGGTGAGTTGTAATCAGGTCATGGAGGCAGGTGGCAGGCCATCCGTGGATTTCAACGAGGCGTCATGGTCTTCCTTATCCGCTGTACAGTCTCAACAGGCTAAAAGCCTTCTGACCCGGTTTAGCTCCGTGTTTAGTAAAAAAGAGGGTGATCTGGGGTGTACTCACCTAGTCCAACATGAGATTCCAGTGTTGGACAATGTTCCTGTTCGGCAGCGTTATCGTCGTTTACCCCCCTCTCAGTATGAGCAAGTCAAAACTCATATTAGTGAGCTGCTTGAACAGGGTGTCGTTCGGCCTAGTTGTAGTCCCTACTCATCACCCATTGTTATAGTGCAAAAAAAGGACGGGAGTATCCGTCTTTGCGTTGATTATCGCCAACTCAATGCAAAAACTCGGAAGGATGCTTACCCACTTCCAAGGATTGAGGAATCGCTTGATGCCCTAACTGGTGCTGAGTGGTTTTCTACTCTTGACTTGGCGAGTGGGTACAACCAAGTTCCAGTGACTGAACGGGATAGGGAGAAAACTGCTTTCTGCACTCCTTTTGGCCTCTTTGAATACAACCGAATGCCTTTTGGTTTGTGCAACGCACCCAGTACTTTCCAGAGGCTTATGGAGAGGATTTTTGGTGATCAACGTTTCCAGTCCCTTCTGTTATATTTGGATGACATTGTCATCTTCTCTGGTTCTTTTGACCAACATCTTCAGCGGTTGGAAATGGTTTTGGGCCCTCTTCAACAAAACAATCTGAAATTGAAGTTCCAAAAATGCCATTTCTTTCAAAAAAGGGTCAAGTATCTGGGTCACATAATTTCCTCCCAGGGAGTGTCCACTGACCCAGAAAAAATCAGCGTGGTAGCTAACTGGAAGCGACCCAGTAATCTCTTGGAGTTACGCTCCTTTTTGGGTTTTGCATCCTACTACAGAAGGTTTGTAGAGGGTTTTGCTCAATTAGCAGCACCACTACACAGACTAGTCGGGGAACTCCAAGGTAAGGGAAAGAAGCGGGGTTCAGGCACAAATACTCCGCTTGAAGGACGATGGACAGAAGTTGTTGAGAATGCTTTTTCGGCTTTGAAGAAGTCACTGGTAGAGGCCCCAGTTTTAGGCTATGCTGATTTCACTAAACCATTCGTGTTAGAGATAGATGCTAGTCTGGTTGGTCTTGGTGCCGTATTGTCCCAAGAACAGGAGGGTCTGCGGAGGCCTATCGCTTACGCCAGTCGGGGCTTGCGCCCTGCAGAGAGAAATATGTCAATCTACAGTTCAATGAAACTGGAGCTCTTGGCCCTTAAGTGGGCCGTCTCCGAGAAATTTCGTGAATACTTGCTGGGCGTCAAGTTTGTGGTGTTCACAGATAATAACCCGTTGAGTTATCTGCAGACTGCCAAGTTGGCTGCTGTAGAGCAACAGTGGGCATCACAGTTGGCTTTGTTTGATTTTGAGTTGAAATATCGCCCTGGTGCAGCCAATCGCAATGCGGATGCACTCTCCCGCCTGCCTGTGAAGCCAGCTCCGGAAGACGTCAGGGAAATTGTTTCTGGTATAACCTTGCCCGATGAACTTTCATTAGCTCAGTGTTTAAATTCTGCTTCGAGTTGTACTTTGGTTTCAGAGATAGCAACTCTGCCCTCCCGCGAGAAGGCAGATATGCAGGCTCTTCAGGTGGCAGATATTCATATTGCTGCATTCCTGAGATATTGGCAAAGAGGAGTGGTTCCCACTCGCTATGAAAGGGCTAAGGAGTCTAAGGAAGTAATGGAGCTTGTTCGCCAGTGGAAACGTGTTCGACAGGTAGATGGAGTCCTGTATAGGGAAGTCTTCTTGGCTCCAGGAAAGGTTAGAGTGCTTCAGGTTTTATTGCCTGGGGTTCTAAAGAGAGAAGTGTTGGAGGGCCTTCATGACCATCACGGGCATCAAGGTATTGAGAGAACAACAGCCTTGGTGAGGGAGAGATGTTTCTGGCCTAATTTGCGCCATGATGTTGAGCAATGGTGTATCAAATGCGAGCGTTGTGTGATTGCTAAAGCCTTACGCCCTAAAGTCCGCACAACCATGGGGCATTTGATGGCTTCAAAGCCATTAGAAATTCTTGCAATTGATTTTACGCTTTTGGAGAGGGCAAGTAACGGATGCGAGAATGTGCTTGTAGTTACCGACGTGTTTTCGAAATTTACCCAAGCTTACCCAACTCGAGATCAAAAGGCGAGTACGGTGGTCCGCATCCTGACAGAGAGGTGGTTCTACGTGTATGGAGTGCCAAAACGGATCCACTCGGATCAAGGGCGTAATTTTGAAGGAGAATTGCTTAAACAACTGTGCCACCTTTATGGGGTTCAGAAGAGTAGGACGACAGCCTATCATCCTGAGGGAAATGGGCAGTGTGAAAGGTTTAATCGCACTTTGCATGACCTATTACGTACTTTGCCCATTGAAAAGAAAAGAGTATGGCCACAGTCCTTACCCCAGTTACTCTTTGCCTATAATACCTGCGCTCATCAATCCACTGGCTACTCCCCTTATGAGCTTATGTTTGGCCAGAAGCCAAAGCTTCCCGTGGATGCCCTTTTAGGGATGGAGGAAGGAGGTACTCCAGTGAGTGCCCAAGATTGGATGGTGAGTCATCGGAACCATTTGGCTTCCGTATATGTTAAGGCGAGGGAACAGCTGGGAGTGGCAGCAGCCCAGCGAGCACGCCACCACCCAGAGTCTGTGCCTATTTTGCCAGCTGGTACGTTGGTTTTGTGTAAGAATCATTTCCCAGGCCGGCATAAGATCCAAGATGTGTGGGGCGCTAAGGTGTATGAGGTAGTAGAGTGTTTGGACGCAGTGGGCACTGTGTATAAAGTAAGACAGCAAGATACAATGGCGCACGTGAAGAATGTCCACCGCTCGGATTTGCGAGAGCTTCCTGATGGTTATGTACCTTTGGATAAAGTTGAGAGTGAGGTCAATACCCTCCCTCTGGCCGGATCGCTGCCAGAGTATGGCGATCAGAGACCAATAGCTGAGGAAGAGGAAATGTCAGAGGAGGAGACTGTGGTTTTATACGTAGCCCAGGAGGGAGGTCCAGCAGCAGCTGTTAGGGAGGGTTTGGGCGAGCTGGAGTTGGACCCGTGTTTATCCGAGGCCATTGATCCCTCGGATTTCCAGTGCCCAGTCGAGCAGGTATTTGATTCCTCAGGCACCTTGGAGTCGGCCCCGGGCCCCCTGGAGCCACCCTCTGGCTCCCCCGATCACCTAGAACGAGAATCCGAGCCGGAACGGGCAGAACTCTGGTTACGCCGGTCGGTTAGAACAAGGGCCGGCCAGCATTCAAATTTATTCAATCTACCTAGGTCGGTACAATCATCGGAAGATCAAGTGCCTTCAAATTCCGCATCAGTAAGTTCCCTTTATGTTCCTTTTAGACCTTGGCATTAGAACGGTAATGAAAGGGTTAAATGTGTCACCGGGACGGCGACCTTTGAAAGAGGGGATGGATGTAACCGGAATGAGTAGACTGTGCCTTTAAATGGGCAGATGACGTAATGAGCAGGCTGTTTAAAGTCTCGCGGGCGTTAAGGAAAGGGGTCTTTCTCGCTCTCGTTTTACGCTCAAGGAGCGAGTTTGTGTTTCTTCCTCTGCTGGCGCGTGGAAAGAGTTGAACCATTGAGCCCGATAAAGATCTTTCCTGTACCAACGATTGTTCTGAGAACATACTGGGTGTGCCATGTCTGCTGGGCTTTGGCCACCTGATGTGAGTAAACGATTGAGTTCGTTTGTTTATTTTAAATCGCTAAACTTAATAAAATGTGTATTTTCTTAGGAGAATTAATACTTTGCCGAGTTGCCGACTGCGTTACAACACGGTTGCTTTCATTGAGATTTATATGCATCGTAATCATCCATTAAGTGAGCCGTAGCGTATCAACAACGTGAGTATTTCTATACGATTGTTTTTAAATGTATTAGGGCGTATGCGTAATAGACTAAAGGGGTTGTGATTTTAGGTCAAACCCTTGTTTAGCTTTGGCCACCTGATGTGAGTGAACGATTGAGTTCGTTTGTTTATCTTAAATCGTCAAACTTAATAAAATGTGTTTTTAGGAGTATTAGTGCTTTGCTGAGTTGCCGGCTGCATTGCAACACGCTTGCTTTCATTGAGACTTATCGTAATCATCCATTAAGTGAGCCGTAGCGTATCAAGAACGTGAGTATTTTATATGATTGGTTTTAACTGCATAAAGTTGTATGCTTAATAAACTAAATGGGTTTTGATTTCAGGTCAAGTCCTTTCTTGGCAAGCGGCCGTCGTTTCTTTTCCTCACCAAACTTGGAATTGGATTAATTTACGTTTTTGTGATTTGTTCTAATTTCATTTTGTGGTCTTAATTATTTTCAAAGGTTACTTGTTTTACCTAGGAATTTGATTATTTTGTATTTGTTTATTTGTTATACTGTAAGCGTTTGTGGTAGTTATGATTCTTTTCTGAAATCGGTTTAAGTTATCACTTATGGGAGGTCTTGTTGGGTTGTGTTTGTGTTATGGTTGATTTATTTTGATTTTTTGCTGTGGTTTGATAATTTCCTCCCATGGGGTGTATTTCCCACTTCATGATTTCAGATTGATTTGTGCTACTTCGAGTGTTATTCCTATTTCTTTTGTTTTTTATTTAAATTACGATTGGTTTGG
Source organism: Tiaroga cobitis (assembly GCA_030578255.1). Taxonomy (NCBI): domain Eukaryota; kingdom Metazoa; phylum Chordata; class Actinopteri; order Cypriniformes; family Leuciscidae; genus Tiaroga; species Tiaroga cobitis. Next base: position 52,040,685 of record CM060604.1, on the reverse strand, counting down.
TTAATTAATTTGAGCTTTAGATTATTGATTTATTTTCTTTAACTGTCTTTCTTTAATTTGAGTTTGATTGGTTTTGAGCATTGTTGTTATTTCTTTTGAAGTTATTTTTGCTAAGTTTATTTTTCATTCAGAGTGAGAGTGGAGTGAATTGTGGTGGCTTGTTTAATTTGTTTAATTTTTTTTGTTTTTATGAGTAGCACTGTTGCCAACCAAGTCATACCAGTGAGAAGAGAAGGACGGTGTTTGTCATTTAATAAAGCAACTCAACATCTTGCACTCTGGCTTCTGGATCATTTAATTGAACTGCCTGTGTAGACGCAAAATATCATTGTTAGGGTCCCCCATCCCAGATTTTGGGGGTGGCGTAGTCCATTTGGTCGACAATACATAAGCCAAAGGTTACATATATATAGATCTCGAGGTTTCAAACAGATACGAGAGAAAATTATCTGAGATTAATTGAGGTCTGTAACAGATCAAGAGATTTCAAACAGATAGGTAACCTGAAAATCAGTTGTTCCACCACGGAGCAAATTGTTTTTAGGTGCTGAGGCTAATTAGGGGGAGCCAGAAAAGATTTTTTTTGGTAAACCTTAATTAGGAGGGCACTAATAGTGCAACACGACCGATTTGGGTTAAAAGAAAAAATCGGGTCTGTTGGGGACGCCTAACAGATCAGGAAAACGCGCGTTGAAGAGAAATCCACAGAGAACAGAGAAGCAGCCAATATGGGGAAGTCTCAAGGTAAGCATGCAAAATTTGATACACCGGTTTTCTATCAAATGGGAAAATTATGAGGGAAAATTTATGTTTTAGATATTGAAAAACTGAGAAAATACCATGATTTCCCCAGGGAGGGAACACTGAGCACAAATAGACTAAGAGTGTGCGAGAATCAGTGGAACAGAGCAGCGGGACAAAAGGTTGTTGTGGCTGCATTCAACATGTGTGTAAAAAATGTGAACAGATAATGGACTGTTGGCTTGAATATAAAATGTCGAACTGCCAGGAGAAATAATGTTTTTACTTCTTCATCCAGTAAATGGATGCATGACATTAGATGTCTATAGAACTTAGATTTATATGATAAGGATTGGAGTAGCAAGCAGCAATAAGGCTGTCTGTGTGAAATAGAGGGAACTGTAAGTGAGAGACTTGATGGAAGAGGGAAGTGAAAAACAAAAGGTTGAGACACGTGTGTGTGAGGATTGTGCAAACAATCATGTACTGGTTAGATAATGAAGGAACTGGCATGTAGGGAAAGATTGAGAAGAAATATAGTAGAAAACTATATGTGATGAAAATAGACATGGTCTGACAGAATTTATGGAAGTCAAATTAACTGTTTAAATGGTATGAAAAGTCAGTTTTAGAATAAAATAAGGCATTGTATGATTGACAGGGATTAACATGATATGAAGAATGTTTTAAGCAGAATGGGGAACAATTCTATATTTTGATAAAATAATGATTGAAATGATGATATATCTGCTTTATTTTTATTAATGTTAAGAAAATATGGGTATTGAAGCAAGTAGCTATAATGGATAAGACTGAGACAATAATGATAATATTAAGTTGAATCTGCAGACTAACCATGTAATGGAAGAAAAAGGCTTCAAACCAGTTGTAATGAAAATAATGATGTACAAATTGTTACACTTTATGAAGAGTACTTTCTGGAATTAGTGTTGTTGATGACAATACCAAATTAGTAAAATGATGAAGATTATGATTTGGCTATTGTGATTAAATCCGCGACTGGTGGACTGTAAAAGAATACAGAGAACTGCTTATCAGTGGCTCTGTTTACATTCCTGAAATGGGACACACACTGCTTCAAGAGTGTGCAGTAAGTTGGAGCCGTTTGCAAGCTCACAGTGATCAAACTATAGTCAAGGTGTCTGATGCTGTAATTGAGGCTGACACATGAACCCGCCAGATGACAGAGAGTGTCTTGATTGTGGTCATCAGGACCATTTAACACGTAACTGTAAATGCCCACCGAGAAGGTGTTTGAAAATGTGATAGTGACACATTTCTGATAATGATGTGGGTTTGAAAGTAGATCAGTGTTTAAATGACGACAGTAACATTTTTCGTCTGAGAAATAAGAGATAAAAACAAGGTCAAAAGATTGAAGTCTTAAAGTGAATCCTATAAGAAAGAAAAGATCTATAATAGTAATTTTTAAAAGTGAATTGATGAATACAGGTTGATGTAAAATTAATGACTCCAACAAATGTGAGTTGCAAAATATATCAAAGTAACTAACAGGATGATTGTGTTTTAATTAAACATTTTAGAAAGGGTTTAGATTAAGGAGAGAGACTAATCTCACGAATGATTTAGAATAATTGCAAAAGATGTATCAAGCAGAAAGTGCTAGCCTTGTCAAAGTTAACGTAATTGAGAACTTGACAACTAAAATTGAGAGGAAATATGAAACGTTATTGAACTGGAATAATTATTTTTATTTAAGATCAAGTAAGCAGAAGCAATACTGGATTAACAGTTGCTAAATGCTGAATAAACAAACAGCTTGAAAAGTTGGCCATAGAACTAGAAGCTGATGTTTTGCTTTCAAAAGATAAGTTTGTTATTGGCTGTAATGAAACAGTTTGCTTATCTGGATCTGATGTTACTGTGGCTGAAACTGCCAGTGCAACAGAAACTCAATCTGAGTGGAAATTTGTAATGTCTAAATAAAGACAACTATAAAAATTATGTTTATTTGGAAACACATGTAATTTCTGGCAAATATGCCTTAAGCTGGGATAGAGTTATAGGATGGTAGATAAAAGTTTGATGTTAGAAGTTTATGAGAGTGCAGTGTGCCAGTCCTGAATGCCTCAGAGTCTCTCTCATTCAATGTCAGCTCAAAGCTGTTATCTGTGATAAGCTATTTGAATTAAAGCACAGTGTTTCAGTTGAAGAATCATAGACACAGAGATGTTAAAAGAAAAGATTATTTGTAAAACTGAATGACTTTAAAGAAGTCTTTAAAATAATAATACAGGCCTTAAACGATAGAGGTGACATTTTGATTAGCTCATTTTAGGATCAGTAACAACTTTGTCTCATTTAGTCTCCACCATTCAGGACCGATGGCTCCATCTACAGGTAAAGTTCACCGAATGTACGGATGATCCAAATTCGCTGAGTATAGTCTAAGCAGCTAGATTTCTGCTTTTAAGATGGTTAATGGATTTAAGATTAAATACAGCTGTTATTAACCTGTCTCCCTGTGTGAACACTATTAGGCAATGGGAATGGCTCTGGTGACTCTTGAACGTGCCTTTCCTAAGCTCCAGAAAACAGCTGAGTTCTGTTGAAGAAAACTGTGATGGGAGAGAGCGGTCACCAGTGTCTACGTGGCTACTCAATGACGGGATGATCTTCCTGGCCAGGGGACAGCCCTACCCAGGGGGTCACGACCACTGGGCATCTCCAGATGGAGGTGTTATATGCGAGAAAGGTATGAGAGTTGAGCGCTGATTACTGGAGGCCACCGGGGTCAGCAGAGCATTGAGAGGTGAGATGCGCTGTAAGAAGTTACTGCAGTCTGACCCAGAAAGTGTGAGTTTCCTCCATACCACTCGCCAGAAGAAACCGCATTAGTTGTATGACTTGTTTTTCATTGTGACAAGTGTCTGCAACTATACCAGGGGGGACAACACCCTGAGGAGAAGAAAATTATAGACAAGGAGCTAATGGCAATGGGCTTTCAAGAGCCAGCTGAGACCGTGAGGGGATTGCCATTATTAGTTGTTGTGGAGACAGTAATAAAACTTTTGATGTCGGTTGCCTTATGGGCAAGGAAAATGTATAGAAGTTTATAACATAGTTCTAACTCCTGAAGGTCGTTAGACATGGTGGTGACTAAAGATGAAGACAGCTTTTGTAGATTTAAGTCTGGATAACAAAGGTGGATGGTCAAAGGTTATTGTAATGAATTTAATATTACATTTTGTATAAGTTACAGTCTTAGAAATGTATTTATAGTGAGAGAGACTGCTTGAGGGGAGGAAGGAATGGTAACTGTGTCTGTCTTTCTGTTATCGGCCTGCTAGAGCAAGCTGAAGAAAATAATGATAATGAAACAAAACGACCCAGCTGACTTGTCTAAAAAATCTAATGAATAATGAACAAGACATGCTTTGAAAGTGGTTAAGAGACCATGTAAAATTAGATAGAAGCTACAGGAAAATGGAAAGGTTAAAATCTTATTTAAAATTTAAATCTTTTAGCAATAATATAAAGAAAAGTGGACATTGAGAATGAGCAGTTAACATATGTGTGTCTAGTGTGAGTGTGTGTGATGGTGACAGCACTTTATGTCTTGTATGTATTAGTTTGGGGTACTAATATTAGAACAGTATTGAAATTAGAACAGAACAGTTTTTATCATTACAGATGGGTTAAGGCAAATGACAAATTTTAAAGAAGGCGATAATTCTGAGATTATTGTGAACAAAGGGGGAGAAATGATTGACTGACATTGACCAAGTCTGTACACCACGACCTGACCTGATAGGGAAAATTGATGACTTTAGAAATGTTTGTAGATGGCTGACTTGAGAGACCAAACAACAGGCCTGAAAAGCAGGATTCGCTGTGAGACTCAGGGCCGTTGCCCTTCAAATACTTCGATAAGAAGATGAGATTGGGCTTTAAGTGAAGAATGTAATATTTTGTTTCAGAGGCAGAGAAGGATGTCTGGGGAAAATTTGGCTGAAGGACGCCGTTTGGGTTGGTGTTGATGGCAAATCAAATTAGTTTAAATTGATGAATGAGTGGGGTCATACATCAAAAGGGGGATGGTAACAATTGCCAAATATGGTTTACTTGGGTCCCAAACAAAATTTGCTGTCTGTACATGTATTTGCAGGACTGTTTCAACAGGAAACGCCAGGGCAGATGTGGCAGCGAAGGCCGTGGCAGCACAGCAGACAAAAGAAACTACGTGTATTTTACTATCTGAAAATAACCTCGACATTGTTTTTCTTTACAGAGCATGCAGACTATTGGATGCAGGGCAAAAACAAGGCCACACCTGCGCAGCGCATAACTTAAATTTTTCTTTTACAGAATGTCAGGATGGATTGGATCAAACAGAACTGATTCTGTTCCAAATGTATTATTATTGTTTTTCAGGGGAAAAGGACCCTGAGTGCTATTAAGTGAGCAAGAAACTATCCGGTGATAATGTTTCAGGTTGAATCCACAGGTCACACCAAAAGGGACGAGCGGCTAGACACTAACAAAATACTTAAGGTCTCCATTCACAGGTGACAGCAGGCAAGAAATGGTTCACTCCAGTGGGGGTGCGGTCGTGATTTAAGGGAAAACCTTATAAGGATCAGAAAATGGTTGGAGAATGTGACACCTGGGTCCAAGCCTCTCACCTTAGACAACACCAACAGGCCTCAACCATCCAATAGAGCACAAAGTGAGGGATTCAAGGACGTGCTAGTAACGTGCCTCCCGAACCTACGAGGGAAAAACCATTGCAACGGCACGCAAAGTGTCACCCTGGTGAACACGGAACGTCCGTGGGGCGAACGAGATGATCAACACACCTGGAGGAACCAACTGCCAACTGATGGTTTAAGTTTAACAGAAGAATCTGCTTTTGTGATGATTTTGTTTGATTTTGTTTGATTGAATCAAACTAGGTATTGATTTGATTGGTGCAAATGTAGAAAATCTATTAATTCATGTGTAACAAGCAAAAAGACGGACCGTAATGGAGATATTAGAGTTAGAGGAATGGGAAAAATTATAAGACTTCTCTGGTTAGATTTGTTAAACATTGCGTTCAATAGAGCTTACTAAATTGAATTAGAAGTGAATGAAATATGGAGATGGGCGTAGATTAATGGAAAAGGCTTAATGATAGGAGTTAGGATTGTGTGTGTTATTCTGATAATTTTGTTATTTGTGGATGAATATGATTACAGAGACAGGTGAAAACCTGCTGTCTGTTCAATTGGTGAAAATGACAGTCTATCCCAAGGATGAACAAAATGATGTGACGATACAGTTAGCAGGAGCTACAGTGAGATATGTGTTAAATGTATGTTCTGTTTGTTTTTCTTCTATTTGTTTATTTTCTGAGAAAGATTAAGGGCAAAAGATTTAAAGAAGGTTACAAGCAGCGGTCATCCGTGTTACGAGGTGGCGTACAAGGACAGGGTTTGAAACTGAGGGATTTTTATTCTGTTTGTTTTCTTACTGTGTTATAACTATTTATTCTTTACTGGTGTGACTGAGGGTCTGCTTGCAGGAACGCAGAAACAGTGATTTCTCGTTTAGCCCGACCCAGAAAAAAATGTTTACTTGCTTGCTAAATAATTATGGGGCTTTCCCCCACAAAAAAAAAAAAAACAGCCTTATGCTTCTTCATTCTAAACTTTTTCTTCACAGGTTCAAGGAGAGATTTGTATGTAATGACTTGAACTTGCATTTATTATTACTATTATTACAATGTTTGATTAATCAGTTATCAGAGTATGATAAACAGAAAGGAATTGTTATGGAATTTTTCCTTTATTGCTCTGATTTCAGTGATTCCTAATGATGGCCTCATCTGTTCTCACGAATGTAGTGAGAGGGGGCCTTTGATTGATAATTTACTGTGGTTGGGAGTCAGTGGAGGTAAGGAAAAGCAGGTGGTCAAGGGGTCATCTTGAGTGCATTTGTACGTTATAGCCTAAAGGGTTAAGGGGGCATTTACCTCTCAGGGCCAGGGAGAAATAGGAAAAAACAAAGTATATCTCTCCTGAGGGGAGGGCAGAAATAAGGCCTTGGAGGACATAAGATATAAAAAAGACAGACACTGCTTCTCCTTATCTCTCCTCACTGACTCACAAATGTGTATGAGTGACGAAGATCTCTCCTGCAAGAGAATAAATACTTTATAAACTATTAAATTGGACTCAGAGTGTCGCTTACTCAGTGGTGATGTTGGTTGAATGATAAAAAAGCCACAACACTACGAACCAGTAGTGATGTGACATTTGAACCGAGGCGTCGGAGCTTGTGTCGAGAAAAAATGGGCGTGCCAGATGAAGCCGCGATTCGAGGCTTGTGTTGTTAACGTGAAAATCCCGTGACTAATGACAAACGAGGCCTCGGTTTGTGTGGATACGTCATCGGTTCGGTCTGAGTGTCGCTTCCGGATAAAGATGGTTCGAAACTCGTGCAGCCTTCTGGGTGTTGCAGGAGTAGTAGAAGCAGGTGTAGTGGCGTCAGAGTCAGAGAGTTAGAGAACTCTCATTGGCATTGTCGTTATTGTGTCATATATGTGTTAGGGCTGTATATTATTACATTATATCAGGTTAGAATACTTATAGTATATTGTTATTAATAATTATAGTAGCTATATTATAGTCTTGTTATATTAATTAGATAACATTATTTGGATTGCTTTGGGTTTTTGGATCTGGACTGGACTGCTTTTTGTTTTGGATTGCCCTTTTGGATTTGTTTGCTTTTTGCGACTCTTCCTTTTTCCTGGTAATGTAGCCAGCAAGAAAGAGGAGATCCTCCCCTGTCTGAGCTCAACAGTGTCCTCATTTATACCAGCTGGCACTGGCATTTTTATGTTCCCATGCATACTCTGTTCCTTGTGAAAGGATCTTTTCCAAAGCTGGAGAGGCTTTTCCAAAGCTTTTTTTTGTTTCTCAATAAAAATCTATTGTAACAACATGGCATCATGACTTTTGCGTAAACATACAGGCCACTTTCAAGTCAAGTGGCGTGTTATCTATACACATTTTGAGCTATCCGCGTGTATGTCTACGCCGTTAAATGTCCGAGTGATTCCGCATGTATGTACACGCCGTTAAATGTCCGAGCGAAACGAAGCAAAATGTAGATCTACATCTGGGGAGCGATATTTTTTTTCCTAGGATGGTAGGGGAAGACTCATAAATGCTATTAACCCCAGTGACGGGTAGGTTTAGGGACGGGGTTGAGGTAGGTCATATATTTATACAGTAATGTAACGTTAAGTCAACGGCGTTCATAAACACGCTGAAAAACGATTATGCGTGTTGATAGCACGCCAAAAATGGAAATACGAATTGGCGTGTCATACACACGCAATTTTATGAGATCAGTCTGATTGTAATCCTTCCTTCACCCACCCACCCCAAACTGCAGTGTTGCAATTTGCTCCTCTATATACCCAGTCCCATAAGCACAACACTGCACTCAAACTAGTAACAGTTCACTGCACAAAACACACCAGAAACCATTCTTAACTTTTCCCACCCCAGACTATTCTGTGCAGTTTACTTTATTACACTCCCTCCACCATAAGCACTGCACTCAACACAGTGTCACTGTCACTGTCACTAATTTATGAATAATTAATTAACTGTGTGTGTGACAGTTGTCTCTGCACAAGTAAATTCAGACAGAGAAAGATACATATTTTATTTTATACCCAGGCAATGGACAAATGTCTGCTCAGGTCTTTTTATTATTGCAAAAGAAAGGTTACAGACATTAAAGGGGACCTATTATGCAAAATTCACTTTTGCATGGTGTTGTGTGTTGGCAGTGTGTACACAACCACCCTACAGTGATAAAAATCCACCCACTCCTTTTTTAAAAATATAGGTCCCCTTTAACAATGAGAAATAAATAAATAAAACAGAACGGATGGGGGATGGGGCATTTGTAGTGCGATTTGTTTAGTTATATTTAGGCTTACATTTAAATTTACACATTGACTGATAGGCTAGAGACAAACAGAGTATACATATAGTGACACATTTTTTTTTTTTTTTTTTTTTTTTTTTTTTTGCCCACCACCACCCCCCCTCTTTGGAGGACAACTTTATTTTTAATAAAACAGAAAAAAGAGCATATATACACAATATATTACAATACAGACAATAAATGTGTATACAGTAACTATTCAAGTAACTATTACTATTGCTATTACTATCACAGTAACTGTGAATAGCATAACCATTCACCCCGTTCAGTGTGAGCCTGGGTACATAAGTGAAGGGGGGGGGTTATAGCACCATGTACAAGGTGTAACACGTAACATAGGACAAGTGACAGACAAACAACAACAGAGAACACATCTTGAGCGAATTATTCTTATTCTTATTCTCATTATTCCTTTCCTCTTTTTCTCCTCTTTTCTTCCCCTTCCCCCTCTTCCTTCCCTCCCCCTCTCCCTTCCCTCCCCCCCTCTCCCCTCTCCCTCCCCTCTCTGCCTCCCCCCTCTTCTGTTGATCTGAAATGTAGGCTATATTAGTTGATCATGGTTAAGGTGTTTGAGGGAAAGTGGGTTTGAAAACATGTTATGCATGAGTGTAGATACCTATATGTATGTATGAAGTGATAGCTGCAGTAACAGAAGGGGTAAGGTATGTGTCACATATAGTGACACATTAATAGATGCATAGTTTAGATAGATAGATAGATAGATAGATAGATAGATAGATAGATAGATAGATAGATAGATAGATAGATAGATAGATAGATAAAAATGGAGGTTCCACAGAAGAGATGCTGTACATCTGTGGTGTGGGAGCATTTCCATTTGGAAACCCCAAATAAAGTGAGATTTGTGTATTGTGATCGGCAGCTCGCCTACTGTAACAATACATCTGTCACAGTCTTCGTCTGCACTGTTCTGTCTTGTTTGCACTACATCTCCCAGAATCCCTCTTGTCTCCACACCTGATCTCACTCCCTCATTTCCTCGTCATCATCTGTCTCACCTGTTTGCACATCATTAGTGTTCATTGGTTGTGTATTTAGTTCCCTCTGTTCAGTCATTCCTTGTCGGTCTTTGTTTATACGTCACCTTTGTGTGTATGCCTTGTGTATGCCTTAACCTGATCCTGGAAATAGAATAAATCTATGTTTGAATTGGAACCTGTCGACCATCGTCTTCTTCAACCCGCACATAGTGATAGGCAGATCGAGGCTTCGTGAAGCAATGAAACAGTCGAAGCAAATGTGCCATTTTGTTTCGAGGCTTCGAATCAATCCGAAACCCGTCTCCACGGTGACACCTAGTGGTCACTTGCAGGTGTTGATCTGAAACAACCTTTACAAAGAGCTAATAAAAAATGTTAAAATGTGTTGTTTTTTATTTTTTATTATTGTATTTTTTTAATATATGAAGCTTGTAACCTGTAGTCTCTTCACATTGCATAATGTGATTTTGGTCATGAAAAATGAATATTAATAAAAATAAATCAAGCCACAATGTCTCCCTTTCTTATAGATTTTTATTCAAAAATATTAATTTCTCTGCTGTTGAAGGACTCAGCCTACTTCTTTTTTTACAGATAATTTCTCCAGCCTTTGAAAAAATTCTCTCACAAGGGACACTTGTTGCTGGCATACAAAGATGTTTTTTAGCTAGGACATACAAATGAGGAAAGATTACTGCTCTCTCTTTCCAGTAAGTTAGAGGATCATGAGTTCTGGGCAAAAACGCATCGCTGAGGTATTTTTTTCACTTCCACTGTGGCATCAGCTGTAGCATTGTGTATCATCTGGGTCTCACGGATACGATTGTCAAAATGTTCCCATAAACTGTCTTGTGTTTCAACTGGTGTTGATGATGATGGGCCTGATGTTGACATTTGTGGTTCTGAATTAAAAGAAAACGGCAATTAGTAACAAATCATAAACTGACAACACATATGAAGTATAAATTTCATGAATCACATTACATAAGATAACATAGACTGAAACTCACCAGGAGTTGTGTTTGAACGCATCAGTGAAGCACACTCCAGTGTGATGTGCTTTTCAGCATCCAGGGCTTTGGCAGGATTTCCAAAAGCCACATTTTTAAACCTTGGGTCCAGCAGTGTAGCCAGTGCCAAGGCTCTAAAAGTCTCGTACCCTCCACATCTGGAGTGCAGACCTTCTTGTAGATGTGAGCCTATGAGCCAACACAAGAGAAAACCATATTAATTAAAATAATGACAACAATATGAGAGTTATGGCCAATTACACGTATGGTCATAGTGTCCTACCTAATTGTACAGTTGATTCCTGCGTTGCATTTCCTTTTTTCTGTGCAAGCTTGTGCTGCAACATCCTGTACAATGGTATGAGCTTTGAAGCAGACACTCTCTGTTCCTCTGACATCTCTGTTGTTGCTAATTTGAATGGTTGAAGAAGTGTCAATGAATGTTGAATAATGTCATACTGGAAAAATAGTAGCCTACCGTGAAAGTAGTCTACTGGTTCATTTGGAAACCTTCCTAAACAAAGTTATGTTATGAATATTTATGCTCAGTGTGCAGAGAAAGATAAAGTGCATTATAGAAATACAACAATTACAAAAAAACAAAATGATGTCTTGGCTGTAGATTGGGTACTCATATGTAGACATATAAAATGTATATTCACAAAGTATAATATTATATTGACGACATTTGTTTTTAAAGTGATTGGCAGTTGTGATTGGGATGTTAGGCATGTCTTAGTCCATGGCCTTTCTAAACAATGGCCCAACACTTAGTTATTATATTTCACTTATAATTAGCCTATATTTCAAACAATGCATACCTTGCTTAGATGGCCCAGCAGTGTCAGTAGCAGGCCTTGGTACAGGGGGAACACTACCATCCTCTGCACCCTGCAGAATGGCAGGATGAATGCTCCTCAAATGGCGCATCATGGATGATGTATTGTCTATCTATCTATCGATCTATCTATCTATTTTTTATGTAGCCTATCTATCTAATAATCTATATGTATCTGTAATATATGTATCTATCTATTAATCTATATATATATATATATATTTCCATCAATGCATCTATTAATGTGTCACTATATGTACTCTGTGTGTCTCTAAGTCAATGTGTAAATGTAAATTACATCCTAAATATAACTAAACAAATCGCACTATAAATGTCACTATATCACCAAAAATCCGCTATCTCAAAACCAAACTCCTCTCACAAAAACCCACGATATGAAAATGCGTTGACAAAACTTTTATACTGTGTGATTGTGTGATTTGTTCCCGAACCGACCAATCAATGAAACCCTGATTCGGCGGAGCACTCCACCTGATGAAACACTTAGACGCTTCATTTAGCCGTTGTCACGTGACGTGGGTGTTTTGAATCACGCTTCGGATCAGTGTTTCGAATCATCTTTGCTTCGGGATCTCGCAAAGCTTCGGAACGTCTGTTTCGCGCCAGCCATCCTTACCCGTGACAACATCATCCATGATGCGCCATTTGAGGAGCACTCATCCTGCCCTTTTGCAGGGTGCAGAGGATGGTAGTGTTCCTCCTGTTCCTAGGCCTGCTACTGACACTGCTGGGCCATCTAAGCAAGGTATGCATTGTTTGAAATATAATTATAATTGAAATATAATAACAAACTTTTGGGACACTGTTTAGAAAGTCCATAGGCCTGTGTCAACCTAAACCCTACAACCTAACGTCCCAATCACAACTGCCAATCATGTTAAAAACAGCTTCACTGTGAATATAATATAATATGTTGTCAATATAATATGATATTTTGTGAATATACATTTTATAGGTCTACATATGAGTACCCAATCTACAGCCTAGACATCATTTTGGTTTTCCTAATTGTAGTTCTACATTCCATTTTATCTTTCTATGCTCACTGAGCATAAACGTTCATAACATAACTTTGTTGAGGAAGGTTTCCAAATAATGAACCAGTAGGCTACTTTTACAGTAGGCTACTATATTTTCAATGTATTTGTCTGAAAGTATGTTTTTTATCTTCTCTTTTAAAAGGCAGACAGAGGGAATTGGATGAGGCTTTTCTAAACATGGTGGTGAAGGATCTGCAGCCCTTCACCATCGTGGAGGACGAGGGTTTCAGGGCCTTTGTGAACAAGCTTGATCCAAGCTATGTCCTCCTATCCCGGAAGGTGCTTAAAGCAATGGTCAGCGAAAGGTACAACAAAACCAAGGAGAAGACAATGGAGGACCTACAAAAGGCCGAATTTGTTGGCCTTACGGCTGACGTGGTCCTCCATTAATATGGACGGATATCTTGGTGTAACTTGCCATTACATAACACCAGAGGCAAAAATGGCAACTGTTGTACTGGGTGTAAGGAGGATTTACCAAACCCACACAGCCCAGCATCTCATGGAGGCTACAGCCTTGCTAATGGCTGAGTGGGGAATAACCTCCAAAGTTCAGTGCATGGTGACTGACAATTCATCCAACATGATCCTAAGCGCCCAGCTACTCCACCTTCGCCATGTCCCATGTTTTGCTCATAATTTAAATTTGATTGTGAAAAAGGCCCTAGATCAAACCCCAGTCATCAATGAAATACGCCAGAAAGCCAGAAAGATAGTGGGGTTGTTCAGATCCAGCAGAAAATAACATTATGCACAGTGAGGAGCCTACAGGTTACAAGCTTCACATACTAGAAACATACAATAATACTTTTTTTTTAATGGCTCGTTGTCAAGGTTGTTTCAGATCAACACCGTTGAGACGGGTGTCGGATTGTTTCAAAGCCTCGACACATTATGGCACATTTGCTTCAACTGTTTTATTGTTTCACGAAGCCTCAATATGCCCATCACCATTTATAGTCCTCATGATTGACAACAGGTGCGGAAATAATTAAAGGCATGGAACATGGGAAATGTAGTCCAGGGTAACATGTAACCAGAGCCCGTCTACGGATAGCCTTGGCACTTCCTATGAGCCCCATTGAATCATCTTGGTTGCAGTTCCATTTGAATTCCACTGGAGGTGATCGCGGGCGAGTGCAGAATGAATGGGAGTCTATGGAGCTAGACGGCTAAATGTATCTCTTTCTCCTGCTTGTCGTTGAATCAACGTAGATTTTAATGTTGATTCTGCAAGTTCAATATAGATTATAGGCCAAAAGTCGAATGAATGAGTACGTATGTCCTTTCGATTTCTTGCAGGTTGGGCCGTTGTTGGCCGGAACACGCTAGCATTCTGCTAGACGGATTTGCGACTGATTACGACCAGAGACCCCGTTTGATGGCACCCGGAGCTAAAGCAGAATCAGAAACATTATCTTAGGGAGAACTTTCTGTCGAAGTTAAGTTTTGTGTACTGTATGTATATTTTCACTTTTATTTTCATATCGATATATAAGTGCTGAAGTGAATTGCCGTAAAGCAGCACCTCAGGCAGTATGAAAATATGTGACTTCATCACATTTTTTGAACGGATTTTTAGAACAGATAAGTGAACTTAAAAATGCAATTTTCAGACGAGTGTATTATCTTAGTCCCCACTTTTGAATGCAACTGTCAAATTACATGACAAAAAATTACATCCTGAGAAAAGTGGATTTCTGAAACCCCATAGACTCCCATTCATTCTGCACTCGCCCGCGAGCGCCCCCGCATGGACAGAGGCGTGTTACTGCAGCCAGTCCAGAAACCGGAAGTAACCAAAGAGTGCCAATTCTCTTGTATTAGACATTCTCTGATGTAACTCTGTGTGTGCAGTGAAAAAGTCTTAATGGTGAACGGGTGACCTCTGGTGGAGAGTGGATGGAAACGGCAGGCGTAGAATACGTGACACATATGAACAAATGAAGATTACTAAAATGTGTTGACACTTTATCTTGTCTTAGGGTGTATTCACACCAGGAAAGTCCGATAGTTCACTTGCTTTGGTCCGGACCAAATACATTTTTTTTTTTTTTGGTACGGTTCGCTTTCACACTGCTCTTTTTGCAAGTGAACCAAAATTTGTAAGCAAAACCACACGTGTGCTTAAGGTCATTCATTCATTGGACAGAAATTCGAACCGTACCAGAGTTCGTTTGGAACCGTACCGAGACCACCTCTTCAGCTGGGTCTCGGTTCGGTTGTTTGGTCCGCACCCGAGTTCGATTGCTGTATTCACACCTGCCCAAAAGGTCCGCACCAAGGGGGGAAACAAACTAGAGTTCGATTCAATCGAACCAAACAAGGCAGGTGTGAATACACCCTTACATATTGTAAACATGAATTTAAACATACTTTCATTATTGTATGACTTGTTTAATGGTTACTTAAGAATTGAATTTATAATAATAATAATTACTTTGCGATTTGGGATTTAAAATACAATAATTTTTCTGTATCAACTATTACATGCACAAATACAATTTTTAGTACATATACACAAACCTCACAGCAACACAAACACAATTATTACACAATAATTTATCCAATTGACTCTAATATGCAGGAGCAGAAAACAGGAAAAAAGCGAGTATTTGCTTTATAGACCAAACCTGAGAAAACGGCAACATCTTGTAAAAAAATTTTTTTTAGCATTGCCAAGTATATTAACAAAGACGGTATAATTGTATAGTTAAATGGCCCTGTGTTAAAAAAGAAATTGTCAGTTTTAATGGATTTCAATGAGGACATTTTTGTCCTTAAGGTCCTGAGTGTAAATACTTTGTGTACAATGTGGAAAGGAAATAACCCAATTCGGTAACACTTTATAATAACTACACGCTATTAATCATTAGTTAAGCATTAGTAAATAGTTAATTCATGATCAATTTATCATTTCTAAATGAAGTATAGCATTATTTACAAACCAGTTATTTAGGCGTTGTCAGTGATTCACAAGAACACTTAGAAAGTGTAAGTAAATGATTAATAAACTATTTAAATGTACATTCATACATAATATTATTCAGACATATAGTAATAGTTACTTAGTGTTTTGTTAAATGATTTATTGGCATGTATTTATACTGTAATTCAGGGTTAATTCAGGTAGTTATAAAGCAGTTAGTAGTGGTCAGTTAACTATTTTGTGAGCTAATCTAAAGTGAGTACTATTTATGCCTTGTAAAGCATTTACAAGGGAGATTTAAGGGCTGTTAATATTTCTATGTTCTGTATCACAGTTGTGTTTGTTTCTTTTTTCTGTTTAGAAGATAACGGAGTCTTTAAATCTCCTTTATAAATGCTTTAAAAACTGACCACTACTAAATGCTTTATAACGTATCGGTTACCTAACGTAACCTCGGTTCTCTCTAGAAGAGGGAATGAGTATTGCGTAAGTTAGCTTACGCTACGGGAAAGACTCATCTTTTTGAGATATTGAAGCCAAAAAATTATCCTTAATTTTGTATTTATTGTCAACGCAGTGCAGCAGCTAGCAGACCTAGAGCAGGCTGTCTAGCGCGCTCATAGGCTGCCCTGCGGGAACTGCAGCAGCCTACCAGTGAGCCCGGCGTGACGTTGCGTCCAATGAAGGGCGCTCGCGCCTTCACAGCATCATAGCCCGCCAGTGTGTGCGTGGCTTAGTGTAAATAAGCGGGGCTCAGAGGCTGTTTCTCTGATTTTCATTGACTGAAGCGAAAGTCGCTTGTGGCGCGAGCACGGCAGGTTACGCAATACTCGTTCCCTCTTCTAGAGAGAACCGAGGTTACGTTAGCTAACCGATACGTTCTCTTACTAGAGGTTCTCTCGTATTGCGTAAGTTAGCTTACGCTACGGGAAACCTTTGTCAACACCGTGCGCGCCAGCATCCACTCCATGAGTCCCCATGGAGACTGTGTTCATCACTCCGTCTGGCAGTACAACGGGTATCCGTTGATCAACCATGCGTGCAGAGACCAGCGCTCTGGATGGGGATGCCAGATCGTGCCGCGAGCCTGAGAGAAGAGATCTGTTCTCACCGGAATCGCCCATGGGGCTGTAAGTGACAGCCGCGTCAGCTCCGGTAACCAAATTTGATTCTGCCAACGCGGGGCTATAAGGAGCACCGAGTGGCGCGTTTCCCTGATTCTCTTGATTACCTGTGGCAACAGAGAGATTGGAGGGAAAGCATACAGTGGACGGCTGGGCCAGGTTTGGGCCAGCACGTCCTCGTTCTTTGAAAGAGCAAGTGAGCGTTGTCTTTTGACGCAAGAGGTCGACTTCCGCTCTGCCGAAAAGGTGCCATAGTGTTTGGTCTGATTGGGGGTGCAGGGACCATTCCCCCGGGGGAACGTTGTCCCTGGACAGTTTGTCTGGGCCGTCGTTCAGGTGGCCTGGCACACGCGCAGCTCTCAGCGAGCGCAGATGATGCTGAGACCAAACCAGGAGGCGTTCCGTCAGATCGCAGAGGTTCCTGGATCTGACTTCGCCCTGACGGTTCACATAGGACACTACAGACATGTTGTCCGAACGGACTAGAACATTGTGGACCTGTGAAACGGGAGGAAGTGCCTCAGCGCGTTCTCGACCGCCAACATTTCCAGACAGTTTATGCGAAGGAGCTTCTCCTGGTCTGACCATAGGCCAAAGGCCGGCCTGCCATCGAAGAGAGCGCCCCACCCTGAGTTGGACGCATCTGTCGAGACGACCTTTCGATATGAGACAGCTCCCATCATCAATCCCCGCTGATACCAATCGGCCGCTAACCAGGGCTGCAGAGCTGTGACGCAGCTCTGAGTCACTCTGATTCGTTCGCAGCCGGCAGTCTAGGCCCGGCGAGATGCACGAGCATTCAGCCAGCGTTGCAGTGGGCGCATGCTCAGTAATAAGCCCAGCTGGAGCACTGCCGCGTCTGAGGCCATATAGCCCAGCATCCTCTGAAATGTCTTCAGAGGAATGATGCTGCCTTTTTGGAAAGAAGCGGCTAGGTGACGAACACGGCGCGCGCGCTGTGTCGATAAACGAGCCGTCATGGTCACAGAGTTCAGTTCTATTCCCAGAAAAGAAACTGACTGGGCGTTAATGAGCTCTTGGTCCAGTTGACCGTGAGACCCGTGAGACTTTCCAGGTGACTGAGAAGCACTGTTCTGTGAGGCAAGAGTTCCGTCTCTGACTGTGCCAGAATCAGACAATCGTCCAAATAGTTCATAATTCGCATGCCCTGATTTCTCAAGGGCGCGAGGGCTGCGTCCATGCACTTCGTGAACGTGCGAGGTGCCAATGACAGGCCGTACGGGAGGATGGTGTATTTAAATACCCGACCGTCGAAGGCGAATCTCAAGAATGGCCTGTGACGGAGTATTATCTGAATCTGAAAATAGGCATCGTCCAGATCAAGAGAAATAAACCAGTTCCTGGGCGAACGTGCGCGAGGATTTTTCTGGTCGTGAGAATTTTGAATGGTCTTTTCACAAGCACTTTGTTCAAATGTCTCAGATCTAAAACAGGTCTGAGGGCTCCGTCCTTCTTGGGTACGAGAAAATAACGGCTGTAAAATCCTGACTCGCTCAGAGAAGGCGGCACCAGCTCTATGGCGTGAGCGTAAGACCGGCGTCTGTATGCAGGCGAGCGTGCTTTGTAACAGGCCCATTGACTGCAACATTGACGTCTCCCGCTTTCTAATAGAAGAGTACAGGGAGGCGGGGTCAGGTCGAGCCCGACCAATCCCGTCTTCGGACCCTGCCAAAGAGAGTGAGCCACGAGGGGCGGGCCGGCATGAGCTCGTTCACTTTGGTAAAAAGGTTTCAGGGCAGCCGAGTTTCAAACTCTGGTCTCTGGCGCGAAAGCTTTGTGTTTGGCCACTGAACCACAGGGGGAAACAACAGAAGCATAATTCAGCATGAGCAGATAAGAGAGCGCCATCACAGTGTTGTGTCAGCTTTTGTTTGCAGACGCACATGTTATATAACAGGCGCATTGCTGCAATATTGACATTTCCAGCCGCTCGAACTCGGAGGAGCTGAGAAATGTTTGAGTTTTACTCGAGTCTCTGGCGCGGGTGTTAGAGGAGTCACGCGGGGCGGGCCGGCGTGGGCTCATATGTTTGAAACACTTATAAATACTCGAGCCCCGCCAAGAACGGGAGGGCGCGAGGGCGCGTTCGCTTTCTGTACGTAAGAAAGCTGGCCGCACGCTCAGAGAGAAGAGCAGCTTAAATTTTATCTGCTGCCCGAGCCGGGACGCGAACACGGGTCTCTGGTGCGAAAGCTTTGTCTTTAGCCACTGAGCCACAGGGGGGAACAACATAAGCTTGATTTAGCGCAAGCAGATAAGGCGGCGGAGAAGGAGAGAGAGGCGCTCGAGGGAGTTGATCCGGCGAGCGCTTGAATGCCACGTGAGGCTCCGGCAGTCTCTGTGCACGACACTTCTTTGCGCGGTCCAGCGGAGGGCGGAGTGACAGATTCAGCACTTGAAGAGGTCGAGTCAAGCCCGCAGGGTCGACATCGTTAACTCTTCGCAGCCGCCCGCGCAAGAGCGAGGGCTGCGTGACCGGGCCCAGGCAGAGAGCGCAACAAAGGCGGTCTCTGGCGCTGAGCGGGGCTCGGACAAGCCACAGGAAATGCGAGACATCTTTATAAAGACGTCTCGCTGCTCTTTTAGGAAGGGGTGTCGCAGCGGCGGACACAACAGAATAGAGCTCAGAAAAAAGATATGTCGCCGGATAGCGTAGCTCGCACGGATGGCTGAAGGCGGTGACGACCGGCTTCTTCAGGCGCTGTCCTAAGCTGGCTTTTCGCTTCCTCAAACGGCGACGCGGCTTCTCTCGGATCCAGCGATGCGAAGAGCTTCGCTGAAGAGATGAAATGAGCCCCACTTATATATGCTAAGCCATGCACACACTGGCGGGCTATGATGCTGTGAAGGCTCGAGCGCCCTTCATTGGACGCGACGTCACGCCGGGCTCACTGGTAGGCTGCTGCAGTTCCCGCAGGGCAGCCTATGAGCGCGCTAGACAGCCTGCTCTAGGTCTGCTAGCTGCTGCACTGCGTTGACAATGAATACAAAATTAAGGATAATTTTTTGCCTTCAATATCTCGAAAAGATGAATCTTTCCCATAGCGTAAGCTAACTTACGCAATACGAGAGAACCTCTCGTAAGAGAACTACCTGTATTTACTACATTTACTTACACTTTCTAAGTGATCTTATGAATCACTGACAACTCCTAAAAAACTGGTTTGTAAATAATGCTATACTTCATTTAGAAATGATAAATTGATAATTAAGTTAGGAATAATTGACGACGGCCGTTGAATTATTAGAAAAATAATGCACACCCGGGGTGGTAATGCGGTCACAACGCGAAGTATATATTTTTCTAATAATTCAACGGCACGTCGTCAATTATTCCGCTTACAGTTACCACACCTCGAAACATTGTTCAGATGATGTCATTCTAGACATTTGTCAAGTTTTTGTCATTAAAACGCTCTTGTATGTAGGACTAATGTCTTATGCATCTAATCCCATGCCTCCGTTGCTAATTCCAAAACGTCATTTTAGAGTTCGTAACGGAGGTTTGAGCCACTGACAGCAGACTAATGCTGGGGACACACTTAAAGACTTGCTGAAACATTCAAATACTGACTGTTTCCATCGACTGTAGCAGGTTTAAACACCGACTGTGAACACAGACTGAACGCTCTGAACACGCATTTGGGCATGATCAGTCATAAGTATCAAATTACATTCATAACCGGCCTTACAGTAAGTGTGTCCCCTGCATTAATCACGAGCAGTGATTAATGCAGTTATTTTAGAGAGAGAGAGAGAGAGAGAGATGTTGCAATTAACGAGACAGAAAAGTATGTGCGTCAATATTATTATTTATTTATTCAATTCGCTTTAATTAATTCGTTCATTCTCTTTTTTCTATTATTGACAGTAGACTGCCTAATAAATTAAACACAAAGCTCTTTTAACAAGTAGGCCTATCAATAATTATTTATTTGTATATTATCTGGAATAATTACGAAAACCCGTGCAGCAGGACTATCAATTTATTTATATATTCAGTTGAATTTTCTATTGATTATAGATAGGACTATATACTTTTTTAATTAAAATTAAACTGCATATGTCCATTGATTGTGAAATTAGACATCGAAAATGGCAAATCAAGCACATGGGGCTGCATGTTTTTCCTTGTTATGAATTGTATCCTATTTCCGTTATTACTGTTAACTACGAGCAGTGATATGGAACTGTAATGCGGTCAAACCTGCCTGGAACTACTTTAGCCATGCGTTTCCCAGAAAATAATTGCACATCTAAGAACGTTCTTAACCAATCAGAATCAAGCATTCAACACCCCTGTAGTATAATAAAGTTTATAAAACGGTTAGTTCCAATCCTTGATTCTGATTGGTCAATAGCTGTGCTGTATTCATGATAAAACACGGCTATGACCGCTTCACCCAACGGTTCTATTTATCACTGCGCAACACTGCAGTTCCTATGTTGTTTTTATTTGAGCTTTCATGCATATATTACACATTGGAACGTTGTTGCTGTTCACGGTCAGGGACTATTTTTTTCTAGCGGAAGGAAGGCTTTTAGTGATTTTACTTCATGAAAGTTGCACTAATACATATTTTTTTTACTTTAATATTTGTATTGTGTGGTAACCGTTTAATAAAAGCAATGAGGTACTCGAGGCAAGTGCTGTATCGTGAATAAGTAACGGCTGTAGGGGTTACTCCGCTTCGCGTAGTGCCTAACAACGCCCTTCAGCCGTTACTTATTCACGATACAGCACTTGGCTCGAGTACCTTATTGCTTACATAACATACAATTATTAAACACAGTATAGTTATGCTTATAAATCAAGCATAAAGCATTTATAACTGCATTTATAAAATGTCTATTAATGCTTTATAAATAATGAATTAACTGTTTACTAATGCTTAATTAATGATTAGTGTTATTGAAAATTCAAATACAAATACACACTTGTGCCAAAATGGATGCAGTTGGCATTATCAAAGGAAAAAATTCTTACAAAAACTGAAAGAGACAAACATGTCCTTAAGGAAACTCAAATTTTACATGTAAGTGTGATTGATCAATGAGACCCTTTGATAACAGAGTTATTGTTATGTGGATGCAGGAGAGAACCCAAACGCAGACACTCAAGGTTTAATATAACACAAAACAGAAAGCAAAAACCCACGAGGGGGCAAAGCATAGAGAGGACTAGGTGAGACTAAACTTTGACTAAGACTTGACCGATTACTTGACGAAAAACAAACAGAGGATACAGGATCAAAACCTTGTCTAGGAAATAAACTAAATAGGATACTCACAAAAAATAATACAGGTAAGGTAACACGCAGGAGAATCACAATATCAATATGAATCACAGAATCAACATGAATACAATGAACCGACGACAGACAGCAAACACAAGGGCAAGATATAGGGAGACACTAAGAACAGGTGAAGCTGACTAGACAATAATGACAAGATGAGGATAACAAGGGTTACGTAACGAGACAACACAAGCACATGGCCCAAGCAAAAGGCCATGCGCTTGTACACAAAACATGGGTCTGCCATGATCCTGCCACAAGACCAGGGATTATCAATGACATGATGGCAGAATCATGACAGTTATTATTGAAGCACAATTTACAAAACTGTATTAATCTAGAAGCAGAAGCAGATTAACTGTGATTTTCTGCTGTAATAAACAGTTTAACTGGTAATATCCTCAGAGGAGTTGTGCAGGCATTATATAAGACTGGAAAGACAGTTTCAGTGAAGGACGTCCTGAATGTGAGTAAATGTGTGTTAGTTACAGGATCAGAGAAT
Source organism: Tiaroga cobitis (assembly GCA_030578255.1). NCBI lineage: Eukaryota > Metazoa > Chordata > Actinopteri > Cypriniformes > Leuciscidae > Tiaroga > Tiaroga cobitis. Next base: position 52,018,169 of record CM060604.1, on the reverse strand, counting down.
GACACTGTTCGTCTGTCATAGTCCAGCTGAACTCTCACACGCTGGAGCTTCTGTTTAACAGTAAAGACTGTGCGGCGTTGCTCTGGGGATTCTGAGAAGTATTTTCTGTTCTCGTAATCCACACTCCAGACATTAGACTTAAAGCAGTCCCCTCCCTTCCTTTGGTTTGATGCTGTGGTTATTCCAAGACTCCAGCTTGTATTGTCTCCAACCTCCACATCCCAGCAGTGTGTTCCTGAGTTAAAGCCCTCAGATCCCAGGACACATGGATACTCATCAAACCTCTCTGGATTATCAGGAAGTGTTTTATCTTCATCACTGAGCGACACACTGGTCAGATCAGCAGAGAGTGTGAGACGAGGATGTGTTGTGTTTGGATCCAGAGTCACCGGAGCTGCAAAGAGAAGAACATCAGATTACAGGATGAGATATGATGTATTAGAAATGTAAATGTAAATGGTAAATATAAATCTTCTGCACTGTGTGAAATCTGCCGAGACTCACTGTGTTGGACAGTTTCCAGCATCTTCTTCCAGACTCTGAACGGCAGGTTACCCAGATAACGCGACACATGAATCAAAGCTCCAGAACTCATCCGTGGATCCGGCTGTGAGATCTGGACTCTGAGGAACATTCAGGAGTCAGAACTGCAGTGAATTTGAGTTCAGATCCACTGAGAGAAGAGATACGAGCAGCTCACTTACCTTTCCATCGACACTTTATAGTTCTGGAAAATATAGAGTTTGAAAACATTTTAATATCTTATCAAACACTCTCACTGTCAATGAGTCTCTCTATACAAGTTGTTTTATGCACAGAGAATGAAGCCAGATTGATTTGTCACCTTTAGAAACGAGACGTCATTGTCTTTCATCATCTCCTCCATGTCTCTGATTGTGTGTGAAAGAGCTGAGATGTGTGTGTTCATCTCCTCCAGCTTCTCCTTCATCCTCTGCTTCTTCTGCTCCTCTTCCTCCCTCAGTGCAGTGATTGTAGCTTCTTCTTCGTCTCTGAGAAACTGATGAAGCTTCTCAAACTCTTCTTTAATCTGACGCTCTGTGTGCTCAGCTTGAGACTGAAATCAAATCACATTCACTTCAGTCATCTCAATCAACACAAATCTCAGATACCCGACATATAACAGATCCAGAAGCAGAAGCTGCTTGTCATTTACAGAAATAATCAACTGGAATTCATTATATTAAATATATCAATTAATTGCGGTATAAAGTGATCATAGAGCTGTAATGAAAATGACTCTTGATTCTGTTTCCTCACATTGATGTGTTGAGCTGTTTTCTCAAACTCTCCTTTCTCTTCTTCATTGTGTTGAAGTTTCTGTTGTAAGGACTTCAGTGCTGTATTGAGCTCCTCCTAGAATTGAACAAAAATACATTAAACACCAGATTACAGTGAAGAGAAGAAAATACAGATGATCATACAATTCTGTGCAAAAGTATTTACCCCCACCCTGATATCTTCGGTTTTTCTGTAAATCTCATACTAAATTGAATCAGAAATTAAAACTAATCATAAAACAAAGGCAACCTGAGTGAACACAAAGTACAGTTTGTAAATGACAATGTTATTTACTGAAGCAAAAAAAGTTATCCAATACTAACTGGGCCTGCGTGATAATGTATTTGGCCCCATAGTTACTAATTCCTCAGATCTATGAAACTATATTTATAATGTTGTTCAGCTGGACTAAACACAACCAGTCCTGATCACTGCAGATGTTCAAACAAATAAACACTTAAATAGGACTTTTTCAACAGCATGAAGTTGGTTAAAAGGTCTTAAACAGTAACACACAATTGACAAAGGTGAAAGAAACTCCAGGAATAATGATGAAGACAGTGATTGAAATACATCCGTCTGTGAAGGATTACAAAGCTTTCTCAAAGGCTCTTGGACTCAAAGAACCACAGCGAGAGCCATTATATCCAAATGGAAAAAAACTCAGGACATTAGCAAACCTTCCCAGAAGAGGCTCAAAGTCACTAAAGGCCAAGAACAACATTGTAGAAACTGAATTTTTCTGCTTTCTATCAGAAAATGCTAAAGCACAATATCCTATCTTTAGTCTGCAAACTGAAGCTCAAGCAACAAGACAATGATTCAGAGAATAGTGAGTAAATCCACTTCTGAACGGCTCAAAAAAGCACAATTACAGTTTTGGAGTGACTTGTCAAAGGCCTGAGCTGAAACCAAGTGAGAAGATGTGGCAGGACCTTAAACAGGCAGTTCATGCTTGAATACCCTCCAATGAGGCTGAACTAAAGATGTCGCTCAATTGTGCTCTTTTTTTTTTTTCAAAATAATGATCTCTATGAAAATGTTCAGTCTGGATTCAGGCCCCACTATTTAGTATGAGACACAAAAACATAAGAAATCAGGATGGGAAGATAATTTTCCCGCACAGTAAATGTCATATAAAGTTGAGTAAAATGACATTGAAATAATAATGCATGAATGTGATGATATCTTTGTTTATGACTAATTATTGTTCTTTAAATGTTAAACAAGAAACATTTGTCTTACCTTATATGATGAAACCACTTCACTGATGGGTCTGAATTTATGATTGTCATGTTTTTGTGAATTAATACACACTAAACACACAGGCTGTTTGTCCTCCAGACAGAAGAGTTTGAGTTTCTCACTGTGTAAACTGCAGATCTCCTCAGATCCTGATGAACGTTTCTCATTTCTCTCCTTCAGGAACGACTCGCACAAGTTTTTTAACGCTAGATTGAATGGAGGATCATCTCTTGAGGATCTTCTCCTGCAGACAGGACACTCCTGAGTTTTCTTAGTTTTCCAGAACTGTTGTAGACACTCTTTACAGAAACTGTGACTGCAGGACAGAAGAACAGGAACCTTGAAGATTTCACAGCAAACAGGACAATAAAGCTCTTCCACAGATTTTGAATCCATTTCCTCGTCTTGTAAAAGATCCAAAGATCTACAATTTACTTTCACTTTCTGAAATTTGGTTTAAAGAGTAAATAACTATTTCAATCCAAATCTAATCTAGGTTTATTCTGAAAAATACACAAAAATGCACAAAAATCCTAATATAATGTGTCCTCCTCTGTTCTTCACTCGATTTAGCTTTCAGTAAAAATGAAAGGTAGAAATAATGTCTAGTCACTTTCTGGTGGGTTTTGTAAGAGGGTGGAGTTTCTGGTATCGGTTGCATAAACCACTGAAACCAGTCTTACAAGCTCGTCAACCATTTTTTTTCATAACTTTTTTTTAATCAGTTACATAAAAATTTGATTAAAAAAAAATAAGACTGATTGTCCCTTCTAGTGGGTCATATAATACTGTCACATCCATTGATTGCTTATTCTTTATTGCTTTTGTTGAGAGTCGGTGTGACAGAAAGGAGAAATAACAAGTCAGTCTCTTCCTGGTTAGTGTTGTCAGAGTTTATGATCTCCTCTGGGTGTGTACAAACAGGTCAAACAGGAGCGTCAGGATTTCTTCAGGTACAATGTATTCAAAATGGACGTGCATTGAAATGTTTAAAAAATAATGCTGCAAAACTTTTAATAAAACACTAAAGAACAATTAAAATACAAAACTATTCATTATAAACCACCTCAAAATGCTTATACATGCTTTCTTTATTCCTTTTTATTTGTCAGAGAGTTTCTCCAGGGTCTGTCACGATGAAATCAAATCAAATCTTTTTTTATGTAGCACAACAAAAACAACAATAGTCAGCCATTGTGCTGTACAACAGAATAAATATCTAAAAAACACAGAAAGGAGAATTTAAATCAATCAGACACCAATCAGAAAATTCAACATTAATTTTCTGTCATGCTCAAATCTTTGTCCGTGTAATGGGCAGGAATAAAGATCTGAGCGACTTTGACAAGGGCCAGATTGTTATGGCGAGGTGACTGGCTCAGAGTATCTCTGAAACTCAAGGCTTGTGTGTCGCTCCCGGTCAGCAGTGGTGAGGATTCACCAACAGTGTCCGAGGAGGGACGAACACACACCGGCGACAAGGTGTTGGACACCCAAGACTCATCGGTGGACGAGGGCAATGAAGGCTCAAGGTCGCTTTACATGGGAGGAGTGTGTCACAATCACTGATCTTTTTTATTTATTTATTTATTTTAATGATTTTTTATTTTAATTTTATTTTTTTATTTTTTTATTGACATAAGAACGATTAGATAACAACAGATGACAGCATGAGTAAAGGATACAGTACAATCAATTTGAATATGAAGTAGCCTATGGTAGAGAAAGAAAAACAAAAAAAACAACAAAAAAAACAGAGGAAATAAATTAAATTACATATCACTCAACATATGATCATACATTGTCACAAATTTGGCACTTTTTTTGTTATTAAGTCTTTTCAGTGTCTCAATAAAATAGTTGAATAGAGAGAGTTATAAGGGCACAAACCATCAAACTGACAGTTTTATTGCCCAATAAAATGTTTCCCACGCTTAAGCCACGCCCCCTTGCTACCCACCCATCCACTTCCGGTTTGAACACCTGGACCGTGGGGTTTTTCCACTGGCTCCCCCCTCCTCCTCCTCCTCCTCCTCCTCCTCCTCCTCCTCCTCCTCCTCCTCCTCCTCCTCCTCTTTCCCCCGGCCCCCCCTCCTCCTCCTCCTCCTCCTCCTCCTCCTCCTCCTCCTCCTCCTCTTTCCCCCCCGGCCCCCTCCTCCTCCTCCTCCTCCTCTTTCCCCCCCGGCCCCCTCCTCCTCCTCCTCCTCCTCCTCCTCCTCTTTCCCCCCCGGCCCCCTCCTCCTCCTCCTCCTCCTCCTCCTCCTCTTTCCCCCGGCCCCCCCTCCTCCTCCTCCTCCTCCTCCTCCTCTTTCCCCCGGCCCCCCCTCCTCCTCCTCCTCCTCCTCCTCCTCCTCTTTCCCCCGGCCCCCCCTCCTCCTCCTCCTCCTCCTCCTCCTCCTCCTCTTTCCCCCCCGGCCCCCTCCTCCTCCTCCTCCTCCTCCTCCTCCTCTTTCCCCCGGCCCCCCCTCCTCCTCCTCCTCCTCCTCCTCCTCTTTCCCCCGGCCCCCCCCTCCTCCTCCTCCTCCTCCTCCTCCTCCTCCTCCTCCTCTTTCCCCCCCGGCCCCCTCCTCCTCCTCCTCCTCCTCCTCCTCTTTCCCCCCCGGCCCCCTCCTCCTCCTCCTCCTCCTCCTCCTCCTCCTCCTCCTCCTCCTCCTCTTTCCCCCCCGGCCCCCTCCTCCTCCTCCTCCTCCTCCTCCTCCTCCTCCTCCTCCTCTTTCCCCCCCGGCCCCCTCCTCCTCCTCCTCCTCTTTCCCCCCCGGCCCCCTCCTCCTCCTCCTCCTCCTCCTCCTCCTCCTCCTCCTCCCCTTTCCCCCGGCCCCCCCTCCTCCTCCTCCTCCTCCTCCTCCTCTTTCCCCCGGCCCCCCCCTCCTCCTCCTCCTCCTCCTCCTCCTCTTTCCCCCGGCCCCCCCCTCCTCCTCCTCTTTCCCCCGGCCCCCCCCTCCTCCTCCTCCTCCTCTTTCCCCCGGCCCCCCTCCTCCTCCTCCTCTTTCCCCCGGCCCCCCTCCTCCTCCTCCTCTTTCCCCCGGCCCCCCCCCTCCTCCTCCTCCTCCTCCTCCTCCTCCTCCTCCTCTTTCCCCCGGCCGGCCCCCCTCCTCCTCCTCCTCTTTCCCCCGCCCCCCCCCCCCTCCTCTTTCCCCCGGCACCCCCCTCCCCCCTCCTCTTTCCCCCGGCCCCCCCCCCCTCCTCCTCCTCCTCCTCCTCCTCCTCCTCCTCCTCTTTCCCCCGGCCCCCCCCTCCTCCTCCTCCTCCTCCTCTTTCCCCCGGCCCCCCCCTCCTCCTCCTCCTCTTTCCACCGGCCCCCCCTCCTCCTCCTCTTTCCCCCGGCCCCCCCTCCTCCTCCTCTTTCCCCCGGCCCCCCCCCCTCCTCCTCCTCTTTCCCCCGGCCCCCCCCTCCTCCTCCTCCTCCTCCTCCTCCTCTTTCCACCGGCCCCCCCCTCCTCCTCCTCTTTCCCCCGGCCCCCCCTCCTCCTCCTCTTTCCCCCGGCCCCCCCCCCTCCTCCTCCTCTTTCCCCCGGCCCCCCCCTCCTCCTCCTCCTCCTCCTCCTCTTTCCCCCGGCCCCCCCCCCCCTCCTCCTCCTCCTCCTCCTCTTTCCCCCGGCCCCCCCTCCTCCTCCTCCTCTTTCCCCCCGGCCCCCCCTCCTTCTCCTCTTTCCCCCGCCCCCCCCCTCCTCCTCCTTTTTCCATCCCTCTAAGGGTTGTGGGGTGAGTTTTATGATTTTAAAATGAACACCTGGACCGTGGGTTTTTTCCACCGGCCCCCTCCTCCCTCCTCCTCTTTCCACCCTCCCCTTAGGGTTGTGGGGATTTGAAGAGTGTCCGAGATTTTTATGATTTTAAAAATGTAAAACGTTCAAAAATGTTGAAAAACATTCAAACAATGTGTTTTCAACGCTTTTTAAGAAGGTTGACCGTAAGGTTGACGAGATATGTTCGGTGTTTTATCAGAGTCCGTTGTACATTCAAAATCAGCTTTAAAACAGTGTATAAATGTTAAAAGTATAATTTGTTTTCTTATAAATGTTACAGTGAAAAATGTCTTCAGACAAATATTCGTTTGTACAAAAACGTTGAAAGCTGAAGATGAGTTTAATCAGTTTTTGTGTTTAAACATGTGTGAAAGAGCACAGAGTGTAATCTCCGAAATGCACGATAAAAACACATCTGATCGTTCAAGAGGTCTGACTGCAATGATGCCAGCAAACTTCACACATCATCCCACACACACACACACACACACACACACACACACACATGCACGCACGCACACACTATCACAAACTATTGGCTCCATAATGTCTGACCCCCCTATGGTGTGTTTGAAACCATGAGGGGTCTGTTTTTTATTTTTCTCTTTTGAAGTTTTATGGTGAAGTGTGGCTTTATTTTATAGCAGGGGTTATTTTATTTATTATGTGGCTTATCAGCGATGTTTGACTGTTCTATCGTGAGATTCACCATATGTTTTTCTAGTTGTAAAATCAGCTATCAGATCGCATGCTGAGTTGAAAGACGCGTTTCGAGAAAGACGTGTTTCGGGGGTCGTTTTACTTAGGGGGTTGAGGGGAAAAAAGCGTATTTTTGAATTTGGGATCTCACGAACACGCCAGACTAGCTCATTCGTCTGATATACACTGCGCGAGATCGTCTACAGATTCGATATCCTGGAAAACATGGCCGAAGATCAATACGGTAGGGTATAGTCTATTTAGTTTTTTACAAAAAATATTATAACACGATGAATGTGTTAGAGGTGTATGTATATATATATATATATATATATATATATATATTGTTTGTTTGTTGTTGTTGTTGTTGTTGTTTTTATTTTTTTCTTCTCTCCTTTTAAACATGAAGCAGCAGAGGGGTCCGAGGGTGCATATTTTGACGAAGATTTGATGGAGATTTTGAACGAGCTTTGTGAGTAAATTTTCCAAACGTTATACATTTTATTGAAAAATATTAGTGTTGTTAATATACACCTGTCTGATTTTAGATGTGGAGTCCTTTCCAGACGGTGTTTCACCTGGTGATTTTTTACTTACTTATAATGAAAATTCGCTAGAAGTGAATAACTTCGAAAACATATTATCACCCATCCCTAGTCACATGCTAGAGTGCTCAGAGGAGGTATTGGCGGATGAAGCGACCGCACCATTGGATGAGTCTAGTGGGTCGTACGATAACGTCACGCCTTGGGGAACACCAGGCTTCTCCAGTAATGTGTCGACACACATACTCCACGAAAGCGATACGACTTCGGATGAGGATACACATCAGGAGCCTTCATCCAGTGACTGGGTAACACAATCTGATGGTCGGGAGGGTCTCAGAGGCTCCGGACGCGGAATTAAGCGTCTTCGAGAAGTTTATGGGGACTATAATTCTGACAGCGGTGAAGAGTTAGAATATCCATACGGAGGTGAGCGACGATGTTTTTACCTTATCATATTTTATATTTCCTAGAATTATTTTATATTTCCTAGAATTATTTTATATTTCCTAGAAAATCTAAAATAATAATTGAAATGTTTTTTATTTTCCAGATCAAAGCTGTGAGGTACAATGTATGCCTACATCCACATCAACACCATGTAGAAAGCGTTTTTTAGAGGTATATCACGGACCCGAATCGGTGGCGAACTCTCCAAATGACAATTTGTGAGTTGCATTTTTTTTTTTTTTACATATTTTATCTAACAAATATTTCATATAATAACGTATTATTATGGTTCATCTAGAACAAAATTACGATGAGGTACATCACGAAAACGAATCGATTGTGAATTCTCCGGATAACGGTGAGTTACATTTTTTTTTTTTTTTTTTCTTACATTATGTTTTATCTAACAAATAATTCATATAATAATGTAATATTATGTTTCATCTAGCACAAGAATACGACGAGAGGGGTTTAGAGTTTTTCTTACAATCCCAGGATGCGATGCTGGAAGCCTTCGAATCTGACCAGGATTCATCAGATAGCGACAGTTCTGAGGACTCTACAGAGTATTTCAGACCCCCGTACTTGTGCTGTGATGTTCAGAACCTGAGTCATGATATGCTCCGAAGCATCAACCGGAATTTTTTACGGATTTTAGAAGTTGCTAATCAACCTTTATCGTTTCAACAAACCGAGGCCATCGTGTACGATTCCCAAAGCGAGGTTGTCACGCTTCTACACCGAGTGATAGACCAGCAGAATTGCCATACGACTGATTTAAGGACGGCTGTTGATTTTTTTGGCGTTTGTCACGAACAGACTTTGAGCGAAAACCGGCAATTACGCAGTGAGGTTTTAGCAGTGCGCGGGGAAGTTACGCAGACGAGGGAAGACCTGCAGCTACAGACAATTGCATTGTCACTATTTTCAGAGAGACTAAATATTCTTCAAAGACTATTACGGGAGTTACATGAAGTCTTCATGAGAAGGTGATGATTTTTTTTTTATTCAAACGAGTTGTGTTATTTTGTTTCATATGGTTGTTATTATATGTATCTGTTTTAAAACGTAGTAGTGGCTAGTTATGGATATCATTGTATTTCTGTCACGATTTGCTGTCAGTAGTCTACATGTTAATGGGTATTATTGTTTATGTGGTAGTAGCGCACATGTTCTGTTTTACACGATTTAAATAAAACATACCAGAATGCTTTCTAAAAGAGCGCGCACAGACTCAGACTCTGAAGCCGAAGAAGCCGAAAGATCTAGACGTCACACTAACAGCTTACGTCTTTTAATAAATGAACAGCTACGAATGATAAACACAGATGACCTAACCACAACTGAGCTATTGCGAAATATAATAGCAGAGCAAGAAAATTTGGGGGAAATACCCGTACATGACGATAATGAAAGTGCACAGACAGGTGCTGGTGTGTCTGCGCGAGCGAACCTGCACACCCCTGAGATGCGTTTGAGCCAGACAGAAATACGCAGTCTTGCTACTGAGGGTGGTCGTGTGGGTGATTTTACTATTATCCCGAGACCTCGTTTCAACGGGGTAGAAATTAATAGAACGCTCAATCTCAGCGAGATAGACACAAATGATTTAGCTGCTTTTAATATTCATCTGCATAACATTTTAAATGAGATTGTAGATTTTTCTCAACTGATGGCCGGTGAAACAGGATATATCAACATTGCATTGTCTGGAGAAAGTTTACCCACGTCCATAAATACCGTTTTAACACCCGAGAATAACCATGATCCGTCGTTATTTATCGAACAACTAGAGCAAGCAACACAGAGTAACAGTGAGATCTGTACAGACACATCACTAACGTTACAGATTTCAGTAGCCATGGATAGAGCTGGAGGGGGCCGCAGAAGAATTACAACTCTTGCGATCAGTGAGAGTGTAGAGAGAAATAAAATGCATTTATTCAGCCCATCAAATTTCGAAAATAATATGTGTTTCAGTTTTTGTCTAGCCTATTTTCTTAACCCGTCGCTTACCGATCAACAATTACAAAAACCGGCGTACGAAATCCATACAAGTTGTGGCTTCAAACCACATGATAAAATAGGGTATCACAATTTGGCTGTTTTCGAAAGAAAATATGATCTAAAAATTGTGGTATTTCATCGAGACTGTTCAGGGTCGCTACAAGTGTACAAAAACATGGATGAAATTCATCCAAAGACTGTGCATTTGTATAATCATGAGGGTCATTACCATCTAATAAAAAATTTGAAAGGTTTTATAGGGAATAGCTACGTCTGTCAATTCTGCAACAAAGGACACAACGATATACGCACGCACAGGTGCAAATATGTATGTAAAGTGTGCAATACGGCCGAATGCCGAACACATGCTACAAACTCCAGACAATGCCCAGATTGTCTCAGATATTGTAGCAATAACTTCTGCTACAATGCGCATAAAAAATCACGAGTACCTAATGAAAGATCGCAGTGTGACACCCTGCGTTTCTGCTTAAAATGTCACTCTATTTATAGGGTTGTGAGAAGCGATGATAAGATAAAACCCCACACCTGTTCTCCAAAGTGTTGCGTACATTGCAAAGAGGTCTTGCCTGATGATGGCAGCCACGAATGCTATATTCAACCCCTTAAGCCTGAAACACATGATAAAAAATACATTTATTACGATTTTGAAACTATGTTTGAAAATGGCAGACATACCGCTAATTATGTATGTGCGATGACACACGATGGTGAGACGTTTGAAGCAGGAGGCACAGAATGTGTAGAACTTCTGATTAAGCATTTTCGACGTACCAAATACGCAGGCTTTACATTCATAGGACACAATTCGTCAGGCTTTGACAATTTTATACTGGTGGAACACCTCACAAACGAAGGCTTAACACCGAAAATTATTATGCAAGGATGTCGTATATTATACATGTACGATCCTGTGTTTAGACAACGATTTGTCGATTCTTTTCAGTTTATCCCTATGGCCTTAGCAAAAATACCCGCTGCGTTAAATCTAGACGTGTGTGACAAGGGCTTTTTCCCCCATCACTTCAATAGGTTAGAGAATGCAAATTACGTGGGGCCTTACCCGGCAAAAGCGTCTTACGGATATGACACCATTAGTCAAGTCGAGCGCGCTAGATTTGATCACTGGTACGCAGGTGTATCAGGGGTTTTTGACTTCAAAAAGGAGCTCGCTTTTTACTGTCGGAACGATGTGATTATTTTACGCCAAGCATCTATAAAGTATCGTGAAGAGTTCATCGAATGTACAAACATTGATCCGTTTAAATCAGTAACACTCGCCGGAACTTGCATGAAAGTATTCAAAACTAATTTCCTTACACGTGACACTCTCTCACACACAGTCACGCATACATTAATCAGTATAAAACGTTCTCTAACGCGAGTATACAATGGTTGGAGTTTCACAAGATGAAACAGAACGCTGACGTAAAACACGCATTAAATAACGGTGAGGTTAGGTTTGGTCCTTACCATACTGATGGATTTTATGTGTCCAGTGAGGGTGTCAAGACTGCTTTAGAGTTTTTAGGCTGTTTTTTTCACGGGCATTGTTGCAGATTTAAAGCTGAAGAGATTAATCCCTTATCAAGGGTGTCTTTCGGAGCGCTCAGGAGACAGTCGGATGATAAACTAGAAGCCCTTCGTAAAGTGTATTCCTTGCGCGTTATTTCTATCTGGGAGTGTGAATGGGAGGCTGCAAAACAAACAGATCCGGCAGTGATAGAATTTATGAAATCTTACGAAGCACCCGAGAGATTGGCCCCTCGCGATTGTCTTTACGGCGGGCGCACAAATGCGTACAAACTATACCACAAAACAGCCGAGGATGAGCGGATGGATTATTATGATTTCACATCCTTGTATCCGTACGTGCAATCGTGTAAAACTTATCCTATTGGACATCCTAAAATAATTTTCAAGGATTTCGAACCTATAGAGAATTATTTTGGGCTTGTCAAAGCCACCGTCCTCCCTCCTCGCAACCTGTATCATCCGGTACTACCTTACAGATGCGGTGGTAAGCTGATGTTTCCTTTGTGCCGAGCGTGCGCGGAGAACCAGATTCAGACCCCTCAGTGCTGTCACACAGATGAGGATAGGTGTATGACAGGCTCATGGGTATCCGTCGAATTACAGCGAGCTATTCAACATGGATATGAGGTGTTGAAAATAGATGAAATCTGGCATTTTGAACAGACATCTGACACCTCGTTCACTGGTTATGTAAATACATTTCTAAAATTCAAACAGGAAGCCTCGGGCTTTCCCCCACACGTGGTGACAGACGAAGACAAGCAGTCTTATGTCGACGATTATCTTGAAAAACAAGGGGTTCAACTGGACATTTCTAATATTTCACACAATTCTGCAAAAAGATCCATAACGAAGCTAATTATGAATACTTTATGGGGTCGCTTCTCGCTTCGCAGTCATCTCCCCACCGCTGAGCTTCTGACAGAGCCTGAAGAGTTCACACAACGTCTTTTTAGCAATGCGTATGTGATAAAGCATTTCTCTTTTGTATCTGACTCCGTGGCTTTAATCCAATGGTCTTACGCACAGCAAGACCCCTCCCCGACTCGTGATGTTAATGTGTTTATCGGGGCGTTCACCACAGCATACGCACGACTGGAACTTCTGGATAAATTAGATAAGAGAGTCCTTTATTCAGATACAGACAGTATTATTTTTGTATCGAAAAGCGGGGATTGGATTCCCGAAACAGGAGCATATCTGGGGGAGCTCACGAGCGAATTAGAACCGTCAGACTATCTGATTGTATTTTCTTCATCAGGTCCAAAATCTTATGGTTTTGCAACTAAAAATGGTTTAACGTGTCTAAAAGCAAAGGGGATAACACTTCATGCAAAGAATGCTCGGATAGTTACATTGGAGAGTTTGATAGGGCTCGTGCGATCGTATGTTGCGTCAGGTGTCAGTGCGGACCTGCTCGCTAGCACGGACACCATCACACGCAATAAGTCACGCTTCACGCTGCATAATAAAACAGTTGTGAAGACCTTCAGAATCGTGTATGACAAGCGTGTCCTTCTACCAGACTACACAACACTGCCTTACGGATTTTAACAATATTTGTGAATATGTGTGAAACAGATGTTTTTGACCATAGACTCAGCCATCCTTTCTCCGGGGTTATAAGCGGCCCCAGTAATAGTGGCAAGACTTTTTTTGTGAAGACTCTAATGTATAACTCAGACAGAATGTGTTCTGTGAAGTTTGATAATTTTGTGTACATATATACATCCTGGCAGCCTTTATACGATGAATTGTTGCATGCTTTTGATATTAAATTCATTGAAAATATTCCTAAGAAGCTGTCTGACGAATCTCTTTTAATCCTGGATGATGTCATGTCTCAAGCAGCGTGCAATTCTGAAGTCGAAAGGGTTTTTACGCAGTACACACATCACAATGGGATTAGTTGCTTATTATTGGTGCAGAATCTTTTTTTCCAGGGTAAATCTACCAGAACAATAGGGCTTAACGCAAATTATTTAATAATATTTAAAAATCCTCGAGATAAGCAACAGATCGGTGTTTTGGGTCGTCAGATGTTTCCGGGTAATACACGTTTTTTCATCGAAGCGTACCAGGATGCAACCGAGAGGCCTTACAGCTATTTACTGATAGATTATAAACCGCAAACACCTGAAAGATTTCGTCTCAGAACAGATTTACTGTCTGACTATCCGGCGGTCTACGTCCAGAAAGGAGTTTAACATGAGTTCGAGACTTTCCAGAAATCTGTACCTTTTAAAGTTATTATACAAGAGCTCACCCAGACAGCGAAACGCTATTCTCCATTCAGCACCTGACGAGCTTATACTGGCTCTCTGCGAGGTCGCTCTCAATATTCTTCACGTTAAGATCCCTCTAACTGCGAAACAACATGGATCTTTAAAAAGGAGAAAGACTGAGATAAAGTACGTCGCTAATAAAAAGATCAACATAAGCAGAAAGAGGCGTATGATTAATCAAAAAGGAGGGTTTCTACTACCTCTCCTAAACATAGCTTTACCTTTCATATCTAGTCTGATAACTAGAAGCTAAATCTGAAGAGAATGGAGCATACTGAAAAAATGTATCTAGTGCCAAAGCATCAATTGGACAGACTAAGGACTGCACAACCACCTCGCGAAAATATCCATAACCTTGTGGAGGATCATCTGGATTCAACTATTAGGGAGATATTGCAGAAACACGATCTGAACACGTACGAGAAGGCAAAACTGTACACCAATGCTTTACAGCGATATCTTAGCGTGGTGAAGCACAATGATATGGAAAGTAGCACGCTGACCTTCACACATCCGTCCGTTGAGACCGAGACCAGTGAGATCGCTCATGCATCAGATAGAGATGACGAAGGTCATGACGATGCAATCGTATCTGAAGTATTAAACAATGTACCACAGAGAAGTTTGAAAAATGCTAGATATATTATGGATAAAATGTCCAAGGCCAAACACCTGTCTTCATGGACGGATAACGGGGAGTTTGTTTATAAAGGGGTAATCATCCCCGGGTCTCATGTGTTTGATCTGGTGAAAAATGTGACGTCACCACAGATGATGCGTGATAACAGGCGGCCAGTGGGATGGCATGCATTTCTGGAGGCTTTTGCCAGTCTGCACATACCTTATTCGACTGTAGCCAATCATCATGTTAGACACATGATCGAATCGTTTAAAAGAAAAACAACAGATGATAACTTTGGAGATGCACCGTCGAAATCATTGAAAAAACGAAGACATCGTAAAACACCATCGCACACCCCTGATGCAGATGTATTTAATTCTTCTAAATTAGATAGTAAACAATGGCTGGATTTTAAAAAAATCTATTATCTATTTTACCCAATGTGTGTGACTTATCCTATTTCATAAGTCTATGAAATTCATATTTTTTATTTTAAAAGATGTATATTGTGTTGTTGCTTTTGTGATGTCAAATAAAAAATAAAAAAGGAGAGAAACACATCATTCGTTTACGTGTCATTTTATTCGATACATATATGCATACATCACTAGTTAATGCGTCTGATATGTTTTACCAGTCTGTACACACTGTATACACTTGAATGATTTCCTATCACAGACACGGGGTTTTAATTTTTTTCACAAAAAGAGATACCATGGAGTCATTTTTTAACAGATCATCATTATGGTAAAATTTCATTATATTCTCATACTCAAAACCTCGAGAAATATGATACAGAAAAAAAACACAATGCTGTCCACAGGTAACAGAAGTATAATCTTGCACTTGTCTGGTAGAATAATGAACTTGTGTAGAATTATTTTTTAGAAAATCTTGAATAGACCTAGGAAAACAGTCTGCATTTGGAGGGTTGCCGAAGCTGTCAAAGAAACACGTGACACCGTTTCGGCCTACGTATATCGCAAGCCAATGCTGGCCCGGGTCTCCCGAAGCATCTGTATTAGAAATTAGCAGGACCGGTGTATCTACCAATGGTGTTTTGGGGAGGTAATCGCTAGGAAACACACCTAGAAAATTGATGTCACAGATGTTATCCATGATTTCAGTCAACTGTACCGTGTTCATTTCAGCCCCTGTCAGTGGTGTTCAGCGAGCACCTGCCTCCGGTTTGATATTTCAAGAAGAGAATCGTAGGTTGCATAAATTAAAAGATTGACGGTGTGTTCGAGCGGCTCTCTAAAACGTACTTCTAATCTAATATTTCCCGATCTAATTAGTGACACATGATGACTACACTCATCGTCCGGGGTAAGGTTGAAAGCGTAGAGTGTGTACCCGTTGAGAAAATCCTCTCTGTCTATGGCCAGCGGTTGATTCTTCAAATGTCTACCGGTCGCAGACACCAGCTGGTAAAACTCCCTAACGGCGTTGCCTAAATTATATTGCGGTTGAAAAGGTCTGTTGGGTATCGACACTCCATCTGAGGTGAGACTGAGATACTCTAAATTAAAGTGTTTAAAGGCAAAGGGATTTTTATCGTAAGCCCCTGTGAACGCTGAGTTATCAGTCATAGCTAAAATGATAGATTTTGGAAGAGTACCGAGGAAGAGATTCTCGTGATTTGAGACACGCGCCCCTGCCGGTATGGAGAAATTTTTCACACAGACACGGTCTATGGGGTATTTGGCTGTGGCCGCGAGAAGGGCTTGTGCGTGTCCCAACCGTACAGCAGGTGACACACTGACTCTCTTGACAAAGAGGGACGCTGAGAGAATTTTTAGTTTATATGCGATTGCGTCGCCGCTCATCAAACAGAATGCGTCTTTTGCTCTGGTTAAGCGAATACGGATATCAACCCCATTCAATAATAGTTTCGGTTGAAAGAACATATGACAGTGTATCGGTGCTAATAACTCCACCACATTGCTGGCATTGGTGAAGGCTGCTCTTTTCGTCAGACCATTGTTCCCGGCCCCAGGAGTCGTCGATTCCATACTCCCGGCCATATCCCAGTAGAAAAGACCTGCTGAAAAGTTGCTTTCTAACGTGTCTCTCCCATAATTAATGAGCGTTTCGATAATGCATCTATAAGGGTAGGTGCTGGACGGTTGTGAAACTAGACGGTCCCCCAAAGACACATCAACCTGTGAGAAGATAGTCGATCCAGCGTAATTCAAAACTGTCACTGGCGCCCCGTCACGGCAGTCCGTATCGTCAGGCATAGTTATTTTGATACGGGTAAATAATAATGTGTTGTTCAAAATGTGTAATCTTCACCCGTCCCTGCTATGAAGAATTCAATCGGAGATAAATCAGAAATAGCTGAAATCGGGGGTATTCGATGTAAGTGTTCTTCTCAATAGCTGTTTGTGTCAAAGGTACGGTAAACAGATCCAGCTCGGATTTGACACACTCGTCAGACATGCAATGTAGCAGAGACATTTTTTTATTTTTTATTTTTTTATTATTATTATTATTATTATTTATTTTATTTGTTTTTTCGTGCTAGAATATAGTATTGATTCGTCTTTTTAATTTTGTGGTTCTTTTAACACGCTTCACACGAGTTCTTCTTTTGATTTTTGCGACTGAGCGTTTTTTGGTGATGCTCCTTCTTTTCTTTATGCCATGACCACGCCCCTGTCTCATACGGGTCCCTGGTGGTTTTAATCGTCTACGCCCCATCACCATCAGACCATGCCCGCTCTGACCGTCATCATTGTTATATGACTTTGTTAGAGCTGTGCTAACGACGTCACTCACTATATTTTTTGCTGCAGCTTTCATGTGCGGTTTTGCTATACTGAACCCCCTCCTAATAAGCGGGACAGCCAATCTATACAAGCCTCTAAACAAACCGCCGATCCCTGATAACAAACCACCACCGTACATAACCCCTCCACCTGCGTATCCGGGGATGCCGTTACCAGTTTGTGCTCGATAGTACGAAACGTAACGCTCGGGGTCCGGTTGGTATGGCGTTAGATGAGCCATTTTAAAACAGGTGTTGTTTCACGGGTCTAAAGTGTAGTTTAGATACAACCTTCCCGTAGGTGAATGGGACGTCTCTGTTTAAGTCGTCTTTAATCTCTATAGTGATCTCGTTAATACTATTTTTATTAAGTCGCACGTAGTGTGACTTGTCGAACCTGACGCTAACAACTTTGTTAGTTTCACCTTCGATATGTACTGTGCCTAGTAAAGGTACATGGGCATCTCCAACTGTCTGACACTCGATTATATCCGTGTATACATATAATGTGTAAAAACCCCCACTTATATCTGACTGGAACGGAGCATATGCGATGTGTGTCTCTCGATATTCATCCGAACTGTTTACAGTTTCTATAGAAACCCCTGGTTTTAAGCCCAGGATGATCGCCAGCTTGCCATAAAATGTCAGCGCCATCCCGTGAGGTGCTTTCAGAAATACCTTATTCTTTATACGGTCGTAAGCGAGACGTACCGCCGGGGGGAGAGAGACATTTATATCTCTGAGTAAAATGGGTACGTCCTCAAAATACCCACATTTCAACGTATACCGACTTGTTGATAATTTTGGAGGTTTCTGAAACGCATCACCCCTTACATCAGGTAGTTCATGGTTATCCTCCAACAGACAGTAATCACAAACAATGACAAAAAACGCATCATCCTCATTAAATGTATACCATGTCAATGGATATTCAAATTCGACCAATGCCACCTCCCACAGGCCTTTTAAAACTATACTTCTAGCCAGTCTAGTTCTGTAATTAGATATACAATTCTCAGGATAGATGTTAGTCGAGGCATTGCACGGTAGCGTGATGTAGAACCCCACATCAGACATGATTTACATAAATGACACCTGTCGCGAATTCACTACGACTTTAAGACGGTTTGCAGGTCCACCACCTGCTTTTCGGGGACCCAGCTGTTGAATTTTGTAGGCCATCCAAACCACTTGACGAGAACGTACATGACTTTCCCACGACGTTGCTTGTCCAGTATTTTTTCAACTTTGAAAGCCGAATCATTACTAACTATGATCCTCTGCAATTCTTGTTCATAAAACCAGCCGTGAATCAACTCCCCATCATAGTCCTGTATCCGATACACGACCGGGTTTCGGGGTATACAGGCCGTTATGGTGAAGTATTCTTCAGTATAATTCTGTTCGTACCCCTTTGCGAAAATATTACGGGTTTTAGATACTCGTACAACGTCTCCAATCGAGAATTTAAACTTGGGTGTCTCTTTACGTTTTTTTCCATATAAATTATTAAACACCACATTTTCATTTTCTTTATTCACATCCACCGGTCTCATTTTAATTGATTTGTGATAGCTTGAATTATACCCCTCTGTCAGGTCTTGCAATATGTCACAGTAGCGCTTGGAGTTTACAGCTGTCAAATAACGCCACATTCGTCCTTTTAAAGTTCTATTAAATCTTTCGACCACACTCGCTTTTAAATCGCTGGCTGTTGCAAAATGATGTATGTTATTTTTTTTTATCAGCTGCTGAAAATGTTTATTGAAAAACTCTGTACCCTTATCTGTCTGTAACTTGAGTGGTATCCGACCTTCTCTCAAAATAGACGTAAAAGCTTTAACCACTTCCGGTCCAGTCTTATTTTTCAAGGGTCTGGTCCACGCGTACTTACTAAAAACATCTATAACCGTAATTATATATTTAATACCCTGATTATGTTTAGAGAGAGATGATAAATCAACTATATCCATTTGAAACTGATTGTCTTTCCCATACACCACTACACGGTTGCGCTTATATTTTACCGGCGCCGTTCGATGGAGCGTGTATGTGTCCTGACTTGAAAGCCATTCAGATACTTCTTTATCAGATAATTTCACACCGTATTCCTGTAAAACAGCCTGTTTTAATCTGTCTTTACCCCGCAAAGCACCGGAATTTGCAGGGTCATAGTAAATCTTTCTCATAAGATCCATGTTAGCCATGTCACCACTGTGAGTTTTCAGAGAATAATGAGTCAGGTGTCGAAGTTGTCAAGATTTTATTTATTTATTTTTTTACAATCACACACATGTATATATCATCAAACAATAGGGGTGTTTTTCACATACATATTTTTTTTTTTTTTCAGGAATATCAATACATTTTTTGTTTTTTTTTTGTTTCAGGATTTACCAATTAATTTTACGGAAAAAAAAAAGCACTTTTTTTTTTTTTTTTTTTTTTTTTTTGGGAGGGAATAAAAAACACAACAGTTACAAACATGTATAATGAAATATATGTCGATCATCCATACATCAAAATAAATTTCACACACATTTCAATATTTCTCTCCATGATATGTTCAAGTAGTAGGTCAATAATTTGTGGGGCGTCCGACCGCGTCTTTCTCAACAATTTGCAGACATCAGTTACATACGCACAAAGACACACAATGTTCCCCATTCTAAGAGATTTCTGACATTCAGCCATTAGTTCGAGAATGTTTTTGACAGTCGCGTACGGGTTGCAATTATGGTTGACTGATATGTTCACCATGTCATTCCAATCGTTCGATGACTTCCGTGCAGTGTTCATATGACTCATTAATTTCGCTATACCTGTATCATCCGTAGTCACGTTGGCAATTGTTGCATGATCACCGTCGATAATCCTGTAGAGCAGGGTTGACACCCCTTGTTTAACATGCGATTTAAAGAAATACTTGATGATCCAGCATGTGCAGAGATTCCACATTTTCACACAGAGGTAGACTCAGGGTTTTCGAGTGCGATGACTTTCCAACTATCGACCGCAGAGTAGATAATCTCCTCGCAACTTTCATCCACGAGTTTCTGTCTGATAGATCCTAGGTGTTCCACGATGTACATCTCATCCCGGAGCTCGAGCAAAATCGTCTCGATAGACCCCTGAATTCTCTGCAGGTGCGGTGTAGCTCCACACAGAGTCAGAGAATGAGCCAGGATATTTTTTAAACCATGACTGAGGACCTTCTGCCTGATCTCGTCAAAACATCCATAAAAGTAATAGGGACACGGCTCAAATAAACAGGAATGTCTTGTCTGGGACGGATGATCCACTGTGCAGCCATCGCACTCCTGTTTCATTCGTTTGTCTATTAAAAATTCCAATATGACTGCTACAACGGCCTTAATAATCCTATGACCGACATCCCCTATACACGCATCCGGTTCGTCACTGGATGTGACGTCAGGGGTCTCGCAGACTGCTGGAGGTGGAGCCACAGAGGATGCACCAGAACCGTGACTTGTGAGGAATGCGAGGTTGTGGTATCCAAAATCTGTACAAAATTTATTCAGCCAGTCGATGTTTCTCTGTGTACATCCATTCGATGCATCTGATAACCCTATTGATGGATATCCATCAATAGCTCCAAGAGGTGAGAATGATGAGGTGATATCCTCCTGAGACATGTTGTGAGTGTGAGGCAGGCTGTCAGAATGGGGTTGTATTTAATGTTTGTAGAGTGTGGGAGGAGCTATATGAACACCGCGCCTGCTGGGCGTGCACCATTCAGGGTGAAACAGTTTGACTTTGATATTTTTGTATCTCTCATAAGCGTCGGACCATTGAAAAAGCTTATGTATTTTAGAAAAAATGTCTTCCATCACGGGTAAATCCTTCCATTGGAACATAAATTTTAAATCGTAGTATTCTAAATGCTCACTCTCGGTAATAGGCCATGAACACTCGGGTGCATCCTTTCCGAAATCACTGCACAGTATATATATGTAATCCTCAGGATATTTGTGCACATGATCTGCGAGTAGCCTGAATCGGGTCCCCATTGTTAACCCACACCACTCAGCAATGAAAAGAGGATCATCTCCTCCATCTTTCAAGTCTCTCCAGACTTTTGTATAAAATAAAACCCAATCACGTTCCGTGAACACCAAGTCAGGGTCTTCTGTCATATTCATTGTAAATTTCTCATCACCGTCCACGTTGCTCAATCTGACTTCACGATTGTTTTTGTCAAAATTGTACATGCACGCACGTCCGCCTGACAGATGAAATGCATATTCCA
Source organism: Tiaroga cobitis (assembly GCA_030578255.1). Classification (NCBI taxonomy): domain Eukaryota; kingdom Metazoa; phylum Chordata; class Actinopteri; order Cypriniformes; family Leuciscidae; genus Tiaroga; species Tiaroga cobitis. Next base: position 51,996,668 of record CM060604.1, on the reverse strand, counting down.
CACGCTCCGCTGGCTCATGGAGAAACCTCGTTAATGAGGGACCGTGTTTTTTCCGCGGTGCTAAAGTCAGATCCTCCATAACCTCATCAATACTTCTTTCAGGAGTCTTGGGTGCTGCAGATGCCATAGTTTTCTACTTGAATAAAAAAATCACAAGTATTACGCTCTGAGCTCGCGCTCGTTTTTAAATCTCATGTGGCACCACACAGTGGGGCGTGGTTTGTGTATGACGTTTGAGACCCCCCTGTGCAGTGTTTCCCCACACACGTCACATGTGGAGTGTGTCGTAGGAGGAGTCAGCGTGTGGGATGATGTGTGAAGTTTGCTGGCATCATTGCAGACAGACCTCCCGAACGATCAGTTTCGTGTTTTTTATCGTGCATCCCGGAGATGACACTTTGCGCTCTTTCACACATGTTTAAACACAAAACTGATTAAACTCATCTTTCCTCTTTCAACGTTTTGTACAAACGAATATTTGTCTGATGACATTTTTTTTTCACTATAACACTTATAAGAAATACAATTTATACTTTTAACATTTATACACTGTTTTAAAACTGGTTTTGAATGTACAACGGACTCTGATAAAACACTGAACTTACCTCGTCAACCTTACGGTCAACCTTCTTAAAAAACCTTTGAAAACACATTGTTTGAATGTTTTTCAACATTTTTTGAACGTTTTACATTTTTAAAACCATAAAAACCACGGACGCGCTTCAAATCCTCACAACCTAAGGGGAAGGGGTGGAGAGAGGAGGATGGGGAGGGCCGGTGGAAAAAAACCACGGTCCAGTTGTTTATTTTAAAAAATCATAAAACTCACCCCACAACCCTGAGAGAGGTGGAAAAAGGATGAGGAGGGGAGGGGGGCCAGTGGAAAAACCCCCGGTCCAGGTGTTCATTTTAAAACCATAAAACACCCCCACACCCCTAAGAGATGGAAAGAGGAGGAGGAGGGGGGCCTGGGGGAAAGAGGAGGAGGAGGGGAGGGAGGGGGGGGGGGGGGCCAGTGGAAAAACCCCACGGTCCAGGTGTTCAAACCGGAAGTGGATGGGTGGGTAGCAAGGGGGCGTGGCTTAAGCGTGGGAAACATTTTATTGAGCAATAAAACTGTCAGTTTGATGGTTTGTGCCCTTATAACTCTCTCTAGTGTATATACACGGGAGAAAATGAAGTGCATCATTTTACATCTGGTGTGGTGCTTATACAGTTAAGTATAGTGTATATATATTAAATATGAAAATTTTCAAACATTTTAAAACTGTTTTAAATAACGGTTTGAAAGTAGCTTGTCTTGTTATTCTGTCAATCATTATGCATAAATATATAAACCGCTGCTGGCCTCAGTGCATTCATGTGTTTCAGAGCTCAAGTTATAGGATAATATACATATGAACATATGAGGATTTCACAGGCAAGAAGATTACTAAAATATGTCAACACTTTATCTTGTCTAACATATTGTAAACATGAATTTAAACATACTTTTGTTATTGTATGACTTGTTTAATGGTTACTTAAGTATTGAATTTATAATAATTTCTTTGGGATTTACAATATAACTATTACATGCACAAATAACATTTTTAGTACAAATACACAAACCTCACAGCAACACAAACACAATTATTACACAATATTTATCCAATTGACTCTAATATGCAGAAGCAGAAAACAGGACAAAAGCGAGTATTCACTTTATAGGCCAAACCTGAGAAAACGGCAACATCTTGTAATTTTTATTTTATTTTTACAGAAAAAAAGTATATTAACAAAGACTGCATCATTTTATAGTTTTTTTATATATATTATATAGTCCTGGGATAAAAATAAATTGTCAGTTTTAATGGGTTTCAATGGGGACATTTTTGGGTCCTATGTGTAAGTATTTTGTGTACAATGTGGAAAGGAAATAAATTATAAACAAAATACACACTTATGCCAAAATTTATGCAGTTGGCATTAACACAGGAAAAAAATATTTAAAAAAAACTGAAAGAGACAAACATGTCCTCAGGGAAACACAAGGGTTAATGTGGCTCTAAATTTTACATTAAGTGTGATTGATCAATAAAACTCTTTGATTACAGTGTTATTATTGAAGCATAATGTGCAAAACTGTATTAATCTAGAAGCAGAATCAGATTTAACTGTGATTTTCTGCTGTAATAAACAGTTTAACTGGTAATATCCTCAGAGGAGTTGTGCAGACATTACATAAGAATGGAAAGACAGTTTCAGTGAAGGACGTCCTGAATGTGAGTAAATGTGTGTTAGTTACAGGATCAGAGAATGACACTGTTCCTCTGTCATAGTCCAGCTGAACTCTCACACGCTGGAGCTTCTGTTTAACAGGAAAGACAGTGAAGTGCTCTGGGGATTGTGAGATGTATTCGCTGTTTATGTACCACACACTCCAGACAATAGACTTAAAGAAATCCCCTCCCTTCCTTTGGTTTGATGCTGTGGTTATTCCAAGACCCCAGCGTGTATTGTCTCCAACCTCCACATCCCAGCAGTGTGTTCCTGAGTTAAAGCCCTCAGATCCCAGGACACATGGATACTCATCAAACCTCTCTGGATTATCAGGAAGTGTTTTATCTTCATCACTGTACGACACACTGGTCAGATCAGCAGAGAGTGTGAGACGAGGATCTGCTGTGTTTGGATCCAGAGTCACCGGAGCTGCAAAGAGAAGAACATCAGATTACAGGATGAGATATGATGTATAGAAATGTAAAACACATATAAAGACTTTCTTGAAAAAAATCATAATCATAACAATGGTCTCTCAGTTACTGTCAGAATGGATTGAGGCTCCAAGTTTAATATCAGTATTCAATAAACACGATTGTATCATAATTCATAAACATAGATCATGAGGAATAGACTTTCATTATGAGTTCGCTGTATGATCTGATGATTTTCTGAAATACAGTTCAGATTCACTTAGTAATTTAATGTTATTTATTTTTATTATTATTATTATTATTATATATTAATTTCAATATATATATATTTCTGCACTGGTGTGAAATCTGCCGAGACTCACTGTGTTGGACAGTTTCCAGCATCTTCTTCCAGACTCTGAACGGCAGGTTACCCAGATAACGCGACACATGAATCAAAGCTCCAGAACTCATCCGTGGATCCGGCTGTGAGATCTGGACTCTGAGGAACATTCAGGAGTCAGAACTGCAGTGAATTTGAGTTCAGATCCACTGAGAGAAGAGATACGAGCAGCTCACTTACCTTTCCATCGAGACTTTATAGTTCTGGAAAATATAGAGTTTGAAAACATTTTAATATCTTATCAAACACTCTCACTGTCAATGAGTCTCTCTATACAAGTTGTTTTATGCACAGAGAATGAAGCCAGATTGATTTGTCACCTTTAGAAACGAGACGTCATTGTCTTTCATCATCTCCTCCATGTCTCTGATTGTGTGTGAAAGAGCTGAGATGTGTGTGTTCATCTCCTCCAGCTTCTCCTTCATCCTCTGCTTCTTCTGCTCCTCTTCCTCCCTCAGTGCAGTGATTGTAGCTTCTTCTTCGTCTCTGAGAAACTGATGAAGCTTCTCAAACTCTTCTTTAATCTGACGCTCTGTGTGCTCAGCTTGAGACTGAAATCAAATCACATTCACTTCAGTCATCTCAATCAACACAAATCTTAGATACCCGACATATAACAGATCCAGAAGCAGAAGCTGCTCATCATTTACAGAAATAATCAACTGGAATTCATTATATTAAATATATCAATTCATTACGGTATAAAGTGATCTTTCAGCTGTAATGAAAATGACTCTTGATTCTGTTTCCTCACATTGATGTGTTGAGCTGTTTTCTCAAACTCTCCTTTCTCTTCTTCATTGTGTTGAAGTTTCTGTTGTAAGGACTTCAGTGCTGTATTGAGCTCCTCCTAGAATTGAACAAAAATACATTAAACACCAGATTAAAGTGAAGAGAAGAAAATACAGATGATCATACAATTCTGTGCAAAAGTATTTACCCCCACCCTGATATCTTCGGTTTTTGTGTAAATCTCATACTAAATTGAATCAGAAATTAAAACTAATCATAAAACAAAGGCAACCTGAGTGAACACAAAGTACAGTTTGTAAATGACAATGTTATTTACTGAAGCAAAAAAAGTTATCCAATACTAACTGGGCCTGCGTGATAATGTATTTGGCCCCATAGTTACTAATTCCTCAGATCTATGAAACTATATTTATAATGTTGTTCAGCTGGACTAAACACAACCAGTCCTGATCACTGCAGATGTTCAAACAAATAAACACTTAAATAGGACTTTTTCAACAGCATGAAGTTGGTTAAAAGGTCTTAACCCTCCTGTTACCCACAAATCTGAAAAATTTTTACCTACTGGGGTCAATTTGACCCCAGTAATTTAAACCTCCACAATAATATATATATATATATATATATATATATATATATATATATATATATATATTGAATATATATATATATATCGCCGCTGCCCGATGAAACTCACGTATGTCCAAAACGGTTACTTTTCAGGAAGTGAAAAAAACCACTGTAATTTCACAGCAGTTGAACGTAGCGTTTTCATACTTGGTACGGCATCTTTAAATGTAACCATATTCTTGCCAGTGTAATGATATAATCCACATTTGACCAAAATCGAGTTTAAATGGACATACGTGCATATTTTACAGTAACGGTGGTCGATACGCGTTCTTCCGATCATTAATTAGAATGACCAAGTCGCGTTTCAGATGACAGATGAATAGGCAGTAGGGGTCCATTTTCAGCTGGCTGGCAGGAGCCGCCACTGGCAGGTCACGTGACCTGTCAGTGGCTGGCTGGCAGCTGCCTTTGGCAAGTTTCAGAAACCATTGATTTTTGTGTTTTGTGTTCCTCTCTTTCTATCTCATGTATTAGGAATCTGTTGATATGATTATGTTCTTTAGTATGATTGATGTTTTGGGGACTGTAATCCCAATATAACCAGTCAAATGGCCGTGATCCGACTGGCAGTTTACAGACGCTTGCTCGACGCTCATCCAGTCAGCCGCGGCTCATAGTGCGAGTATAACGTGTTGCCTGACTCTCTCGCTGCAAGGAAATAAATTGTTTTCTTATTATGAATATAATGTCACGCATCTATTCTTCTTTGCAACTGCACACTGTGTGTGTTTTGAATAATAGCCTAGTTTAAGTGCGACAAGCAATGGTCTATATCCTGGTGTCAGAAAATGGTCAAGCCAATGACAAAGATTCATGTTATTGGGATTAATTCAAGTTTTTTTACGGTACTAGACTGGGACGATTTTAATCCTTGTGAAAAAGTAGCCTATAAAAACGTGAATTAATCCCAATAACATGAATCTTTGTCATTGGCTTGACCATTTTCTGAAACCAGGGCAAAATAGATATGCTTTTAAATAATTTGATAAAAGAAAGCTTTTTAATTATTCAATAAAAGAATGCCAACTTTAACGGTAAAATCACTTAGCACAGACTGTATCACTATTTTCAAATTTACAAAGACTATTTACAAATAAAACCCAAGAAAAAAACTAGTTACAAATAAAAACAAAGAAAAAAAATATATTTACAAATAAAAAAACAAGAATCTATATAGGCCATTGCTTGTCGCACTTAAACTATTATTCAACACACGTGCAAAGAAGAATAGATGCGTGACATTATATTCATAATAAGAAAACAATTTATTTCCTTGTAGCGAGAGTGTCAGGCAACACGTTATACTCGCACTATGAGCCGCGGCTGACTGGATGAGCGTCGAGCAAGCGTCTGTAAGCTGCCAGTCGGATCACGGCCATTTGACTGGTTATATTGGGATAACAGTCCTCAAAACAGCAATCATACTAAAGAACATAATCATATCAACAGATGCATAATAAATGAGCTAGAAAGGGAGGAATACAAAACACAAAAACTATCAAAAATCAATGGTTTCTGAAACTTGCCAAAGGCAGACTGCCAGACAACTAGCCGGCCACTGACAGGTCACGTGACCTGCCAGTGGCGGCTCCTGCCAGCCAGCTGAAGATTGAACCCCCTCTCTGAATTGGCTACGCTCAGTTTATTAAGGCGAGACACGGCAGGCAAAAACATCTTTTTTTTTTTTTACCAGTCAATTTTGAGATTTTGGGATATTTGTCTTCAATAACATGTCTTTCAGACTTGTGGTGAAAAAAAGTCTGAAATACACATTTAGGTCTTTATTTTACTACACTTTGTCTGTTTGCGTCTGTAGATTTCTCATAAATTCATCAAAAGTTGTCGTTATAAATCATCCCTCTGCTCCGCTATAATTTGATCAGTTTGACTAAAAAAAAAAAAGTATAAATCTTATCAATGAGACCAAGTTTATTTACATACTAGCGAGCAAGCTAATCTGGGAAGAACTAAGTTAGCCTGTGGACAATTACTTCATCTAGACCATTTACCGGTAAATAACAGTTGTGAATATATAATAAACTTGAGAACAGTTGTCAAAAACAAACGTTTGCTGATACGTTACCTCAGTGTTAGCTATTCGCCTATCCAATGCTGAGCTTCCAGAGACGAACTTCACGAGACCGGCGAGATGCCTCCAGAGGGCGGGAGATACGCGGCGTGATTGACAGCTTTGACAGCAAATGGATATACGTGGAAATCAGATGAGATGATTTCACAACTTTTCATTGGTCATTTAGATAATGTGAAGCATACTGTATACGGAAATGAACCTGGACATTCTATCCGTCTAAAAATCTCAAAATCGGCAAAATGGACATACGCGGTTTTCATCGGACAGCGACGATATATATATATATTTTACAAAGGTTTGTCTCAGGTAATTTATGTCTTTGTTGACTACTTAAGTAACCTTTTAAGTTGACATCCACCCACCTCCCCACCTCACCTCACCTGACCCCTTATACATCCAAATTACCCATTGCACGACTATGGACAAATTTAGAAATCAACATAAAATCTGACTGATTGACCTAAAATTGGAAAAGTATAAATATATTTGGTGTTTTATTTGTTTTATAATATTTCTAAGTATAGATTTTTGTAATCTAAAACATTTGGAAAGAAAAACTATTTATTTTATCAAGGATAGTAACACGAGTTATGTTTGGGGTCAATCTCGCAAAAATGATGTTTTCCACTCGCCATGCCACGGGAAACAATTATTAGTTCTGATGAGAATTATATCACATGTCATGTGAACTACTAGTGGTTCTCGCAATACTACAGATCTGGCTATGTTTGGTTAGAGCCCTAGAGTTTTTTTAATATGATATTGAATATGTAAAATTACAATGAACATTATAAATTCAAATTATAACATGTTATAGTGACCTCAATAAAACCATCAAAACAAATGTGTGTAAAATTTCAATATTTCTTCTGTTTTATTATACAACTAAAGAGCCTGGGGTCAAATTGACCCCAAGGAACACCGATGCTACAAAATGTGTACAGGACTTTGAAAAAATATTAGCAGGTTAATTTTATGTTTACAGAGTTGTCCCCATTAAATTAGGAAAAGTCATTAAATCTGAAGCAAAAATTAAATAAATAAAATGATGTATTTACAGACGTTAAACAGTGAATGGGGTCAAATTGACCCCAAGGATAATACAGTAACACACTATGACAAAGGTGAAAGAAACTCCAGGAATAATGATGAAGACGGTAATTGAAATACATCCGTCTGTGAAGGATTACAAAGCTTTCTCAAAGGCTCTTGGACTCAAAGAACAGCGAGAGCCATTATATCCAAATGGAAAAAAACTAAGGACAGTAGCAAACCTTCCCAGAAGAGGCTCAAAGTCACTCAAAGGCCAAGAACAACATTGTAGAAACTGAATTTTTCTGCTTTCTATCAGAAAATGCTAAAGCACAATATCCTATCTTTAGTCTGCAAACTGAAGCTCAAGCAACAAGACAATGATTCAGAGAATAGTGAGTAAATCCACTTCTGAACGGCTCAAAAAAGCACAATTACAGTTTTGGAGTGACTTGTCAAAGGCCTGAGCTGAAACCAAGTGAGAAGATGTGGCAGGACCTTAAACAGGCAGTTCATGCTTGAAAACCCTCCAATGAGGCTGAACTAAAGATGACGCTCAATTGTGCTCTCTTATTTGTGCAAAATAATGATCTCTATGAAAATGTTCAGTCTGGATTCAGACCTCACTATTTAGTATGAGACACAAAAACATAAGCAATCAGGATGGGAAGATAATTTTCCCGCACAGTAAATGTCATATAAAGTTTAAAATGACATTGAAATAGTAATGCATGAATGTGATGATATCTTTGTTTATGACTAATTATTGTTCTTTAAATGTGAAACAAGAAACATTTGTCTTACTTTATATGATGAAAGCACTTCACTGATGGGTCTGAATGTGTGATTGGTGTGTTTCTCTGAGTCTCTGCACACTAAACACACAGGCTGTTTGTCCTCCAGACAGAAGAGTTTGAGTTTCTCACTGTGTAAACTGCAGATCTCCTCAGATCCTGATGAACGTTTCTCATTTCTCTCCTTCAGGAACGACTCGCACAAGTTTTTTAACGCTAGATTGAATGGAGGATCATCTCTTGAGGATCTTCTCCTGCAGACAGGACACTCCTGAGTTTTCTTAGTTTTCCAGAACTGTTGTAGACACTCTTTACAGAAACTGTGACTGCATGACAGAAGAACAGGAACCTTGAAGATTTCACAGCAAACAGGACAAATATAATCATCTTCAGCTGCTGAGGCCATTTTCACCGTTTGAGTCTCGCAAACTAAACTTTACTTTCACTTTCTGAACGACGGTTTTCAAAAGTGAATCACAATGAGAATCAAAGATCTGCTGTCTGTTCAGAAATGAACTTCACAAAAATCCTTCTGTAAAGTTCTCCTCTTTGTTCTCCATTGATTGCTTATTCTTTATTGCTTTTGTTGAGACAAAGTCGGTGTGACAGAAAGGAGAAATAACAAGTCAGTCTCTTCCTGGTTAGTGTTGTAAGAAGGAGGAGTTTATGATCACCTCTGGGTGTGTACAAACAGATCAAACAGAAACGTCAGGATTTCTTCAGGTACAATGTATTCAAAATGGACGTGCATTGAAATGTTAAAAAAATAATGCTGCAAAACTTTGAATAAAACACAAAAGAACAATACAAAACTATTAATTATAAACTACCTCAAAATGCTTATACATGTTTTATTTATTGCTTTTTATTTGTCAGAGAGTTTCTCCAGGGTCTGTCATGATGAAATCAAATCAAATTTTATTTATGTAGCACAACAAAAACAACAATAGTCAGCCATTGTGCTGTACAACAGAATAAATATCTAAAAAACAAAAAAACAGCGCAACGGGAGTTTACATCAAAAATACCAATCAGAACATTCAACATTCATTTTCTGTCATGCTCAAATCTTCAATACGATGGGTGCGTTCCCTGGTCCGGCAAAGAGCTGACCTCAACCTCCTCCAAGTGTGACGACAGCACAGTATAAAGGCCTGGACCGAGGGAACGGCGGCATCGGGTTCCTGAGAGGGAAACAGAGCCCAGATAACAAGAAAATGAGGACAGGCCAGTGGGCGACGACGCGTTTGTATGAGCGTACTCCGCCCATGTCAATTACTCGCACCAGGAGGTGGGGTTAAGACCCGCCAAACAGCGGAGCATCGACTGAGGTCCTGATTAGCGCTCAGCTTGGCCATTACTCTGTGGGTGAATCCCTGACGACACACTGGCAGTGGCACCAATCTGTCGGCAGAATTCCCTCCAAAAGTTAGAGACAGACTGGGGTCCCCTGTCCGAAACCACGACAGAAGGAAGCCAGTGAATCCTAAAGACGTGGTCCACAACCGCCCGCACAGTTTCTTTAGCCGACGGAAGCTTAGAGAGAGGTATGAAATGAAACGCCTTAGAAAAACAGTTAACGACAGTAAGAATCACTGTATTGCCGCTGGAGGGGGGAAAGCCCCATGATGAAGTGCAAAATGGGACCAAGGGCAGGAGGGAATAGAGAGGGGACGAAGCAGAGCATCAGGAGGTGAATTACCGGACTTCTGTTGGGCACAGACAGAACACAATGCAACATATCGACGTACCTCCCGTTCCATGGCAGGCCACCAGAATCGCTGGCGGACAGCTGCCAGCATACGCCCCATCCCCGGATGAGCGACCGATTTAGAGGAACGACCCCATCGCCGGATGAGCGACCGATTTAGAGGAACGACCCCAGCGAAGAACAGCCCGACGAACAACCTATTGAGCTTGAGTGGCTCAATAGCGAGAAATGCGGTATTACCGCCATTTATTTATTTAATGTATATGTATTTGTTGCTATATAAATAAAGTTTACGATGTGGACAAAAACGAGGACATTTTCAGTAACCAATGTAACCGAAACTCAACAGCGTCTATATGCGCATTGAAAGGCTTTCACTCAGCGCGCATATTGTTATGACAACGGACTTTGAGTGAGTCACAGGGTGAGTCATTAAACCGTTCATTCAACGAACACATTCAAAAAAGCTGATTCATTAAAAGAGATGTAATGAAACATGGTGTTAATTATTTTTAACTTTGAGTTCCACTTTTCAAGGCTCAGCAGAGCAGCAATGCGTCGCATGGGTAACGCTGAAGCTGATGCTTCACTTAAATTAGAGACCAATATGGCATTGATTCAATGCGTGACTTGCTGATTTTATTTCCCCGCGGCTTCCTCGCACTGTGGGATGCTGACCAGCGCTGCTGCTGACGCGCATTTATGGGAAATACCCGTGACGTGAACGTTAAAAGGATGATACGACAAATATTTCGCTTTCCTTTGACACGGCAACCTTTTCACGACTTCAAAGACAGACACAGGTAATCGCACGCGCTCTGCCGATCTCTCTCATTCACTGTCTGTGTGAAGCCTCTGTAGGCTACACATCACCAAGATAAACAGTCTTTTTATCATTATGAACTTGTTCAACATTCAATACACATGCATGAAGTTCAAAACAAGAAGGGTACAGCCTTATAAAAAACGTGAATATCGCGGTTGTTGCGGTTACGTGCAATCCTCTGCGGTTGACTTGTCAGAACCCTAGTGTATCCATCGCGACAGCCCTAGTGTATCCATCGCGACAGCCCTAGTGTATCCATCGCGACAGCCCTAGTGTATCCATCGCGACAGCCCTAGTGTATCCAGTGGACGTGAGAGGACGCTGGCGCTGTTTGTTCGCCGCTTCTCTGTCTGCTATTCCTTCTTGTGTTCCTGTTTTGTTTATGTTCACTGTAACCCTTCCTCTGGACAGCCTCACAGCTGGTTCCCGAAGCCGCTTGGACACCTCGACCGGACTGTCGCCTCGTCGGTTAGCCGCTTGCTGGCTGCCCGCGTTCATCAACGCGTGCCTGCTAATTCTAATTCTAGCTGCAATAGCGGCTAACCCGATTGCCTGCCTCTTTCTCACAGGCAACCTCCACCAATTGCTTTCATCTCCTCCTGTCATGCCCTGGATCATTTTGGCACTTACATCAGTCATCCATTTCTGTGTTCCTAGTCCATCAATAACTGCTATCACGGAGCTCTCAGTCCCTCCGCTCGGCATCATGCTCAAATATTCAACTCTGCAACTGGTCGAACTGATCAACTACTCAATTCCATCCTGCATCCCAGTCATCAAACAGCTCGGACTTCTACGCCGACCCCGTTACATCCACAGAAGTTTTCGCCGCAAGTTTGTTTACTTCAAACACGGACAATCCATTCCATCCATCTGGTCACCTGCACGCTCTGTCGCACCTCTGCCACGTCATCGGAACGCTTCCCCCGCTGGATCACATAGAGCTGAGCGCACCGACTGGCTGCACAGAAAACCCGAACTGGACTACAGTGCTATTCATACTTCACATATACCTATTCTCCATTCACTTGTAAATCCACTCACTGTCCCTTCTCAACTGCATTACCCCCTCACTCGCACTGCTAATCGGGACAACCTCAGATCTTTCCAGCCTGCCCCCATCTCACCACCCTCTCACCATGCCAACTTTGCCCTCCTCAACACCCGATCGCTTAACAATAAAGCCCCTGCCCTCCATGAACTAATCCTTGACAACACGCTGGATTTCCTTCTGCTCACCGAAACTTGGCAACAACCCAATGACTTCTTCTCCCTCAACCTTGCATCCCCCACTGGCTACAATTACATCTGCAAACCCCGCCCCTCCCGCCGTGGAGGTGGCCTCGCCGTTATTTATAATCAGAACTTCCGGATCACTGAACTCACCCTCCCTTCAGTATCATCATTTGAATATCTCGTCTTCAAAGCTCTTTCCTCCATGACAGTTATCCTCATTTACCGGCCACCTAAACCAAATCCCTCCTTCCTCTCTGATTTAACTGAACTCCTCACATTAGCTTCATCTCTCTCTCCACGTCTGCTACTACTCGGTGACCTAAACATCCACATAGACTCCTCCACCTGCAAGCTGTCATCAGAATTCACAATTTTATTGGACAACTTTACTCTCACCCAACATGTCACATTCCCCACCCATGAAAAAGGACACATCCTCGATCTGGTCTGCTCCACTAACCAACCAGTGCTCAACCTCCATCCATGCCTCTTTCCCCTCTCTGATCACAAACTGATACGGTTCACCATTCCGTCCCCAACCCCCCGCCCCCGCCTCCTCAGAGAAATCACCTTCCGCAACCTTAAATCAATTGATCCCCATCATCTCTCTGACCTGCTCTCCACCACTCTCCACATGGACTCACCCCTCACCTCACCTGATGATCTCACAAACCACCTCAACTCCGTTTTGTGTACCTCCCTTAACACTTTGGCCCCCCTCAAAACAAAAACTGTCACTTTTAACAACTCGTCACCCTGGTACACACCTGCACTCCGGAAAATGAAACAAACTGGACGCCAACTTGAACGCCTGACAAGAAAATCATCTCTCACAGTCCACCATGAAGCCTATAAACTCCACCTCATTGCCTACAAAGATGCCCTCATTGCCGCCAAATCTGCCTACCTCTCCACCATCCTCACCAGCCCCTGTCTAAACCCCAGAACCCTCTTCTCCACATTGAACAACCTCATCAAGCCTCGGACCAACACCTTCCTTACCTCTACTCCGGATCTCTGCAACTCATTCCTTCACTTTTTCACTGATAAAATCAATATCATTTATCAATCTCTATCCCCTGCATCCGACCTTCCAGTATCTACTCCAGCACCTATCACGGGCCCTTGTCCCCCCATCCCTCCTGACCTCTCTCCCCCTTCTCCACACTGTCTCCTCTCCCAGTTTAACTTGGTCACCACTCTTGAAATCTCTAAACTCATCAGTTCTTCCAAACCGACTACCTGCTCACTTGACTCCCTCCCTACTCCACTCCTGAAGTCCTGCCTCCCTGTCCTTTGCCCCTACCTCACTAACCTCTTCAATTCCTCATTGTCCCTTGGAACTGTTCCCTCTGCTTTCAAAACTGCCGCTGTCACCCCAATCCTCAAAAAACCTGGTCTGGATCCCTCTTCCCTCAACAACTACCGCCCAATTTCCACCCTCCCCTTTCTGTCTAAAACCCTGGAACGTATAGTCGCTTTACAATTACAAACCCATCTTCATGCCAATAACCAATTTTGAACCTCTCCAATCCGGTTTTCGCCCCCTCCACAGCACAGAAACTGCTCTCCTCAAAGTCCTTAATGACCTCCTCACCTCCGCTGACACTGGTTCCCTCAACATCCTTATTCTTCTCGACCTGAGTGCAGCCTTCGATACCGTGAGCCTTAACATCCTGCTCACCAGACTCAAAGACCTTGGTATCGAAGGTATTGCACTCAGCTGGCTCCGTTCCTACCTTTCCAACAGATCCCACTTCATCTCTCTTCATAATCACACCTCTGCAACAGCCACAGTCACCCAAGGCGTTCCCCAAGGATCCGTACTCGGTCCCCTCCTCTTCATCATTTACATCCTCCCCCTTGGTCAGATACTTCGTCACTTCAAACTGAATTTCCACTGTTATGCTGATGACACTCAGATCTACCTCAGCACCAAATCCCCCCACAATCCTCCCCTCTCCCATATCAATTCCTGTCTGTCAGCTATTAAAACCTGGATGCAACATAACTTCCTCAAACTCAACAGCAATAAAACAGAATTCCTCCTCATAGGCACCAAATCCACTCTCAGCAAAACCAATAACATCACTCTCACCATTGACGACACCATTGTCTCCCCATCCCCCCAGGCCCGCAACCTCGGCGTGGTTTTTGATTCAACCCTCTCCCTTGAACCTCACATCTGTCATGTCATTAAAACCTCCTTCTTTCACCTCCGCAACGTCGCCAAAATCAGATCCTCACTCACACCCTCTGCTGCTGAAAGACTCATTCACGCCTTCATCTCCTCACGACTGGACTACTGCAACTCACTACTCCTTGGTATTAGCTCAAACTACATAAAAAGACTCCAACTGGTCCAGAATGCAGCCGCCCGACTCATCACCCGCTCCAAATCCTGGCACCACATCACTCCAGTCCTAAAACAACTACACTGGCTCCCTATTTCCCACCGGATCACATACAAAATCCTGGTCCTTACCTACAAAGCCATCCACCACCTGGCCCCCTCATACCTCACTGACCTCCTCTCCCCCTATCAACCCTCACGGTCCCTCAGATCCACCTCAGCCGGTCTCCTCTGCATCCACAAGTCCAAGCTCCGCAGTTTTGGGGACAGAGCCTTTTCCAGGGCAGCTCCCAGGCTCTGGAACTCCCTCCCCCATGAGATCCGCACCTCTGAGTCCCTCACCATCTTCCAGTCCCGCCTCAAGACCCATCTCTTCACCTCTGCCTATCCGTAGCTCCACGCCCCTCCCATTCCTATATGTGCCTGTTTTTTTTTTTTTTTTTTTTTTTTTTTTTTTTGTTTTTTTTTGTTTCATTTTTCTTTTTCTTGCTTATTCACCTGCCCTGTAAAGCGACTTTGAGTTCGAGAAAAGCGTTATATAAATTCAATTTATTATTATCGCGACAGCCCTAGTGTATCCATCGCGACAGCCCTAGTGTATCCATCGCGACAGCCCTAGTGTATCCATCGTGACAGCCCTAGTGTATCCATCGCAACAACCCTAGTGTATCCATCGCGACAGCCCTAGTGTATCCATCGCGACAGCCCTAGTGTATCCATCGCGACAGCCCTAGTGTATCCATCGCGACAGCCCTAGTGTATCCATCGCGACAGCCCTAGTCAAATCCGACACAACGAGTGTATCCACGGCGTGCTTGGCGGAAGCTAATTCCTCGGCATGTCTGCCCAGCAGTTCAACAGACTCCCTGCAGTTCAACAGATGAGCGGATAGTCGTCTCGTTCACTGGGTCCATCATGGTTGGTTTATTCTATCACAGTGCGAAAAGGACCCAAAAGTGAAAGGACAAGATTAGGCAGAGGTAACTCACAATGATGAGGCGTATGTAAAGGGCATGAATGAACAAACAATAAACAATAAACCAACAATGAGTGGAGAAGAACACGAGATCTAAATAGCAAGAAGATTAGGGCACACAGGAAACAGGAAACCGGTGTGGGAAGGCGAGTGAGGGTGTGAACGCAGATTAAGTGAGTGAGGCATTTATATAGCCCTTTTCATATGTACTACTGTACACCCAAAGCGCTTTACAGTGGAATGTGGGCCAGGACACCGGGGTTACACCCCTACTCTTTACGAGAAGTGCCATGGGATTTTTAATGACCACAGAGAGTCAGGACCTCGGTTTAACGTCTCATCCGAAGGACGGTGCTTGTTACAGTATAGTGTCCCCATCACTACACTGGGGCGTTAGGACCCACACAGACCACAGGGTGAGCGCCCCCTGCTGGCCTCACTTACACCTCTTCCAGCAGCAAACTGGTTTTCCCAGGAGTCTCCCATCCAGGTACTAACCAGGCTCAACCCTGCTTAGCTTCAGTGGGCCACCAGTCTTGGGCTACAGGGTGATATGGCTTCTGGCATTGTGTTCAGCTGTGCGAGAGCGTACGTGAAGGAGAGGGAGAAGAGAAACAAGCTGAGGAATCAAACTTGACTCCTGACAGTGAAGAGCTTGCCAGCCACAGAAACAAGGCTGAAACAAATAGTTGAAGAACAAAAAGCTGACTCGGTCTGTGAGAAAATCCATCAGTACTGCCAGTCTGGGTGGCCAGAGAAAAGTCACATGCAGAAAGAGCTGTAGAGCTTATTGGCAAGAACGAGGGCATTTTTCCAACGCGAAAGCAACCTTTTAAGAGGACAAAGGATTGTCATACCCAGCTAACAATTTTACGTTCTGGGAACGTTTTTGGTTCCCAGAACGTTCCCTATTGGTTATCCAGGAAAGTTTTCTTAACGTAAATAGAACGTTCCCATAAAGTTCCCAGAACGTTCCCTAACCTTAAGGGAACGTTCTATTTATGTTAAGAAAACTTTCCTGAATAACCAATAGGGAACGTTTCTAGAAGGTTCCCAGAAAGTTCTCTCAAGGTTCCCAGAACGTTCTCCTAATCTCTACACTCTGATGTCTGTACATGAATAATAAGTCAACAAGCCACTTCTTCTACATAGTTTATTGTTCACAAAACATAAGAATATTATGAACCATGAATTAAATATTATTAAAAAATAAATATAACTTGCATTTAAAGAAACAATCGCAATCTCTGAAATGAAATATAAACATATTTCAAACAACAAACAAAATTTACATCAATAGGTATGAAAATCTACGGTGAACATGAAACTGTGAAAATGTGTACGGTGAACATGAAACTGTGAAAATGTGTACGGTGACCATGAAACCGTAAACAACTTCACCAACGTCTTCACTTCACCATCAGCTGCAAATCCAAAACAAAGGGGGAAAAAAAGACATGAGTCAGATGAGATGCAGGTGTGTGTGTAATCAGCGCAGTGCAGGTGTATGGTGTAAAGTGTAATCAGTCCAGGGAGGTGCATGAAGGGAAACGTAGTCCGTGATCACGAGGGATTGCTTGGCTAAACGTGACAAAAGTCACCTGCAAGCCTTAAGATGTGAATTTATTACTACAATTAATTTGCCCTGCAATAATTTAATTGCACATTACCGCATAAGTGACGCGCAGTGAAGATAATATACTAGGGTATTAGTTTGACAAACTGATTGCACAAATATTTTCTATGAGAAGCAATCATCACATACAGTACAAAGAATAAACGTTTGTGTGTGTGTGGGGGGGGGGGGGGGGGGGGGTGTATGTGCAATAATAAATTTCACTGCACAAATACTTTTTACACTCATCTAGTAATTATACTTTCCAAGTTAAAAGTTTAGATTTTAGGCCACTCATCACTAGATGTCGCTGTAAAGTTACAAACCTTATTAAAGGGGAACTTGGCAACTCTAGCCATTTCTTCGCTGATTTTCTCTTTTGTTGTGGCATGTTTTCTCATCGAGCTCCCCCTACAGCTGTGAGGCGTATATTTCACAACAATGTCGTAAAGAAACTCACTTGCGGCACCCTCCTCCCCCTTTCTACCGCTGCTCATGTGCATTTGTTATTATCGGGGCCGGCCAACTTTATCGTGTGGAGTATGTCTACCGAGGTGGGTAATACATCATACACATTGAGGGCGGCGTGTGTGTTCATTTCAAATTGTCGTAAAGCAGTTTGTGTTTCTAGCTCGTTCTCGCTTCTCACGAGACTTCCTATTTCCAACTCACCGGGACGTTATGCTGCGTTCCAGGCAGGGCCGGATTGGGACTAATTTTCAGCCCTGGAGTTTCATGCCTTAGACCGGCCCACTTTAGTTCACGACTGACTATTAAAATTATGTTATTAAAACCTCTGAATATAAGTATGCAATAGCGGACAATTTTTTTCAAAAATATCATATTTTCCAATGCAGTGCAAATACAGTAGCCTCAGTTTTGCTTCACAGTGAAGATTTATTAGAACAGTAAATAACAGGACAGAATCAGAATCTATTTTCTTTAAGAATTAGTATTCATAAATATTCAAACATTGAAATGAAGAAAAAAAATCAAACAAAAACAAATATATAATGTAAAGGCCAACAGAGTAGTTAAGCACTATTTTGATTATAGCTACGCTATAAGGTTTTATTATTCCGGTATCGGGCTTTTATTTTGATGACCAAAGGAATCGGAAGTGTAGTGACGTAAATGAATCTGGCAAACGGCGGAAAGGACGAAAGGAAAGTCTGAAAAGGTTCACGGTTAAAAACAGTTAAAACTACAAGGTTTAGCTTCGGTCAATTGGGGAACAAGGTTTGTAGAGTTAATGAGAAATATATTTGAGCTAGCCTACTTGAAATGTTTATCGTAAAATGTATAATTTGGTGATGCTATCGTATTGAAACTAATGTAATGAGCTGTGTAACGTTCGAAATGTGATGGTAATGCATGGTTTATTTGTGTTTCACACAGGTCTTACGTTGGTTGATGACAAGGAAAGCAATTAAAGTAATTTAACCATCAGTTCTGGCCTTCTCAATATTGACTGGATGCTACATATAAAACAAAATAAAAAATAAAGATTAAAATCAAATGTATGGCAATTTCTAATGACTTTCTAATTGTTTAATCTCTTTTTCCTCTGTGGTTTAGCTTCAAGGAAACATGGACAACCCTAAAACATTAATACACGCCTGAGCAGAGCACTGGTCTCTGCAACTTTATCTATCACAGTGTCATTGTCCAAAGACATGAGAATTTCTTTCTCAGTGCACATGAGCATGAATGCCTCAAGGTTCTTCTGGGTTAAAGTGCTCCTGAGCCTGTTTTTTATGAATTTCACTGTTGAGAAGCTTCTCTCACAGGCTACTTGTGTGATGGACAGTGTTAATAGCAACTTGTAGGCGAGTCCAATCACATGGTAGGCATCAGTTAGAAGATTGTACTGAGAGATAATGAGATGAACACAAATGACACAGTTTTTACAGGAGGAATAAGTTTTGCTCTCTAGTTCAACATCCTGCTGTTCCATGGAAGGATCCTCATCACCTCCTTGTGGGATTTCACTAGCTGTCCTGACAATGTAACCCTCCAGAGGGGACATCTTTAGTCTGTCCCACTGAGATGCAAGGCTGTACAGTTCACCACATAATGTGCCAACTGTAGCCCTGTCATCAAACATAAGCAGACATTTGCTTATTTCTTCCAGAGCTGAGCTGGGGAGTCCATTTTCCCTCACATGAGCAAAGTTTCTAGGGTCTAAACAGAAAAAATCTGAACAAAGCTTTGCATTAGCAGAAAACCTCGTTTGGATACTGCCTGTTACTGTGTCTACAATGACATTGTGTACTTTTACCTCAAAGTCAGTATCAGCTGATGCTAGCTGCTCATCTTCTGCAAGCTCTCCTGGCATTCTTTTTTTTCTTCTGATCCTTCTCTCAGAAAAGGCAGCCTGCACTACAAGCTCACACTCTTCCTCCTCTTGCAACTTTCCATTAGCCCACTTCACAAACTCATCAGCTGCACTCTTAACTCCTTCAAAGTCTCTAGCACACTTCCCGAGGCCCTCCTCTGTCCCCTCAACCAGACGTTGAGCTGTGATGATATCCATTCCCTTTGTCTGTAAGTATTTTGAAAGGGGGGATGTATGCTCAAAAATGCGAAGGAAGAGTTGAGCAGTGACCACTGTCTCATACTTCAAAAAGCTTTCTATGAATCCCTTTGCCTTGGCCCTCACAGTTGGCTTTTGTGTACTGTCATCTATAATGGTGTCTAAAGTCATAAGCACTTCAAAAAACAAGCCTCCCTGAGGATTCCCGAAGCACCCAAACACTTTACTTAGTGCCTGATCCTTAGCCCACCACCTAGTTGGTCCTATTGGGCACCGTCGTCTGTGATGCTTGTCCTGACTCTTCTCCTCCCACTTCTGCATGCGCTTGTATGACTCTCTTAAAAAAACTGCTAAATCGTTAAGCAGTGAAAACAGAGACGCACTTTCCACAACACTGCCTGTTGTCTCTGCCAGTACAAGATTCAAAAGATGTGCATAACACCAAATATGAACCTGATTGGGGGAATGCTCAGAGAGGAGTGTAGAAAACCCCCTAAACTGACCCTGCATATTAGCTGCACCATCTGTTGAGTTGCCCACACATGTGCCAATGTCAATATTAAGGTTCATTAGCACTTTTTTCAGAAGCTCAACAAAATTCTGGCCAGTAGATGATTCACAGTCCACCATAGCAATCAGTCTTTCGTGAATGACATCTGTTACAAATCGAACTATGATTGAACACTGGTCTTTGGAGGTGATATCTTGGGTTGTATCAATTTGAACTGAAAACATGCCAGCTTGTCTCACTTCTTCAGCTATAGTCACCTTTATCAGTTGGCTAATGACATCCACAACTTTATTTATTGTCTCTTTTGACAGCAGAGTAACTAGAGCGCCTCTGCCTTTTGCACCAGTTTCATGCTGCTTTTTGCTGTTTTCAATGCAAGTGTTAACATGCTGTTGGAGGCAAATGTCATATCTACTCAATAGTAGAATCAACTCCAGGACGTTACCATGATTAACAGCAATGTTTTCTAAGCTATAACCTGCCTCTTCTTTATCTCCCCTGTAGCTAAGGCCACATTTGCCTATGACTTTAACAACGTCCACTATACGTTCCATCACCTGCCGTTTCTTTTTCACTTGCTCAGCACGTAATGACATTTGGTTGCCAGTCAACACATCTGCCTTTTGTATTTTCAGAAAGTAAGTGTAGCAGTTGTCTGGCTCATACCTCCCTAAGTGATGCTTAATTTGCTGCAGCTGTGAGTGGTCCTGGGCAGTTAACTTTGAGCCAATCATGAGGGCTACACCCCTTTTATAAACCGGGACTTTTATTTTGACAAATGGTGTCACTGGTATGCGACTTGTCTTGTTTACCTGCCCAGCGACCTGATGTCTGCCTGGTTATCGGTCTACCGTAGCGCTGCAAGTATGGTTGGCTTGGTTTCTCTTTTCACTCGTTAACTTTATAGCTTGGGCTTATGGGGAATGTTTTGTGCTATAGAATCCCCGGTGCGACAACAGCCCTTTCACCAGCTGAGTGTGTGCCCTGCGATCAGCAATCAGAGCTAACGGCCTGTGATAATCATGGGTATGTTGCTATACTGAGTAAAAGTTGAATGGTTAATGTGGGAACTATTTGTAAATTGACATCCTGTGCATTCTAGGGAGTGCTATTTAACCGGGGGTGCGGCCGCAAGTTGGCTACATCGACGCTGAACATCTGCTGCTTTGCTTAACCCTATTTCCTGTTATGTGTTGCCTACGGGCTTTCTTCGTCGTTTTCGGCTGCTCCGTCCCACGAGATCGATGAGTGTGGGACCCGGGGCTAGTCCAAGTTAGCGAGTGGCTGACCTGTTCCACTGTTGCTCGCCTTACTTAGTTGGATTTCTCATCTCTCCCTTTGTTGTGAATATCTGAGTAATGTTGTAGAACCTGTTTGATGTATTGGCATCACTTCTTTTTGTTTGTTTTGTTCTTTTTATAGGTTAAAGTTGTTTGTGTGTTTATTTTTGCTGTTGTCTGGAGGCCTTTCCCCCTCTGCTGATGTCCAAGGGGATTGGCCCAGTTGTTATGATTGTTTTTGTTTTCTTGTCCACACTGACGGGAGACCGTGGAAGTTGCTGATCCTCAGTGTGGTATTTTTCCCTTAATTTATTAGTTGGTATGGTTTATTATTGTCGTATGTTTTGTTTATGTGAGGGTTAGTATTTATTCATAGTAGGGTTGTGTAATTCCTCTGGGTGGTCTACTGGACCTGTTCATTGTGATCATTGTAACTCTTATGTGTCTTCCTTTTGTCTAGGTGCTAAAAGAGCGGCCAGTGGGAACAGTGCCCATGCGGTGGTGGGTCCCTTGATGTATGCAGTGGTTGTGTGTTCATCAGTGTGGTTAAATTCCTTGAGGTGGGTGTGAACCCGACACGTGTGATTGGGGTGTTTCCCATGGATGCTCATTGCTGGAGTTACTAGTCTCCCACTGGCGAGCTTCAGCACGACTTTGTGTGTGTGTGTGTAGGAGTGAAGTTGGTGCGTGTCTTATTGCTTGATGTAGTGTTTTTCTTTTTGTTTGCTGTGAAACCTTCCCTTGTGTGGTGTTGGGAAATCCAAGTGTTTTTTTATTGTGGAGCTCATAATTGTGCGTGCTGTTGATTTAAAAAAAAAAAAAAAAAAAAAAAAAAGCAATAAGTATTTTGTACTGGACCACTGTCTCTGGCTAATCAATCACGAACTTGAGTGCCTTGTTAGAATAAACAAAATGGCTAATTCTTTGGGTGCAATTCCCATCGTGGCGTAGTCTGCTAACTGTCTGTTATCTATATATCCATTGTGCCACAAGCATCTGCACCATCTCTGTGTGTCTTACTTTTTTTATATGTTCCACTATCCTTTGGTGGATGTGTTTCCAGTCTTTCATGCCTCCCTTTATGAAAGGGCCATCACTTACTAAAGGTGCAAATGCCAAACAAACTGAACAGTACAGAGATTGTTTTTTTTTCACAGTAAGTTAGCCATTTGCGGTTTGTTCCATCTTTGCTATTGAAAACCTTTGGTATAGGAACATTTGGGATTTGTTGAGGATGATAAGAAAAAAATGTATGTATATCCTGCGACTGAGGTCAAGCAAAGTAATCAAAACTATCAACAGAATCATCTTTATCTGCCTTGTTCCTAACTTGTGGTTCTGGGTTCTGCTGCTGAGTTGTTGCCTCTGCTATCTGTCCCTGATTCGACTCTGCTCTCCCTTTCACACTTTCTTCTGTATCCCTAGATTCGAGTGCACCTGTATTTAATCACAATAAAAGCATATTGTAATCTTTAACATGTTCGACATGGAAAGCACATTCAAATTAAATTAAAAAGAAAATTAAAATTTCCAAATGGCAAAATATGCAGGCTTAATTCTTATGACTTTTCCTATTCCCTTTTTAATCGTGGGCTTTGTATCATTATCGTTTGATTAAAAACATAATGGGTCACTAGTAAAACTTTGGCACTGAAAGTTGTTATATTGTAACTAATGTGATCACTGCAAAATAATGCTTTTGTTACTTGCTATTTTTGTCTCGTTTCCAGTCCAAATATCTAAAATCTTCCATCAAGATGCATTTACTAAACAAGTATGAAAAAGCACCTCAAAATTAAGTGATTTTTTTTTTTTGCTTAAAACAAGCTACATTATCTAAGAAAAATAATTGTTTTAGAAGGTGTTTTATGAGAAACAATATATAATTTCTTATGCCATTTCACTAGTAAATGTATCTAACAGTAAGAATATTTAGATATTTGAACTGGGAACAAGACAAAAATACTAAGTAAGAAAAGCGTTTTTTTTGCAGTGATAATGTTTGCTTATTCACTCACTGTGGTACAACAGCTTACCTGTGTCTTTCACAGTGAGAGCATTAGTCTCTTCACAACTGGGTCCTGGCTCAGTTTCTGACACTAAATGAAATTTTTAACATTTATTTATCACCACAAATATCCCCTTTTTACAAAGCTTTCAAATCAAGTCAGTTTCATTAATGTATTTCTGAATCAATCATCAGGTATCATTAATTATCTCAGGGCATTTTTCACTGAGCAGGGCTCCTCATTACTAATAGTTCTTCTGAAATTACAATCCTACCTGCCCATTCTGATGTGTTGGGCTCATGACTGGAGCTTGGTAATGTTACTGGGCCTGGCTCTTCACTGTTAGCAGCAAACTGGACAAGATGCGGCTGCTGCTGAAGAGCTACAAGAAAAAGCTAGCTACATGAACGGTGGTTTGCACGGTCGCTAGCATCTTGCACTGCTCCTTACTACCTTAACGTTAGCTTACCGGCCGTCTCGTCGTCTTTTGTTTTGAGAAAAAATGTGCTCAGCTTCGAACACTTGGCCGCGTCAGTTTTCCAAGGCTTTCTTTTTTTTAAATTCTGGCCTTTTCGGCACCGCCTTTGCGCTTTCTGTTATCCATTTTTATCTGTCGGACATTTTTATTTTATTTTGAGCAACTTGCAAGGTGCCGCTGTCGGGGGCGGGGCCAGGGAGTCAAAATAAGCATGTCATCACTAACCTGAAGGCTACACTCTGAGAGTGGGGCTGCGCTGCGAGAAAATATAAAATAAAAAAGAGTGGGACTGCGGTAAGATAATAAATAAAAAGAGTGGGGCTGCTGTGAGTGCAGGCAGCCTATGGACAGCATCCATATTTCAACCCAGTGACATGACAACAACGGCCCTCGCGGCCAAAAAAACAGACCGGCCCACCGGGAATTCTCCCGGTGCTCCCGATTAGCCAATCCGGGCCTGGTTCCAGGCAGGTTTTTGAGCACGTAAATCACGACTTCAAACCACGACTCACGACTTTGTCGCGTTCCAGGCCAGTCACGCCAAACTTCCTGAGCGCAAGGAATTGTGGTAGCTAGATGTAAACAAACCACTGTTGATTTGTATGGTTTCGCGGGATATGTATAATATACTAAATATACTGATTGTAACACTTGATGTTCCCAGTCAAATGAACGGCCTATCAAAATTGCTTGTGAATCTCTCATGCCCTTTTAAAGGTGCATATATTACAATATGCAGATTTAAATATCAAAGCTTATTGAACACTGATGAGAATATTGCTTTAGAATAAATTTTTACAACACACAAATTGAAAAATGTGATCTGTGCATGTGTACACACACACACACACACACACACACACACGTGTATTCATGTGCACAAACAATTGAGTATTCCAGGCTTTTTCACAGATGAACTTTAAGATCAATGAGTTCTACGATCAGTTTTAAAAATAAATGCAAACCTGTCTAAACTGAAAGAAAACATGTTGACCAAAAGATTGAATATGATATTTGGTGATAAAATGCCGTAACGAGTGACATAAGCTTTTTTTTTTTCTTTTTTGTAGGCTGGTCATTTTTGACCGGGAACATCAGAAGTGTTGAAGGGTTTTCAACACAGCACAAGGGTTAATGCACAAGATCTAGCGTCACGTTAGGGAAGTAAAGCGGGTTGTGAACGTCAGCTTTTGCCCTTCTCTGCAGGAAGAGATGGATGGATGAACACGGAGGTGAAAGGCTCCTCGAGATCCTCCTAGCACAGGTATAACCTTTACTCTGCTCTTCAGTGTTGATCCAAGCTGATACCATCATAGCAGAAGCGCTCCTCTGCTGTGGTGTCTGTAGTCTTGGAAGAGCGACTGCAGGGTTGGCACTGATTTTTGTTGAGATGGTCTACAAAAATCTGACAAAGAAGCCTGCTACACTTCTCTTAATGTACTATTACTGTTGTGGTGTGTGTTTGACGGTGTTTCCTTTCGTTGTAGCAAGTGTGTGTGAAGATCTAAAGGAATTAAACACTGATCATTTAAAGAAGAAAAAGGACCAGGACCAGATCTTAAGTTTACTTGCAGATTATCAGAGATAATCACTGTATTTGTGTTTCCAGTATATGAAATGTTAAAAACTGAATGGATTTTCTCTGTACTATTTGTAAATAAGATTAATGAAATATATAATGAAATAAAGGCTGAAGTGATTGTTACTCTTTGCAAGTGTTTATCTTGTAATCAGTTTGTCAGTGTCTTTGGTCGGATAGTTGCGTGTCAATGGATGGGTTTAGACTGAGTTCACTCTCTCAGTAAAAATGTAAGTTTAGTTAGCGTGTGCTTAAAGTCTATTACTTTACACAAGACTAAATATTAATAAATGACTGTAAACAAGTGCAAAAATGAAAATAATCCAATATATTTGGATTATAAACAGGTAAGCTGCCTTTCATTCTTATATATTTATAGTACTTGTACTTTACACATTGTAAATATAGTCCCAAGGCCTGGTTTCACAGACGGCTTAGATTAAGCCAGGGTTAAGCCTAAATTCTGTTAGGACACTTAAGAAGCTTTTATAAAAGTGTCATAGAATAAAAAACATTACATTGTGCAACTTGAGAAAATGGTGGCAGTGACATTAAGATGCATCAGAGCAATACGGTATTTAGCAAGCATATGTTTGTAGTTGTAATATGAAGGAATATTGATGCTGCTAATAGTTTTGTCTCTAATATTTGACTCAAACTGAATCCGCTTTTGTTTTTTGTTGAATTGTTCAAAATAAAGAGTATTAGAAAGTTCTGAATTGTAACTCCTAACCACCACCAGATGAGGCTCAGACCTTTGAACTGTTCTGACTCCGGTTGCTTTATCTTTCATAAATGATCAGACTTACGGGTTATACAGTAAGTGTAGTGTATATACACGGGAGAAAATGAAAGAAAATGAAGTGCATCACTTTGCATCTGGTGTGGTGCTTATATATATATATACAGTATTAAGTATAGTGTATATATATTAATATGAACATTTTAAAACTGTTTTAAATAACGGTTTGAAAGTAGCTTGTCTTGTTATTCTGTCAATCATTATGCATAAATATATAAACCGCTGCTTGCCTCAGTGCATTCATGTGTTTCAGAGCTCAAGTTATAGGATAATATACATATGAACATATGAGGATTTCACTGGCAAGAAGATTAATAAAATATGTCAACACTTTATCTTGTCTAACATATTGTAAACATGAATTTAAACATACTTTTGTTATTGTATGACTTGTTTAATGGTTACTTAAGTATTGAATTTATAATAATTTCTTTGGGATTTACAATATAACTATTACATGCACAAATAACATTTTTAGTACAAATACACAAACCTCACAGCAACACAAACACAATTATTACACAATATTTATACAATTGACTCTAATATGCAGAAGCAGAAAACAGGACAAAAGCGAGTATTCACTTTATAGGCCGAACCTGAGAAAACGGCAACATCTTGTAATTTTTATTTTATTTTTACAGAACAAAAGTATATTAACAAAGACTGCATCATTTTATAGTTTTTTTATATATATTTTATAGTCCTGGGATAAAAATAAATTGTCAGTTTTAATGGGTTTCAATGGGGACATTTTTGGGTCCTATGTGTAAGTATTTTGTGTACAATGTGGAAAGGAAATAAGAAAATTAAAAACAAAATACACACTTGTGCCAAAATTGATGCAGTTGGCATTAACACAGGAAAAAAATATTTAAAAAAACTGAAAGAGACAAACATGTCCTCAGGGAAACACAAGGGTTAATGTGGCTCTAAATTTTACATTAAGTGTGATTGATCAATAAAACTCTTTGATTACAGTGTTATTATTGAAGCATAATTTGCAAAACTGTATTAATCTAGAAGCAGAAGCAGATTTAACTGTGATTTTCTGCTGTAATAAACAGTTTAACTGGTAATATCCTCAGAGGAGTTGTGCAGAGATTACATAAGAATGGAAAGACAGTTTCAGTGAAGGACGTCCTGAATGTGAGTAAATGTGTGTTAGTTACAGGATCAGAGAATGACACTGTTCGTCTGTCATAGTCCAGCTGAACTCTCACACGCTGGAGCTTCTGTTTAACAGTAAAGACAGTGATGGGTTGCTCTGGGGATTCTGAGAAGTATTCGCTGTTTATGTACCACACACGCCAGACATTAGACTTAAAGAAAACCTCTCCCTTCCTTTGGTTTGATGCTGTGGTTATTCCAAGACTCCAGAATGTATTGTCTCCAACCTCCACATCCCAGCAGTGTGTTCCTGAGTTAAAGCCCTCAGATCCCAGGACACATGGATAATAGTCAAACCTCTCGGGATTATCAGGAAGTGTTTTATCTTCACCACTGTACGACACACTGGTCAGATCAGCAGAGAGTGTGAGACGAGGATTTGCTGTGTTTGGATCCAGAGTCACCGGAGCTGCAAAGAGAAGAACATCAGATTACAGGATGAGATATGATGTATAGAAATGTAAAACACATATAAAGACTTTCTTGAAAAAAATCATAATCATAACAATAGTCTCTCAGTTACTGTCAGAATGGATTGAGGCTTCAGGTTTAATATCAGTATTTAATAAACGCGATTGTATCGTAATTCATAAACATAGATCATGAGGAATAGACTTTCATTATGAGTTCGCTGTATGATCTGATGATTTACTGAAATACAGTTCAGATTCACTTAGTAATTTAATGTTATTTATTTTTATTATTATTATTATTATTATATATTAATTTCAATATATATATATATATTTATGCACTGGTGTGAAATCTGCCGAGACTCACTGTGTTGGACAGTTTCCAGCATCTTCTTCCAGACTCTGAACGGCAGGTTACCCAGATAACGCGACACATGAATCAAAGCTCCAGAACTCATCCGTGGATCCGGCTGTGAGATCTGGACTCTGAGGAACATTCAGGAGTCAGAACTGCAGTGAATTTGAGTTCAGATCCACTGAGAGAAGAGATACGAGCAGCTCACTTACCTTTCCATCGAGACTTTATAGTTCTGGAAAATATAGAGTTTGAAAACATTTTAATATCTTATCAAACACTCTCACTGTCAATGAGTCTCTCTATACAAGTTGTTTTATGCACAGAGAATGAAGCCAGATTGATTTGTCACCTTTAGAAACGAGACGTCATTGTCTTTCATCATCTCCTCCATGTCTCTGATTGTGTGTGAAAGAGCTGAGATGTGTGTGTTCATCTCCTCCAGCTTCTCCTTCATCCTCTGCTTCTTCTGCTCCTCTTCCTCCCTCAGTGCAGTGATTGTAGCTTCTTCTTCGTCTCTGAGAAACTGATGAAGCTTCTCAAACTCTTCTTTAATCTGACGCTCTGTGTGCTCAGCTTGAGACTGAAATCAAATCACATTCACTTCAGTCATCTCAATCAACACAAATCTCAGATACCCGACATATAACAGATCCAGAAGCAGAAGCTGCTTGTCATTTACAGAAATAATCAACTGGAATTCATTATATTAAATATATCAATTCATTACGGTATAAAGTGATCATAGAGCTGTAATGAAAATGACTCTTGATTCTGTTTCCTCACATTGATGTGTTGAGCTGTTTTCTCAAACTCTCCTTTCTCTTCTTCATTGTGTTGAAGTTTCTGTTGTAAGGACTTCAGTGCTGTATTGAGCTCCTCCTAGAATTGAACAAAAATACATTAAACACAGAAATTACAGTGAAGAGAAGAAAATACAGATGATCATACAATTCTGTGCAGAAGTATTTACCCCCACCCTGATATCTTCGGTTTTTGTTTAAATCTCATACTAAATTGATAATGTTGTTCAGCTGGACTAAACACAACCAGTCCTGATCACTGCAGATGTTCAATCAAATAAACACTTAAATAGGACTTTTTCAACAGCATGAAGTTGGTTAAAAGGTCTTAACCCTCCTGTTACCCTCAAATCTGATAACATTTTTTACCTACTGGGGTCAATTTGACCCCAGTAATTTAAACCTCCACTATATATATATATATATTTTTTTTTTTTACAAAGGTTTGTCTCAGGTAATTTATGTCTTTGTTGACTACTTAAGTAACGTTTTAAGTTGACATCCACCCACCCCCCTCCTCACCTCACCTCACCTGACCCATTATACATCCAAATTACCCATTGCACGACTATGGACAAATTTAGAAATCAACATAAAATCTGACTGATTGACCTAAAATTGGAAAAGTATAAATATATTTGGTGTTTTATTTGTTTTATAATATTTCTAAGTATAGATTTTTGTAATCTAAAACATTTGGAAAGAAAAACTATTTATTTTATCAAGGATAGTAACACGAGTTATGTTTGGGGTCAATCTCGCAAAAATGATGTTTTCCACTCGCCATGCCACGGGAAACAATTATTAGTTCTGATGAGAATTATATCACATGTCATGTGAACTACTAGTGGTTCTCGCAATACTACAGATCTGGCTATGTTTGGTTAGAGCCCTAAAACAGAGTTTTTTGAATATGATATTGAATATGTAAAATTACAATGAACATTATAAATTCAAATTATAACATGTTATAGTGACCTCAATAAAACCATCAAAATAAATGTGTGTAAAATATAAATATTTCTTCTGTTTTATTATACAACTAAAGAGCCTGGGGTCAAATTGACCCCAAGGAACACCGATGCTACAAAATGTGTACAGGACTTTGAAAAAATATTAGCAGGTTAATTTTATGTTTACAGAGTTGTGCCCATTAAATTAGGAAAAGTCATTAAATCTGAAGCAAAAAAAATAAATAAAATGATGTATTTACAGACGTTAAACATTGAATGGGGTCAAATAGACCCCAAGGATAATACAGTAACACACTATGACAAAGGTGAAAGAAACTCCAGGAATAATGATGAAGACAGTGATTGAAATACATCCGTCTGTGAAGGATTACAGAGCTTTCTCAAAGGCTCTTGGACTCAAAGAACCACAGCGAGAGCCATTATATCCAAATGGAAAAAAACTCGGCACAGTAGCAAACCTTCCCAGAAGTGTCTCAAAGTCACTAAAGGCCAAGAACAACAACGTAGGAACTGAATTTTTCTGCTTTCTATCAGAAAATGCTAAAGCACAATATCCTATCTTTAGTCTGCAAACTGAAGCTCAAGCAACAAGACAATGATTCAGAGAATAGTGAGTAAATCCACTTCTGAACGGCTCAAAAAAGCACAATTACAGTTTTGGAGTGACTTGTCAAAGGCCTGAGCTGAAACCAAGTGAGAAGATGTGGCAGGACCTTAAACAGGCAGTTCATGCTTGAATACCCTCCAATGAGGCTGAACTAAAGATGTCCGCTGAATTGTGCTCTCTTTTTTGTGCAAAATAATGATCTCTATGAAAAAGTTCAGTCTGGATTCAGACCTCACTATTTAGTATGAGACACAAAAACATAAGCAATCAGGATGGGAAGATAATTTTACAGTAAATGTCATATAAAGTTTAAAATGACATTGAAATAATAATGCATGAATGTGATGATATCTTTGTTTATGACTAATTATTGTTCTTTAAATGTGAAACAAGAAACATTTGTCTTACCTTATATGATGAAACCACTTCACTGATGGGTCTGAATGTGTGATTGGTGTGTTTCTCTGAGTCTCTGCACACTAAACACACGGGCTGTTTGTCCTCCAGACAGAAGAGTTTGAGTTTCTCACTGTGTAAACTGCAGATCTCCTCAGATCCTGATGAACGTTT
This sequence comes from Tiaroga cobitis, assembly GCA_030578255.1. NCBI lineage: Eukaryota > Metazoa > Chordata > Actinopteri > Cypriniformes > Leuciscidae > Tiaroga > Tiaroga cobitis. Next base: position 51,965,482 of record CM060604.1, on the reverse strand, counting down.
CTCATTTCCCTCCTTCAGGAACGACTCACACAAGTTTTTTAACGCTAGATTAATTGGAGGATGACCTTTTGAGGATCTTCTCCTGCAGACAGGACACTCCTGAGTTTTCTTAGTTTTCCAGAACTGTTGTAGACACTCTTTACAGAAACTGTGACTGCAGGACAGAAGAACAGGAACCTTGAAGATTTCACAGCAAACAGGACAAATATAATCATCTTCAGCTGCTGAGGCCATTTTCACCGTTTGAGTCTCGCAAACTAAACTTTACTTTCACTTTCTGAACGACGGTTTTCAAAAGTGAATCACAATGAGAATCAAAGATCTGCTGTCTGTTCAGAAATGAACTTCACAAAAATCCTTCTGTAAAGTTCTCCTCTTTGTTCTCCATTGATTGCTTATTCTTTATTGCTTTTGTTGAGACAAAGTCGGTGTGACAGAAAGGAGAAATAACAAGTCAGTCTCTTCCTGGTTAGTGTTGTCAGAGTTTATGATCACCTTTGGGTGTGTACAAACAGGTCAAACAGAAACGTCAGGATTTCTTCAGGTACAATGTATTCAAAATGGACGTGCATTGAAATGTTAAAAAAATAATTCTGCAAAACTTTGAATAAAACACAAAAGAACAATACAAAACTATTAATTATAAACTACCTCAAAATACTTATACACGTTTTATTTATTGCTTTTTATTTGTCAGAAAAAGAGCGCAACGGGAGTTTACATCAAAAATACCAATCAGAACATTCAACATTCATTTTCTGTCATGCTCAAATCTTCAATACGATGGGTGCGTTCCCTGGTCCGGCAAAGAGCTGACCTCAACCTCCTCCAAGTGTGACGACAGCACAGTATAAAGGCCTGGACCGAGGGAACGGCGGCATCGGGTTCCTGAGAGGGAAACAGAGCCCAGATAACAAGAAAATGAGGACAGGCCAGTGGACGACGACGGCAGAGAATTATGAGCGTACTCCGCCCATGTCAATTGCTCGCACCAGGAGGTGGGGTTATGACCCGCCAAACAGCGGAGCATCGACAGAGGTCCTGATTAGCGCTCAGCTTGGCCATTACTCTGTGGGTGAATCCCTGACGACACACTGGCAGTGGCACCAATCTGTCGGCAGAATTCCCTCCAAAAGTTAGAGACAGACTGGGGTCCCCTGTCCGAAACCACGACAGAAGGAAGCCAGTGAATCCTAAAGACGTGGTCCACAACCGCCCGCACAGTTTCTTTAGCCGACGGAAGCTTAGAGAGAGGTATGAAATGAAACGCCTTAGAAAAACAGTTAACGACAGTAAGAATCACTGTATTGGCGCTGGAGGGGGGAAAGCCCCATGATGAAGTGCAAAATGGGACCAAGGGCAAAATGGGACCAAGGGGAGGAGGGAATAGAGAGGGGACGAAGCAGAGCATCAGGAGGTGAATTACCGGACTTCTGTTGGGCACAGACAGAACACAATGCAACATATCGACGTACCTCACGTTCCATGGCAGGCCACCAGAATCGCTGGCGGACAGCTGCCAGCATACGCCCCATCCCCGGATGAGCGACCGATTTAGAGGAACGACCCCAACGAAGAACAGCCCGACGAACAACCTTAACGAGAAATAGAGAAATAGATGATGGCTGGTCTTGGCGCAGGTGGTGTAGCTGACCAGTCAAATCCGACACAACGAGTGTATCCACGGCGTGCTTGGTGGAAGCTACTTCCTCGGCATGTCTGCCCAGCAGTTCAACAGACTCCCTGCAGTTCAACAGATGAGCGGATAGTCGTCTCGTTCACTGGGTCCATCATGGTTGGTTTATTCTATCACAGTGCGAAAAGGACCCAAAAGTGAAAGGACAAGATTAGGCAGAGGTAACTCACAATGATGAGGCGTATGTAAAGGGCATGAAGGAACAAACAATAAACAATAAACCAACAATGAGTGGAGAAGAACACGAGATCTAAATAGCAAGAAGATTAGGGCACACAGGAAACAGGAAACCGGTGTGGGAAGGCGAGTGAGGGTGTGAACGCAGATTAAGTGTGTGAGGCATTTATATAGCCCTTTTCATATGTACTACTGTACACCCAAAGCGCTTTACAGTGGAATGTGGGCCAGGACACCGGGGTTACACCCCTACTCTTTACGAGAAGTGCCATGGGATTTTTAATGACCACAGAGAGTCAGGACCTCGGTTTAACGTCTCATCCGAAGGACGGTGCTTGTTACAGTATAGTGTCCCCATCACTACACTGGGGCATTAGGACCCACACAGACCACAGGGTGAGCGCCCCCTGCTGGCCTCACTTACACCTCTTCCAGCAGCAAACTGGTTCCCTTTCAAGGGAACTCGAGCTGCGTTTGAGACGCGGTGGGAACGCTCTGCGTGATTGCGTCATGAAGCACGTGTAAAATCAGTCCAATGGAAGCCCGATACGTCATAGGTGACGTCATAGACCAGGAAACTATAAAGCACCCTTGCAAACAGACCGCACAAGCTTCTGTTGTCTTCAGCAAGCGCTCTCTGTGATTCTGTCCTTGTCTATTTATTGTTGTCTGTCCGATCATATTATCTATATATCTCATGATGGCGAGCAAGCAAGATTTCAAACGTTGTGTTGTTCCCTGCCCTCGTTTCATTACAGGTGGGGACACACATCAGATGTGTGTTGCTTGTTTGGGAGTAGAGCATGACCAGTCAGTCCTCGAGGGGGCTGATTGTGAGCATTGCATGAGTTTGTCCATGAAAACTCTCCGCTCCCGCCGGGTATTCTTTGAGGAGGATGGTTCGGTTCGTGTTCCCCGTGGTGCGGGTGGACAGCGGTGCCGTGCATCGTGGGGTTCACAGATGGATCTAGTAGCGGGGTTTGAGACGGGCCCAGCCCTTTCTCAGCTCTTACCTGCTGGTTCCGGTGTCCCAGCCCAGGAAGGAGCCCGCTCTGCGGTTTCTCCTCCCCAGGTTGAGGCACCAATGTTGCGGCTATCCAGTTCTGAGGAACTGGATGTCGTTGATATGGGGGATTTTGAGTTTTCGCCAGCTCATATCCCCGCTGATGAGGAGCTGATGGAGGTTTTATCTCGTGCTGTTACTAAATTAAATATTGAGTGGCCAGCTGATGATATTAATGTTGAATCAAAAAAGAGTCTTCTAGATGATCGTTATTTACCATCTAGATCACGACCTCCTCGTCGGGAACTCCCATTTTTTCCTGATCTTCACACTGAGGTGTCCAGATCATGGAATAAACCGGCGTCTTTCAGAGTTCACAATCCTCAAACTAGTAATTACAGTAAAGTTAGAGGTATTGATGATTATGGTTATGGTTATTTGACGATGCCTCGTGCGGAAGAGACGCTTGCGAGCTATCTCTCCCCCGAGTCAGCGTCATCACTGAAAGCCCCGACGTTACCCACCAGACCATTAAAAAATACATCAGTGCTGGTGGGTAAAGCGTATTCGGCAGCAGGTCAGGCTGCGGCATGCTTACATACAATGTCGATATTACAAGCTTATCAGGCTGACCTGCTGAGGGACATAGATAAATGTGAGGAAGTTAGTGCTGATGCAATTCGAGAATTACGTCGCACGACAGATTTATCTCTCCGGGCCACCAAGGAGACGGCCAAATCTGTGGGCCGTTCTATGGCAGCCCTGGTGGCCACGGAACGTCATTTATGGTTGAATCTTTCTGAGATTAAAGACAAAGATAGATCTGTTCTTCTGGACGCACCGGTTTCTCCTACAAGTCCGTTCGGCGATGCTATAAATTGTGTTGTCGATAGGTTTCAAGAAAATAAAAAACAAGCGGCTGCGTTTCAGAGGTTTCTTCCTCGCCGGTCTAATGTCCCCGAGGCTGCACGCAATATAAAGGTTGAGCAGCCTCGTCCGTCTACGAGCTCCTCACACAGATACCAGCAGAAACAGAGCGTTGCTGCTCGGGCACCTCCACAATCTGGGGTTCCCGAGTGGCGTTCGCAGTCCAGGCCTGCTGGGGGCAGACAGGATCTGAGGACTGTCATGTCTAAAAGAACCTGGACTAAGAAGAAGTCCTGACGCCGAGTGTGCCAGGCTTCTGAGGGTGGTCCCCTCCAGGGAGGAACGATTCCGAGGAACCGTTTCTCTTTGGCGCCCTCCGGGGGGTGGTTCTCCGAGGAGAGTCGCAGCGTTGCCACATCGGTTGTTCCCTGCCGGTTCGCCGTTTCAGGGCACCGATGTGTCAGCGTCCCCATGCAATCCTCTGAGGAGGATTGTAGAACGGTCAGTTCGGTTGTTCCCTGCCGGTTCGCCGCTTCAGGGCGCCGAAATGATTGTTCAATCAAATCCAGAGGCCAGTCTCGAGAGACTGGTTCCCTTATCAGAATTTCTGGCAGCGTGGAAACTTCTGCCAAATATTTCTTTATGGGTCCTGCATATAATAGAAAAGGGTTACAGAATTCAGTTCGGTTCTCGGCCGCCCAGATTTCAAGGGGTCCTTCCCACAGTGGTGGACTCACAGCAGGCTCTGGTTATGGAGCAGGAAGTTCTGACACTTCTTCAAAAAGGAGCGATAGAGGGGGTGCCTCCTCCCAGCAGAGAGTCAGGGTTTTACAGCCGTTACTTCATTGTTCCGAAAAAGGATGGAGGGTTGCGTCCTATTCTAGATCTGCGCCAGTTAAACAGCAGAGTTCAGAAACTCAAGTTCAGGATGCTCACACTCAAGCAAATTGTATCACAGATTCAGCCCGAGGACTGGTTTGTCACAATAGACCTGAAAGACGCTTACTTTCATGTATCCATCCATCCTCATCACAGGAAGTTCCTGAGGTTCGCTTTCGGGGGCGAAGCTTACCAGTATCGGGTTCTACCGTTTGGCCTAGGTTTATCACCCCGCACCTTTACAAAATGCGTGGATGCAGCTCTGGCTCCTTTGAGACTCCAGGGCATTCGCGTATTAAATTATATCGACGATTGGTTGATTTTAGCTCAGTCAGAGCAGTTGGCAGTTCGGCATCGAGATGTTGTTCTGTCTCACATAAAGGAGTTGGGGTTGCGGCTCAACATCAAGAAGAGTGTTCTCCTCCCTGCTCAGAGGACCACTTTTTTAGGTGTAATTTGGGATTCGACCACAATGCAGGCACGTCTATCTCCTGCTCGGATTTCTGCGATTCTCACAGCCGTAAAAAATGTAAAACTAGGCCAGTCACTCACTGTGAAACAGTTTCAGAGACTGTTGGGGCTCATGGCAGCAGCGTCCAACGTGATTACTTTTGGCCTGCTGTACATGAGACCCCTGCAGTGGTGGCTCAGAACCAAGGGGTTTTCTCCGAGGGGAAATCCGTTCCGCAAGATCAAGGTCACGCGGCTATGCCTTCGTGCCTTGGTCATGTGGAAGAAACCTTGGTTCCTCGCCCAGGGCCCAGTGCTGGGGGCTTCTTGTCGACGCGTCACGCTTTCGACGGATGCTTCCCTCACGGGATGGGGGGCGGTCATGAGTGGCCGCTCGGCGCAAGGTCTTTGGCAGGACCATCAACTGTCATGGCACATAAATCGCTTGGAGATGATGGCGGTATTTCGAGCTCTCAAATATTTCCTGCCAGACCTGAGAGGCCATCATGTGTTGGTCCGTACGGACAACACGTCGGTGGTGTCATATATCAACCATCAGGGGGGTTTGAGGTCACGTCACCTTTGCAAGCAGGCCCATCAGATCCTCCTATGGGCCCAGGGAAAGTTCTGGAGAGGGTTCGCCGGGAAGGGGTCCGTCTGCTACTAATAGCCCCTTACTGGCCGACTCGAGTTTGGTTCTCGGACTTGGTGTTTCTTCTGAACGGCTCTCCCATGGAGATTCCAATCAGGAGGGACCTGCTGTCCCAGGTAGAGGGCACGATTTTTCACCCTCGACCGGAGTTGTGGAAACTGTGGGCCTGGCCTCTGAGGGGGCCAGGCTCATAGAATCCGGTCTCTCGACTGAGGTCGTTGAGACCATTCTCCATTCCAGAGCCCCTTCCACGAGAAGGGGCTCTGTATGCGCTGAAATGGAAATTATACTCCACCTGGTGTGGTGAGCGTCAGTTAGATCCTGTTAACTGCCCTGTTGGTTCAGTTCTCGATTTTCTGCAAGACCGTTTCTCTGCTGGATTATCTCCTTCCACCTTAAAAGTTTATGTGGCGGCTATATCGGCCTACCATACCCCTCTGGGGGTACTTCTATTGGGAGAGTTCCTCTGATTACTCGTTTTCTCCGTGGTACATTGAGGTTGAGACCTGCACTGCACTCCAGAGCACCGGCTTGGGATTTAGCCATTGTACTTGAGGGTCTGGCTCTGGCTCCGTTCGAGCCTATTGAAGAGGTTTCAGAAAAATTCCTCACTTTGAAATCGTTATTTCTCCTTGCTATTTCATCTATCAAGAGAATTGGAGATTTGCACGCCCTGTCGGTTGCTCCTTCATGTTTGGAATTTGCACCTGGTATGGTGAAAGCATTTCTATACCCTAGACCGGGTTATATTCCTAAGGTCCCATTCAATGTTGGGGGCCCAATAGTGCTGCAGGCCTTTTATCCTCCATCTTTTAATACCCCAGATCAGGAACAATTGAACCTGTTATGTCCAGTTCGGGCATTGGATGCCTATGTTCACAGAGCTGCCCTGTGGCGTAAGTCATTCAGGACATTCAACTGAGACTGCATTGCTGTCAGTCACGGAAGCCCTGCGGATCGCAAAAGCTGCTTCCAAATCATCAGTTCTCATTCTACTGGACCTGTCTGCTGCTTTCGACACAGTGAATCATCAGATCCTCTTGTCCGCCCTCTCATCACTGGGCATCACTGGAACCTCCCTCAACTGGTTTGAGTCCTATCTCACAGGTAGGTCCTTCAAGGTCGCATGGAGAGGTGAGGTATCCAAAGCACATCAGCTGACCACAGGGGTTCCCCAGGGTTCAGTTCTTGGACCGCTCCTCTTCTCCATTTACACCACATCACTGGGACCCATCATACAGGCACATGGTTTCTCTTACCATTGCTATGCTGATGACACCCAACTCTACCTCTCATTTCAACCAGATGATCCCATAGTAGCTGTACGGATCTCAAGCTGTCTGGCGGACATCTCGGCGTGGATGAAGGAACATCACCTGCAGCTCAACCTGGCAAAGACTGAGCTTCTCGTCCTCCCTGCCAATCAGTCTCTACAGCACGACCTCACTATCCAGCTAGATTCATCCTCAATCACCCCATCAAGGTCGGTCAGAAATCTTGGAGTAATCTTTGATGATCAGCTGACCTTCACTGACCACATTACAAAGACAACTCGATCATGCAGGTTTGCTATGCACAACATCAGGAAGATCAGACCTTTCCTAACTGAGCATGCAACACAACTTCTCGTCCATGCCCTGGTCATTTCTAGGCTTGATTACTGCAATGCTCTTCTGGCTGGACTTCCATCATGTGCAGCTAAACCTCTACAAATGATCCAGAATGCTGCAGCTCGTCTCATCTTCAACGAGCCAAAAAGGGCCCACGTCACTCCTCTGTTCATCTATCTGCACTGGCTACCACTCTCTGCTCGCATCAAGTTCAAGGCTTTGACGCTTGCTTACAGATTGACCACAGGTTCAGCCCCCTCCTACTTCCACTCACTACTACAAGTGTACATCCCTACCAGAAGCCTACGATCGGTCAATGAGCGACGGCTTGTGGTACCATACAGCGGGGCACAAAATCACTCTCCAGAACATTCTCATTCACGGTTCCATGCTGGTGGAATGATCTCCTCACCGTCATCCGGAATGCAGAATCCCTGACAGCATTCAAAAGGCAACTGAAAACTCATCTCTTCCGGGAGCACTTGACATAAAAAAAAAAAATCCTTTCCTTTAAATCCTCGCTTGCCTGGCTTATGCTACTCCGAGCAATGTCTGAACTTTGTATTTTGAGCACTTCTTGCGTTGTTTTTGCCTCTTCACGATGACTCGCTTGGTTTAGTCCTCAATTGTAAGTCGCTTTGGATAAAAGCGTCTGCTAAATGACTAAATGTAAATGTAAGTCAGAGCAATTATTTGTATGTTTTGGGTCACTCAGAAGAGGGTGCCCTGCATCTAAACAGGTTATGAGCAAGTGGATAGTCGAGGCTATTTCATTAGCTTATGAAGCGGCCGGTCAGCCTTCACCTATGGCTGTACGGGCCCATTCTACTAGGAGTATGGCGGCCTCTACGGCCTTAATTTCGGGGGTTTCCCTTCCTGATATTTGTAATGCGGCAGGATGGTCCTCTCCGCATACATTTGTCAGGTTTTATGACCTTGACCTCTCCACTCCAGGTGCAAGGTTGCTTGCTTCTTAGTGTGCGCAAGGACTTCACACAGAACGGGCATTTGTCACTATGGCGTAGTGGGTATGGGGTTCCCACCGCGTCTCAAACGCAGCTCGAGTTCCCTTGAAAGGGAACGTCTCAGGTTACGTATGTAACCCTGGTTCCCTGATAGGGAACGAGACGCTGCGTTTGCCTGCCATACTTCCTGCATACCCTGATCGACTTGCTTCAGACTTTTCAGAAGCTGGCGCGGTCTGTTTGCAAGGGTGCTTTATAGTTTCCTGGTCTATGACGTCACCTATGACGTATCGGGCTTCCATTGGACTGATTTTACACGTGCTTCATGACGCAATCACGCAGAGCGTTCCCACCGCGTCTCAAACGCAGCGTCTCGTTCCCTATCAGGGAACCAGGGTTACATGCGTAACCTGAGACGTTTTCCCAGGAGTCTCCCATCCAGGTACTAACCAGGCTCAACCCTGCTTAGCTTCAGTGGGCCACCAGTCTTGGGCTACAGGGTGATATGGCTTCTGGCATTGTGTTCAGCTGTGCGAGAGCGTACGTGAAGGAGAGGGAGAAGAGAAACAAGCTGAGGAATCAAACTTGACTCCTGACAGTGAAGAGCTTGCCAGCCACAGAAACAAGGCTGAAACAAATAGTTGAAGAACAAAAAGCTGACTCGGTCTGTGAGAAAATCCATCAGTACTGTCAGTCTGGGTGGCCAGAGAAAAGTCACATGCAGAAAGAGCTGTAGAGCTTATTGGCAAGAACGAGGGCATTTTTCCATAGCGGAAGCAACCTTTTAAGAGGACAAAGGATTGTCATACCCAGCTAACAATTTTACGTTCTGGGAACGTTTTTGGTTCCCAGAACGTTCCCTATTGGTTATCCAGGAAAGTTTTCTTAACGTAAATAGAACGTTCCCATAAAGTTCCCAGAACGTTCCCCTAACCTTAAGGGAACGTTCTATTTATGTTAAGAAAACTTTCCTGAATAACCAATAGGGAACGTTTCTAGAAGGTTCCCAGAAAGTTCTCTCAAGGTTCCCAGAACGTTCTCCTAATCTCTACACTCTGATGTCTGTACATGAATAATAAGTCAACAAGCCACTTCTTCTACATAGTTTATTGTTCACAAAACATAAGAATATTATGAACCATGAATTAAATATTATTAAAAAATAAATATAACTTGCATTTAAAGAAACAATCGCAATCTCTGAAATGAAATATAAACATATTTTAAACAACAAACAAAATTTACATCAATAGGTATGAAAATGTACGGTGAACATGAAACTGTGAAAATGTGTACGGTGACCATGAAACCGTGAACAACTTCACCAACGTCTTCACTCCACCATCAGCTGCAAATCCAAAACAAAGGGTAAAAAAAAGACATGAGTCAGATGAGATGCAGGTGTGTGTGTAATCAGCGCAGTGCAGGTGTATGGTGTAAAGTGTAATCAGTCCAGGGAGGTGCATGAAGGGAAACGTAGTCCGTGATCACGAGGGATTGCTTGGCTAAACGTGACAAAAGTCACCTGCAAGCCTTAAGATGTGAATTTATTGCTACAATTAATTTGCCCTGCAATAATTTAATTGCACATTACCGCATAAGTGACGCGCAGTGAAGCTAATATACTAGGGTATTAGTTTGACAAACTGATTGCACAAATATTTTCTATGAGAAGCAATCATCACATACAGTACAAAGAATAAACGTTTGTGTGTGTGTGTGTGTGTGTGGGGGGGGGGGGGGGGGGGGGGGGGGGTGTATGTGCAACAATAAATTTCACTGCACAAATACTTTTTACACTCATCTAGTAATGAGTGTAAAAGTAATGAGGGGGGGGGGGGGGGGGGGGATGCAATAATAAATTGCTGTGTGTGCAATAATGAAGTTTTGCTGATGCCTTGTAGACTGATGTTATGATATTCACTGCACAAATACTTTTTACACTCATCTAGTAATTATACTTTCCAAGTTAAAAGTTTAGATTTTAGACCACTCATCACTAGATGTCGCTGTAAAGTTACAAACCTTATTAAAGGGGAACTTGGCAACTTTAGCCATTTCTTCACTGATTTTCTAGGTGGTGATGGCGCAGTGGATAAGACTCATGCCTTTGGTGTGAGAGACCCGGGTTTGAATCCACTGTGAGACACCAATGTGTCCCTGAGCAAGACACTTAACCCCTAGTTGCTCCAGAGGCGTGCGTCCTCTGACATATATAGCAATTGTAAGTCGCTTTGGATAAAAGCGTCAGATAAGTGTAAATGTAGATATAGACTTCTATTTTGTTGTGGCATGTTTTCTCATCGAGCTCCTCCTACAGCTGTGAGGCGTATATTTCACAACAATGTCGTAAAGAAACTCACTTGCGGCACCCTCATCCCCCTTTCTACCGCTGCTCATGTGCATTTGTTATTATCGGGGCCGGCCAACTTTATCGTGTGGAGTATGTCTACCGAGGTGGGTAATACATCATACACATTGAGGGTGGCGTGAGTGTTTATTTCCAATTGCCGCAAAGCAGTTTGTGTTTCTTTCTCGTTCTCGCTTCTCACGAGACGTCCTAATTCCAACTCACCGGGACGTTATGCTGCGTTCCAGGCAGGTTTTTGAGCACGTAAATCACGACTTCAAACCACGACTCACGACTTTGTCGCGTTCCAGGCCAGTCACGCCAAACTTCCTGAGCGCAAGGAATTGTGGTAGCTAGATGTAAACAAACCACTGTTGTTTTGTATGGTTTCGCGGTATATGTGACGTCAGAGCTGGTAACTGGAAGTACATCGATCTAGTACGAGTTCACGGGTGGGAAGTCACGGGTTTGACTGCCGTTCCAGTGCACTGTCACGGGTATAAGGTTGGAAAAACACGGGTTACAGGTTGCCTGGACCGCGGCATTAGTCCCCATGTTGCAAGGTTGGTTTCCCGCCTGTGAAACGCTGGGGGGAGCGGAGAAAGCCACCATTCTCACCAGAACAGGTTATTAAACCATCCAAATGATTTATAAACGGTTTTATTAAGCTGAAATAGTTGCCAAGTTCCCCTTTAAAACTAATATCAGTCTATAAACCATGTCATAAATGACACGAGAAAAATTTATTTTGCATGAGGTACATTGAATCATTGAAAATTAAAACAAAACTGACACGATTGCTTACCATTTTAAATGCCTGTGTGGGGCAAATTATAGGACCATTGAAATGAGGTCTTCAATCTCACTGGCCTTTAGAGACTTGTACAACTTCTGCACTGCATTGCCCCTAAATGTAGGAATATTATGTAAACATCATAGCTATTTGACAATTATATTATTTCACAATATTATTGTTTTTAATGCTGTCTTGGTGAACATAAGAAACTTCTTTCAAAACATTAAAATTTGTACCAAGACAATTAGTGTATGTTTGACATTAATGTATGTTTGACGTTTTACTTACTAGTCATATGGTTCATAGCGTCTTGGAGATGATGATCAGGACAAAAACTGCTACGGTGCAGGGCATCAACATTGAAGGATCGAGGAACACAACAAACCATTTGCAACAAAGCATTGCCCCCCCCCCCCCCCCCCCAAGGTGTCTGAAACGGGTAATCACATTTTTTCAACAAAAAAAATTTGCATTGTTTAAAAAAAAGATATATTATAAATATGTTAAATAACACAAACTAAATGGTGGTAGGTAATACATCTGATTTTATATACTGCTTTAGTAAAAAAAATAATAATTCAGGGCTCTGGGTCATGTGACAAGTGACAGGCTAATGTAAGTCCAGCGATTCTCAGCTAGCATGTAATAGCGTTGTAGTTATCTGGCCGGACTCGTTACGCCAAAATGGACATTAGGAGATTTTTAAAACGTCGAGCTCCAAATGACACAAATAGTCAGTCATCGGGATCTAAGGATACAACACAAACAACAGTAACCGATGATGACGATATGCAAACAGACACTGCTGTGAAATTGGAGGGAACACCGAGCAGCTCTGGATCAGCAGCAGTAACCGTTAGCAGTCCTGACGTTCACTCCACGTCGGCCACAGATGCGCTAGCTGCAGGTAACACCAACAAAGATGATCTTGGAGAAAAACACGGCTGTCCCAAGCAACCTGCTCTGCCCCAATTCCCCTCAAAATGTTTTGGAGGTACAAAACGATCATTTTCCACTTACTTCTACAAGATTTACCCTTGGCTTGAGTATTCGGTTAGAAATGATTCGGTCTACTGTTTTGCTTGTCGCCATTTCCAGACTGAAAGCTGCATTGAGGACACATTTAGAAAGGGCATGAGTGACTGGAAAAAACTGAGCAGTAAACTAGAGAAACATTGGGAAAAGCCTGGCCCATCTGAACTGTATGATTAAGTGTAATAACTTCCAAGCAGCCAGCTCATCCTCAAATGGATCTATTGCAGCTAAACTTTCTGAAAGCCATAAAACTACAGTTGAAAAGAACAGAGGTTATCTATGCAAAGTAGTTAATGTTGTGAGGCTACTGTCTAAACTTGGATTGCCCTTTCGTGGACACAAGGAGGGAGAAGAGTCAGAATCGCGTGGCAATTTCCTCGAGGTTTGCAGTTTTTTATCGAAATATGATGCTGATTTTGAAAACATGCAATCCAATTATTTTAATGCCACAAGCCCAGATTTTCAAAACAAAATAATTGACATCTGTGCACACATGCTTTACAACAACATTGCTGAAAAGGTGCAGGAAACTGGATTTTTCTCCATAATTGCGGACGAGGCTAGGTCCTCCAAAACTGAGCAGCTGTCAGTGTGCATACGATATGCCGAGGAATTGGAAATCAATGAGCGTTTTTGTGTTTCATGGACTGTTCTGCATCTCGCAACGCGGCTGGGATTGTGGAGGCCATCTACAAAGGGCTTGATATGTGTGGTGTTAAAAACATCCCAATTGTGGCACAGAGCTAGGACGGTGCGTCTGTCATGTCAGGTCATGTGTCTGGTGTGCAGCAGCGCATCAAAGAGAGGCACCCATACGCAGCCTACATACACTGCTTAGCGCACAGATTAAATTTAGTGCTTGTGGAGTGCTGTTCCGTGAACCGATGTGTGAAATCATTCCTGAGCATTATTGACAATGTGTGTTCACTGTTTTCGGAACCGTCAAACCACCAGAGATTTATTGAACTCCAAAAATCGTTGAACGTGAAAGTAAGTAGTTCAGCCCAGTGACACGAGATGGGCATGCAAGTGGAGATGTGTGAAATCAGTGAAAAGTCACTACTCTGCGATTATGGAGTGTTTGAGAGAAATTAGTGAAGAGGGAGAGAAGTGGTCAGCGCAAGCCAGTGGTATCCATGACTTTATGTCGAAAATGTCATTCATTACAAGCCTTGTTGTGTTTGAGGAGCTACTGGGTGTGATCCACGTTACGCACAAGGCACTACAGTCATCCAACTGCACACTGTCCGAAGCTGCAGCCCTTACTGACCGCCTGAAAGCACACTTCGTGTCTAAAAGGCAGGCAGACTGGAGCGATGTGTGGAAGTCAGTCAAACAGTTCTGCCTGGACAACAACATTGCCGTGCCCGAAGAAAACACTGATCGTCAGATTCACGTCTCCGCAGGCCCCGCCGCACTCAAAATGAAACGTGTTTCAAATCCGCCCACCTCCCTTGATGGTTTCTTGATTACCAGTACTTTAGGGCAAAGGGAAACAACCCACGAAGAAACAGCAGAGAGTCCTGGCTATCAGCAGAAACTATATTTCCCCGTGCTGGACACTCTCATCAATGAGCTGGAAAGGAGGTTCTCCGGAGAGGCCATGGAGCTTGCACGCGCGTGTGCCGCAGTTTTGACATGCGACGAAAATGGAATTGATCCACTATTACAAAAATACACTCCTCTGGCACTAAAAGTTAACCTCCTTCTTGTTGCAGCCGAGATGAAGCTTGACAAAGCCTCTGCTAACGCACCAATTTCAATTGAGCATCTTAAAAAAGCTGTAAAAAAAACGACCTACCCAAATCTCTATAAACTTTTACAGTTATCGCTCACTCTGCCGATTGGATCATCTACCTCTGAGAGAAGCTTCTCTGCGATGAGGAGGATAAGGAGCTGGCTGCGGTTGACGATGGGAGCAGCCAGGTTTTCGTCTCTTGCGATCCTTCACATAGAAAGCGACATTACGGCCAAGCTCTCACCTGAGACCATTATCTACGCATATGCAGAACGCAAAAAACGAAAATTACTGTTGCACTAGTCTGGACAAAGGTCTGTAGCTAAGTTTTATTTCTCTGCCAAATAACTGCTTAAGCTGGAGAAACTCAACACACTGCTTTCAATATGCTGTCAATATGTTTCAAAAGTGGCGAGTATTGTGTTCAGTTCAGACTGTTCATTTTTCCCGTGTCTCAAAATATTTTAAATGTTTCATGAAATAGGCTACAATAAAATGCGAAATATAACTTGTTTTTAATCGCTCTCATTGCCACAATGTGTTTCAAATGTGGAGAGTAACTATGTGACTAACTGTGTGACTATTCATTTTTCACGTGTCTTAAAATGTTTTAAATGTTTCATGAAGTATAAATGCGAAATATAACTTGTTTTTTAATCACTCTCATTGCCACAATGTGTTTTGAAAAAAGGAAAGCAAACTTTAAAAATCTTTTCGTTTTGGTTGAAGATAATATTTTAACAGTGCAAAAGTGGTCCACATTTGATGATCCTAATTGTGTCCGAACGAAGATGCGATGCGAAGTCAAGTGGCTGTTTATGCGAAGTTCTAGCTGTTTACAATCAAATAAAGGCAATCAAATATGATTGTATTGTTGTACTGTTTTTTCTTGGGTTAAAAATAAATATGTGTTCATTTAGCATGTTTGTTTTGTCCATATGTGCTAGTGCTGAGTTCCCCAATTGATAAGCCATGCAGGTCCCAGCTGCTACAATGATTTTTTTTTTTTTGCCCCCCCTGGCTGGAATGTCAAACTCCGCCTATGACTTACATACGATTATGTTAACGTTTATGTTAAATAAATTAGCTCTCTTCCAAGAAAAACCTTAACAAAAACTCTCATCTACACATAAGAGGTGATTAAAAGCCCAAACTTTCATTAACAAAAGCTCAACCGAGTTAGCTAACGTTAGCTTACCTCTTCTGAAAGCGGTTGAGATCACGGTTCGAATTACAGGGGGTATTGGGGGGGTCCGACCCCCCTAGATGAGACTTGGACCCTCCCAAAAGGGAGGAAAATAATAGTTTGGGGGGTACTGAAAATAATTTAATAAAATAGAATGTAAGCCTATCTAAAATTGTATGTATTTAAATGCAGTATTACCATCACATACCAACAATGCAGGAAATATACGATTTTCAAACCCACCTTCACTGGGCTGTTCCCCGTCTGGCACGTTCAGACTGTGTTATTTGCTATGGTTCTTTGATATCCTACTCGTCACTGCCCTGAAGCGCGAAAATATCAACCGCCAATTGGGCTCATTGTCTCAGTCTTCATCGAGCAAGGATACGTGAGTATTGCGTTTAATTTACCTCAGCTAAATAAGATATGTAATTATTCAAACACAACCTACAACTTTCATTTTCTAATGTGACTAATATGTATCAGTGTCGTGCTACGGAGCCCGGGAAGTCTGTGGGGGGAAAAAAAACAATCCGTGTTGACAGTTTTGCAATCCGTCCGCTCAGTTTATAAACCGTACTCACGAATTCTCAAACTGTTCCCAAACAAATCGTGCTCACGGGTTAATAAACCGTACCCACGAGTTACTATCCGCGCTCTCAGATTTGTAAACCGTGCCCACAAATTCATAAACCGTGCCCACGCTTTCGCAATCCGTTCCCACGGGTTTGTAAACTGTATAGGCCTACTCACGGATTTGTGGCCTCTCCCCCAATCTGTGCCAACCAGGCCTCCTGTTTAGGTGCGGGGTGCATTTCATTATGTTTAAACTTAATTTTTTAAATGGATAATTTCTTGAATTTTCCTAAAAAACGACATTTAGGCTACTTGTATCTTTAAAGTCCATTTTTTAGGAGGAAAAAGCTCAGTATAATAGAGTAAGCAAAAAAAGACTTCACATAATTCAAAATAAATATAACAGTTTACAGAAACATCTTCTGATGCACAACCTTGGACACATCATCAGTGTTGTTTCCAGGAGTCACTGGGTGTTTCGGGTCTTACAACAGACACCCTCGTCCAGGCGATCCGACCGAGGCTGATCAGGCCCCGGCCTGTGTCCAAGTGGCATTCTACTGCCCCCACTGCTCTCCCCTCTTTAACCAGAGCCATCTGGATGCTTTTTCTGCTACTAATGTTCTTGTAACTTATTCAAGTAACAAGAACATACTCCAAGACTCAAAAAGTGGATGTAGTTGATGCACGTTGGCAAGCTAAAACAGTTGTCATTCGTTGTGTCCAGCAAGAGTTCTATGGAGAAGAATTCAAATGTTCGGGAGATGGGATTCCGCTCTCAAAAAAGAGTCCACTGAGAAAGTTAAATCCCTTCATCGACGTGGATGGACTCCTTCGGATTGGAGGACGTCTTACCAACGCTGACTTACCCAGAGACGAGAGACATCCTGTCATACTGCCCAAAACTCATCACATAACAACTCTAATAGTGAGACATTACCATGAGGACGTTTTCCATCAAGGTCGCCATCTTACTGAAGGTGCCGTCCAATCAGCAGGAGTGTGGATAGTGGGAGGTAAACGGCTGGTGTCAAGTGTCATCTATGACTGTGTGACCTGCAAAAAACTGAGAGGGAGGTTAATGGAGCAGAAAATGGCACCACTACCAGCTGACAGAATCACCTCAGAACCCCTTTTTACCCATGTCGGTCTGGACGTCTTCGGACCATGGAGCATTGACACTCGGCGCACTCGTGGAGGTAGTGCTGAAAGTAAGCGATGGGCAGTGTTATTCACATGCATGAGCACGAGAGCGACACACATCGAAGTGTTAGAATCCATGTCCACTTCAAGTTTTATAAATCCCTTACGCCGATTTTTTGCTATCCGTGGGTCATCTAAACAGCTTCGCTCTGACAGAGGCACAAACTTTATTGGAGCATGCAAAGAGTTACAATTCAACACCAGTGATCCAGAACTGACAAGTTTCCTTGACAAGCAGGGATGCTCGTGGACTTTCAACTCCCCCCATTCATCTCATATGGGAGGTTGTTGGGAAAGACTGATAGGAGTAGCACGTCGCATTCTGGAAGGGATGTTGCTGCGGTCTGACACAAAACACCTCACACATGAAGTGTTGACGACACTGATGGCATTCTTAATGCCAGGCCATTGATTCCAGTGTCAACTGACCCTGACAATCCTTCAATATTGACACCTGCAATGATTCTCTCTCAAAAGATAACTCCTCTGACAGCGCCTCCAGGCGACTTTGATCATAAGGATCTTCACAAAAATCAGTGGAAACAAGTGCAGTGTCTGGCAGAGAGCTTCTGGAAACGTTGGAGACAGGAGTATTTGGTGACTCTCCAGAAACTTCACAAGTGGACTGATGACAAGCCAAACATACAAGTAGATGACGTAGTTCTGATGAAAGACAGTCAGGCTAAACGGAACGACTGGCCAATTGGACTTGTGGTAACGACATTGCCTAGTAAAGACAACAAAGTCTGCAAAGTTGAGGTTAAAGTTGTAAGGCAAGGAACAACAAAAACCTACATCAGACCCATCTCAGAGCTGTTTTTTCTTATGTCTAAGGACTCATAAAGTGATGGACATTCTGACATGTAATTATAGTTTGGTTGACTAATCTTTGAGTAATTAAGATGTTGATAGTGGTATAATAATATACAAGGCGAGGAGTGTTCCGCCCTTCTGCGTTTAGTTCGTTTCCTAATCGGACCCATTTTAGTGACGGACCCAGTGTTCGAGCCGAGCAAAAGCGCTGAAATCACCCACGAGTCTGCGTCATTACAGAGTTTGGTTAAATCTTTGTCTGTAAGTAATTTTTCGGCAGAATTGTGGTTTCTGTATGATGTATATGTTTACATTAAGTAATGTGTGTTATTACGTTCGTGACTCATCAGTTTCGTCCCATACGCTCTAGATTGAAGCCTTTTGTTTTCTGACTCACTGATTTATCTGCTCAGCAACGAGCCGCAGCGCTTCGCCTCAGATTAATTAGTTGATTTATTTACATCTGTTGATTCATATAGTTTATACATGTAACAGTCTAGCAGATAGTTTGGTGTTTCTGAGGATGTTTGTTTAATTTCTATACAGTAAGAACATCTGTAGTTTATTTTGTAAAGCGTTGACAGAGAATAGCCTACTGTTTATCCATATTGAGTTACTGGGTAACTTTATATTTGATTGTGTAAAAAGACAACAGACGTTACACTTTTGTAATGTTTATTTTCTGTTTATTCTTTCAGTCTTACAGACTTAAATGGGGAAAAAACTTGAGAAATAAAACTGAGGAAGAAAAAGAGAACAAAAGATAAAACATCAATCCTCAACAAGACTTCTGGAGTTTCTCTTCATTGCTGTTAACTATCTGCCTAGCTGTACAAATCAGGAGTCGTAGATGCGAGGGGAGAATATAAATACTTATATACAGTATGTATTAAAAAAAATTATACTGTACAAACTGTATATTCCACCAGTACAGACATACAAACAGTTTATTAAAACAATAATTACATTGAATTTCACACCTAGCCATTTCCTGCTGCACTGACTGCCCATTTGACTTGGACCTTCTTTCTTCTGCTGACTGTACACTGATATTGGACTGGTTCCCCACTTTCGGTTGTCCAACACTTAAGGTGTTGGTCAACATCGACACCAGATTCTGTGCTGTATGCAAGATGTCACCTAATGGAACCTGATGAACAATGAAATATGACTTATGACTTAAATAATACTTAAACAGTGAAAACTTATATTACATTATATTATATTATTATTAACCTGTGTGTATTACAGTGCATGTAACACGGCTGTTAGGAAGCCAACACTTAAAATTGCTCATTCTTTTATGTAATGTTAGCCCTATATCATCGCGCTACAGGCTGCAGTGATGACCTCCTAAACAACTGTCTCCTTTAAGCACCTATCGTAACATGTACTCTGAAAGCTTATCTTACCTACTATACTAGTATCTCTGTAATATTTCTCCTCTGTTATTGGTGATAATAACTAACCCTTAAACACATGCAGGGGTCGTCAAGTTCGGTCGTGGAGAGCTGGTGTCCTGCAGAGTTTAGCTCCGACCTCACGACCTCCAGGAACAAGTTTGCTGATCCCTGCTTAAACATGTCAGATAAAAACTAAATAATAATAATAATTTACCTGAGACGAGGAGTGAGCGCTTGGCTGCTGATCCGCCATTTCGGCGCCAGTGGTTTAAACCGTTGGTGGGGCGCATGCGCACTTCGTTGAATCGATTCATCTTCCCTCGGATAGTAATGCCTTTGACCTTGATGACGTATTTTTGACAGTCGTTTCGCACACCGCACTTCGTGGTCGTAATTCGCATGTCGTGTGTGAAACAGAGCTGTTGTGAAAACAAGCGCTGTGTCTGTAAACTGTCACAGTCGTACATTTTAGAGTTGTACTCTAAAAAAACTCACAAAATCGCGTATCTGTAAACTGTCGTGGTCGTACATTTTGGAACCCAACTCTGACAAAAAACAGAATTACATACAATAGTTTTAAATTACGCACGAGTATATTAAAATTACACACAAATGTTTTGAATTACGTCTGATTATTTTTGAAAGTGATTTTATTCCATAAATATCTAATTATGTTGACTTGAGAAATTATTTATTATTAGTCTGAGGCTAACATCTTCGGTGACATCATCTACGAAGAGGGCAAAGCCAGATTTGGAGAGCTGCAGCAAAGGAAGAGCCTTCCAAAGCAGTCCGGTAGACGGGAGAGGGAAATACACCAGCTAGTGAAAGAGCACCGCCTCCTACGGAAGGCATGGAAAAGAACAGAGGACCACGAAAAAGAGGGCCTCAAAAACCTGTGGGACCAGATCCGAGTCAAACTCGCAGAACAGGAAGAACGCATCACTGGCATTAGACCAGACATAACCCGGCTGAAAAATCAGGAGGTCGTAGGGGCGGTGCAATTTGCCACGCCAGGTTTTGGATGGCGAACATCACCCAAGCCATGGTCCAAAGCCTCAAGGGACGAAAGAAAACAGCTTGTGATTTCGGAAGTCAGGAGGGGGAAAGAGGAGGGCTACAGGGTCATATCAGTGACCCAAACCCAGCAAGGCAGATGGTCCACCTGGGAGGCTGTCACCGACAGGTCCATCACGTGGTCTGATCTATGGAAGTTGCTCCAAGCTAGGCTAAGTTTCTTGATCAGAGCCACGTATGACACTCACCCAAGCCCCCAAAATCTGCACCGCTGGTACGGCACAGATGAGCCCTGTCAGCTTTGCGGCCACCGATGTCCCAACCTCCAGCACATCCTCTCTAGCTGCAAGACTACGCTGACCCAGGGGCGCTACAGGTGGCTAGCAGAAGCCATCGAAGCACGCAGGCTGGAAGTGAACCGTGCCAGCCCAACAACATCACACCCGCCCATCCAGTTTGTTAGACAAGGGGGAGAGGCACTCAGTAGCACAGTGAGAGAGAGGTCCTTGCTGACACCTGGAGGGGAGTAGGCCCTTAGAGCTGACCTGGATCGCCAGTTCCCTCAGGAGATTGCCATAACCTCCCTCCAGCCAGACATCGTGATTTGGTCCATCGCCACGAAGACTGTCGTTATGGCCAAACTGACCGTGCCATGGGAGGATGGGTTGGAGGCTGCCTTTGAAAGAATAAAGGATAGGTATGCGGAACTAGCAGCTGCATGCGCACAAGTTGGGTGGAGAGCATACAACTACCTAGAGGAAGTTTGTTGCAGGGGCTTCACTGGAACCTCCATCCAGCGACTCCTTAAGACCCTTGGCATCAGAGGTGCCAAACTCAAGAGAGAGTCCTCAAAGAGCTGGCAGAAGAGGCAGAGCAAGGGAGCATTTGGCTCTGGCTCCGTAGAAAGGATAAGGCTTGGGGGAAAGACGGATCCTATGGCTGGCTGCAGGGTGCAGCAGGGAGACGTCATAGAGGTGTTCCGGGATTAAAGGAGCGAATCATCAGTGAAGGGTGGCTCCCGGCTCACGACCCTGCAGCCGGACCAAAAGGCACTGCCTAAAGTGCGTCAGGCAGAAATGCCTCGCAGATGGTCTCATCTGTGCTTACAAAATAATGTCCTTAAACATAAAAATATTGCTAGCCATAAACTGAGAAAGCGCGGGTCCGGTGTGCAATACCTTGAGTTGTCCTGGACGTGACGCCGTGCTTCTCGTCCGGGGTGCGACCATCTTAACTGTAATGAAGAAAACAAAGAAAGCTAATCGCGGACTGAAAGCAAGATGGCCAGAGCTGGAGGAACGAGTCCACAGATGGGTGCTTGAACAACAAATAAATAAATACGACTTATATTCCAACTTTTTTCCTCTTCATGACGCAATCATTTTATAGTTAAATGTCCCTGGGATAAAAATAAATGGGCAGTTTTTTGGGGTTTCAATGGGGACATTTTTGTCCTTAAAGGGATAGTTCGGCCAAAAATGATATTTAACCCATGCATTACTCACCCTCAAGCCGTTCGAGATGCATCTGTCAATCTTGTTTCAGACGAACACATTTTCAGTTATTTTAGAAAATGTCTTAGACCCTTCAGTGAATATAATGTGAAGCAATGTGGTCCACCTCCTTCAAGTCCCAAAATGTGAATACATCCTTCACAAAAGTAATCCATCCGGCTCCAGGGGGATAAACGAAGGCCTTCTGAGGGTAATCCGTGCGGTTTTGTCGTAAAAATATACATATTTAAAACTTTATAAATGAAAATATCTGACCTCCGGCAACGATCGACGCGCGTTCACGGGTGATGGAAGTCGGCGTACGAGGTAAGACGTAGCGTAGGAACTGTCGTGACGTAGAACGAACGCTCCAGCGCAGCCAGAGAGCAGAGCAAAACAAAACACGAAAGCGCGTGAACGCACGCGCGTCGATCGTTGCCGGAAGTCAGATATTTTCATTTATAAAGTTTTAAATATGTATATTTTTACGACAAAACCGCATGGATTACCCTCAGAAGGCCTTCGTTTATCCCCCTGGAGCCGGAGGGATTACTTTTGTGAAGGATGTATGCACATTTTGGGACTTGAAGGAGGTGGACCCCATTGCTTCACATTATATCCACTGAAGGGTCTAAGACATTTTCTAAAATAACTGAAAATGTGTTCGTCTGAAACAAGATTGACATATGCATCTCGAACGGCTTGAGGGTGAGTAATGCATGGGTTAAATATCATTTTTGGCCGAACTATCCCTTTAAGGTCCTGATCTAATGTAGGCGGTTTATGGTCTGGGCTATATAAAGCGCCCTGAGGCCATTTCAATTGTAGATGTTGCTATGTGAAATTGCATTTTTTCTTTTTTTTTCAAAAATATGAAAATATTGAATGCACAAATACTATATAATTGCTAAGGAGTCTTCGTAACCTTTTTACAAATTAGAGATTTATTGTTATGTCCAGGGTGCCTCAGGGCGCTTTATATAGCCCAGACCATGAACCGCCTACATTAGAGCAACCACTACATGTACAGTGCTGAGCTAAAGTTATTTTGTATCCACATAGCATTAGTATACAGGTGCTGGTCATATAATTAGATTATCATTAAAAGGTTGATTTATTTCAGTAATTCCATTCAAAAACTGAAACTTGTATAATGTATACATTCATTAAGCACAGACTGATAAATTTCAAGTGTTCATTTCATTTAATTGTGATGATTAACTGACAACTAATGAAAATCCCAAATTCAGTATCTCCGAAAATGTCGCTGCCGCCACCTGCTGGTGTGGCTAATTAACTGCTCTCACACGTACGCCTTACAAATCTCTTTTTGCAGATCGCAGCGGGACAGAGTGGACAAAAATCCACAAATGTGTAAAAAGCGTAAAAAGGAGTTGCAAATGTCACGTGACCTGCAAATTGCCCGGAAGCAATCCACAAATGCGTAAAAACAGTTTTGTGTGTGGAAATGGATCCACAAAAGCACAAATCACACTTTGTATGTGAAATAAAAAGATATTTGTACAGATTAAATTGTGTGTATTTACAAATCACAAATTATTTTTGTGAATATGATTTTACACAACACAAATGTAAAAATACATGTTTTAGGTTGTGAGATATTTGTGTATATGTTTATTTACAGATCTCCGCAGTACACATTGGACAAAATTCCACAAATGTGTAAAAAGGAACTTACAAATGTAACATGACCCACAAATTCACAGGAAGTAATCTGCAAATGTGTAAAAACAGTTTTGTGTTGTACACATCACCCTGTATTTTTGTGGATATGATTTTACGTATCACAAATGTAAATATACACATTTGCAGATAGTGAAATATTTGCGCATCATTGTACACATTTGTAGATTGTCTTCTGTGGGTTACAAATATTAAAGTCCAATTAATTCTTCTATAAAATTGGTTCTAAATTTTACATTTAAGTGTGATTGATCAATGAGACCCTTTGATTACAGTGTTCTTATTGAATAAGAATTTTCAAAACTGTATTAATCTAGAAGCAGAAGCAGATTTAACTGTGATTTTCTGCTGTAATGAACAGTTTAACTGGTAATATCCTCAGAGGAGTTGTGCAGGCATTATATAAGAATGGAAAGACAGTTTCAGTGAAGGACGTCCTGAATGTGAGTAAATGTGTGTTAGTTACAGGATCAGAGAATGACACTGTTCGTCTGTCATAGTCCAGCTGAACTCTCACACGCTGGAGCTTCTGTTTAACAGTAAAGACAGTGATGGGTTGCTCTGGGGATTGTGAGATGTATTTGCTGTTCTTGTACCACACATGCCACCATTAGACTCAGAGAAATCCTCTCCCTTCCTTTGGTTTGATGCTGTGGTTATTCCAAGACTCCAGCGTGTATTGTCTCCAACATCCACATCCCAGCAGTGTGTTCATGAGTTAAAGCCCTCAGATCCCAGGACAGATAGGATAACATCAGATTACAGGATGAGATGTGATGTATTAGAAATGTAAATGTAAAACACATATAAATACTTTGTTAAAATAAATCATAAATAAAACAATGTCACCTTTATTTCTATAGCGCTTTTTACAATACAGATGGTATCAAAGCAGCTTCACAGTGATTAGACCCAGGGTGACCCCAATGGTCTCTCAGTTACTGTCAGAATGGATTGAGGCACCAGGTTTAATATCAGTATTCAATAAACACTATTGTATCCTAATTCATAAACAGAGACCATGAGGAATAGACTTTTCATTGTGAGTTTGCTGTATGATCTGATGATTTACTTTAATCCAGTTCAGATTCACTTAGTAATTCAAGTGATTTTTAATATATATCTATAGAGGGTATGCGCATGACGTAACCGTCGGCCGGAGTGAATGCGGTCACGCCCACAAGTGGCAAAAAGACTGAGCGGCAGCATTTGTTTTCAGCGTGAATGCCGTGAAAAACACACAAAACACATTTAACACGGGAAAGAGCTTCGGAATTGACTGTACAACTACATTTGACCAGAAATCTGAGGTACTGTATATTTTTACAGACTGCAAAAAGCTAAAGAACAGACTATATTCTGCATAATTGGATGTTTTTAAATAAACACTGACAAAAAACTATACAAGTTTTAGGGCTGGACGATATGATGATATACAGTATAACATTAATGTAAGTGATCATATGGATTTAGACCTATCTATATTGTATTTATATAAAACGTTTACCGGCAAATTTTCTTAATTTATTTCCCCGGCGTCGAAATCAGGCACATATAAATGTCAGGAAACACGATTCCTTGCTGAATGTCAATATCCATGGATCACTGGATCTTTGATAAGTTGTAAGGAACACTATATCGAGTCCAACTTTTAGTTTAAGCTGATAATAGTTTGTTTTACTCGCGTTTTCACAGTTTCCCCTGTTAACTCCAGTCACGCAGCAGCTCTTCTGCCACTCGGTCCGGCTGAGGGGGGCGTGTCCGGCGGGAAAGTGACGTTAAAGGGTTAGTTCACCCAAAAATGAAAATTAAGTCATGAATTACTCACCCCCATGCTGTACCAACCCCGTAAGACCTTCGTTCGTCTTCGGAACACAAATGAAGATATTTATGATTAAATCTGACTATTCCTTTTCTTCCTTGTAGGCCTGAAACGAGACTTCAAAAGATTTCCACGACGCATGCACGAGAATTGCGATCTCCTTCAACTACTTCAGTTCAGTTCTCGCGCATGCGTCGTGGAAATCTCTTGAAGTCTCGTTTCAGGCCTACAAGGAAGAAAAGGAATAGTCGAATAAAGTCGTTATTGTTTGTTTTTTCGCACAAAAAGTATTCTCGTCGCTTGATAAACTTATAGTTGAGCCACTGTTGTGACATGGAATATTTAAACATTTTCTTTAATGACTCTCTGGGCCGTCCGGTGTCATTCCCTTAGGGAGCCTATGGAGGAGTGATCAACCTCTCAGATTTAATCATAAATACCTTCATTTGTGTTCCGAAGACGAACGAAGGCCTTACGGGGTTGGTACAGCATGGGGGTGAGGGGATGACTTAATTTTCATTTTTGGGTGAACTAACCCTTTAATGCATTCCCTCTATTAGGGGTGGAACGGTATATGTATTCGTATTGAACCGAAACGGTATGGGCGTCACGGTCCAGTGCATGAATTTAGAATACACGGTATAAAAATAAATAAAACTTGCGTGCAAATTAATTAATGTAATGCGGAACTTCTGTTAGATACGTTGGTTCTTTAGGGACACATAATCTGTAGCCCCGTCTTAGCTCTGAAGTGCCTTTGTAGCGAGCTTCGCCTATGTATGCAGTTTTTTGTCAGGTCGATGTCCAGTCAGTGAGTGAGTGAGCGATAGCTGCAGTAAGGACCAGTATGGCGAGTGGTGGCGATCCACAGGAGTTAGAGGGCCCGCTGGCCTCTTTAAGATCGCAAGTTTGGGAAAACTTCGGGTTCCCTGTCAGTTACAGTAATACAGGCGAGAGGTGGATAAGACGAGGACTGTTTGTTGGCGTTGTTCGGCAATTGTTGGGTATGTGAGTGGAAATACATCTAACATGTTAACGCACATCTGATGCCATCCCCCAGATGTGTCAATCACTGGAACGAGACAAAAAAAAAATTTCCAACTTCTCCTCCCTACAGTGCTTAACCCTCTGGGGACCAGAAATGTGCCGGCGCGTTTTGCTCGTTTTTTTCACATAGCAGAAAAATAGACTTAAAGTACTACCATCATTTCTGTTCATATAGAGTTAAGAAATATGAGAAAATAATCTGTTAAATGTCTACTTTTTTATGTGCCCACATACAATCGAAATAAAATATTGTGCTTTTGTAAAATAAAGAATATAAACAGGGTGTGCGTTCTGCCTCTCAGTCACCGTGAACTTTTTTCCTGGAGCACGTCTCTAATCTTCAACAAAACTCAGCAAATACTATTCACCCAGACATGAGCAATATATCTTTTAAATCATTTGAGTTTGTACTTTTAAATGATCCGATTCAAAACTAAAATAAATATTCTCCGTTTATGTAATCTATATAAAAAGAGAGACGTGTCAGCCATTGTAATTATCTTTCTCTCAGCTCATTATCTCCGGTAATGTGACACGCCCACGGAGAGCACGCGCTATTCAAACGCAAATACGGGAAGCACCACATTGAGACGCGTTAACGCCCATAAACTCTGAAAACACACTATATTTTTTAGTCAGATTAATCTACTGTCATCTTGAGCGGCTATGAGGAACAATCCTGGGACATTTACCTACCTCAGAACAAGTGCTGGTTTATTTTCACCACGAGGAGGAGCAACAGATTCAGCTGAGAAGTGTGTAAGTGTTTTATGCTTGTGCTTTGTTCTAATCGCGATATAGAATAACGTTAGTGTCTGTAAACGGAAAAATAGCATACTGTTTAAATGTGAATCATGTTTCTCTCTGTGTGTGTGTGTGTGTGTGTGAATGAATGAAAGAGTGAATGAACGCACAGATACGCACTGTTATAGATGAAATAAAAGACATTTTGTTGACTAGTTTTGGATAGAGTATAAAGTTTTTACTCTAAAATAGACATCAAATAAGCTTTGTTAGGAGTTTCTGCTCATATGTTAAATATATAGTATGTTTTGTCAATAAACTAATCAACTAAGATGTTATAGTCTAGTGTTTGTTCCAATCCAAGCTAAATCAAAATAATGAATCCTGAACTTTGAAATATGTATGATCAAACTAAGACATTTATGGAAAATACAGTTCCCTTTCGTTGTCACTCCGAGTTCCGTCGGATGACGACGAATGGGGGTTTCGCTTAGAAAGCCAATCGACTACGAGTACTACAAAACGAGCCAATGGCAAAGAAATGCCATGGGTCTGCGGAATTTGCATAGCGTAACTCCGCCTCACCTCGTGAGTATTTAAGGAGCGCGCTCATAGCAAATAGGCATGTTTTCGCTTCGGAGCCAAGAGTATCTCTTCGCTCCACAGCCATTTCTGACTTCACTCTACGAGACGAGCCACTCTCTCCGGTGTTGGTGTGACGGCGATCTGCAGCGAGTTCACATTGCCTGCTGATCTGTGCAGTGATCTGCCAATGAGTGTGTTTCTCCCTGCTCGCTTCAACATCGCGGAGTTTCTTCCTCCTCTCACAAAAGAGCTCGCACGCGGCACGTCTTTTTAAAGACGGCTCGCCCGTGCATTTCTGGTTGCGGTCGACTCATTTCCGATTTTGATGGGCACATTCTCTGCTCTGCGTGCTTGGGCTTCATCACGCTAGAGCAGCGTTTGTGGATGATTCACGTTCTCCCCGCGGGAACGTGATCATCGCGTCATTACGGTCGAGACTCAATGATCTCGTTAGAGAGAGAGTCCCCTCATCCACACCCCGATCTAACACTCTCCACGTGAGGTGCTACTTCGGCTGGTGGCCAGGGTGACCTGAGGGTGTGTGCGTGGAACAAATCCGCCGACTCTTTGTCCGTGGACCACGCCCCCCTCTTCAGTGACGCAACCCGCGAGTGTTCAGGGGATTCCCCGGGTCTATTTTCGGATGCCCCGCGGGTTTCCCTTGACGCTCCAGAATCTGATCTGTTGTCCATCACAGCATCACAGGGTGGGCTAGAATTTTCAGGAAGTGAAGATTTGACAGTGCTGCCACTTTCGGGTGTGCATATGGCATTGTCGAGTCAGATCCTGAGATGACGGCCATGCTTTCCCGGGCGATTGGTTTTTGGGCGTGGCCGCTGACTCCTGTCAGCGTCCACTCCAATACCTTTTTTCCCGGATGTGCATTAGGAGATCTCGAAATCCTCGAAGACCCCCGTGTCTTCCAGCGATCCCTCGTTGATCTCCTTCGCCCTTCCTTCCCTCGACGGGGCCGCTGCCCATGGGTACACTGGGGTCCCCCGGTTGAACGCTCTGTTGCGATGCTACTGTGTCCTCAGAGTGCTTCCTCTCGGCGCGATCCTAAGCACCCGTCCTAAGCCTGTAGTTTTTCGTCTACACTTGTGGCGAATTCCTATAGCGCTACAGGACAGGCAGCCGCCTCACTGCATGCCATGGCCATTCTGCTGGTCTACCAGGCCCAGATGCTCACGGACATGCACGAGGGTGGGACTGACCCAGGGCTCTTCAATGAGCTGCGCGCCGCCACTGACCTTGCTCTCCGAGCGACGAAAGTGGCCGTGCGTTCCCTGGGTCAGGTGATGTATACCAGTCTGTGGCTGAACCTGTTCGATGTGCAGGATGTCGGGCGGACCCATCTGCTTGACACCCCCATATCCCAGGTCGGCCTCTTCGGCGGTGCGGTTGAGGGCTTGGCCCAACAGTTCTCAACCGCCCACGAGCAGACTGAGGCTTATCTGCCCCGACGGCCCCGCCGTCCGAGCTGATCCCTCAGTCTGCCCACCGCCGAAGGCGCCCTCCTGCGGCTCCCACCCCGCCCGTTCACCCGGGCTGGCTCTGGAAGCCGCAGGGGGACGCCACAGCCCTCTCCAGCCCCGCCCCCCGCTATACGCCGGGTTAAGCGGCGCTCTTGAGATGGGCTCCTCAGAGATGGGACTCAGTTCTTTCCAGGAGCTGGTAGCAGGGCCACTCCTTTCCCTGGTGGAGGGCTGGGGAAGAATCCTTATTTAGAAAGAACTGACTCTCCCGTTTCTGAGCGCACAGAGTTCTCGGACGACACGGTGCGCCGCCCCCGGGCCGTGCACCCCTCGTCCTCCTCTGTTCCAGAGCCGGATGACAGTGCGCGCCGTCCCCGGACCGTACCACTCTCATCCCCCTCTGACGCCAGACCCCTGGCAGAGCAGACCCCCGTGGAACGTTCGTCCTTCCCTGGTCTGCTCTGTCAGGACGCGGTCTATGGCTGCACCCCCACACCGGGCCGCTATGCCGTCCACGTCTGGGTCAGCCATACCGCCTCGCTGCCCCACCGACGGGAAGTCTGTAGTTCGCATGACCCCGCTGGTTCAGTCGTTGGGAGCCTGGCTAGAGCTTCCCAACCTGTCCCGCTGGGTCGCACGAACGATCAGGCTCGGCTACGCGATTCAGTTCGCGCGGTCTCCTCCCCGCTTCAGGGGAGTCCGCTCCACTATGGTCGGTGGCAATGCCCCTATCATGAGAGCGGAGGTTGCAACCTTGCTGGCGAAGGGTGCGATCGAGACTGTCCCTCCAGCCGAAATGAAGACCGGCTTCTACAGCCCGTATTTCATTGTCCCGAAGAAAGCTGGTGGGTTACGGCCAATCCTGGACCTGCGCGTTCTGAACCGCTCCCTTCACAGGCTGCCGTTCAAGATGCTCACCGCCAAACGCGTTTTCGAATGTGTGCGGCACCAGGATTGGTTGCAGCGATCGACCTGAAGGACGCCTACTTTCATGTCTCCATTCTCCCTCGACACAGACCGTTCCTACGGTTTGCTTTCGAGGGGCAGGCATATCAGTACGCAGTTCTCCCATTCGGGCTAGCCCTGTCTCCTCGCGTCTTTACGAAGGTCGTCGAGGCAGCCCTTGTTCCCCTCCGGGAACACGGGGTTCGCATTCTGAACTACCTCGACGACTGGCTAATCCTAGCTCACTCTCGAGATCAGCTTTGCGAACACAGGGATTTGGTGCTCCGCCATGTAGCCCGTCTGGGCCTTTGGGTCAACTGGGAAAAGAGCAAACTTTGCCCCGTGCAGAGGATCTCTTTTCTCGGTATGGAGATCGACTCGGTCGCCATGTCCGCGCAGCTTACGAGCGAGCGCGCGCAGTCACTGCTGACTTGCCTGTCACAGTTCCAGGGCAAGAGTGCGGTTCCACTGAAACTTTTTCAGAGGCTCCTGGGGCATATGGCGTCCGCAGCCGTGGCAACACCGCTCGGATTACTCCATATGAGACCGCTTCAGCTTTGGCTTCGCGACCGAGTCCCGAGGTGGGCATGGCAACACGGCACTCTCCGAGTACCAGTTACTCCGACCTGCCGTCAGACCTTCACCCCGTGGTCGGACCTCAGTTTTCTACGGGCCGGAGTGCCCCTGGAACGAGCTTCGCGGCATGTTGTTGTAACGACAGATGCCTCTACCATGGGCTGGGGTGCCATGTGCAATGGACGTGCTGCCGCGGGCTCCTGGACAGGACCCCACCGCTTATGGCACATCAATTGCCTCGAGTTGCTGGCAGTACAGCTCGCCCTGCGCCGCTTCTGAGCCGTGCTCAAGGGCCAGCACGTACTAGTCCGTTCAGACAATACCGCAACTGTAGCGTACATCAACCATCAAGGTGGTCTGCGCTCCCGCCGTATGTCGCAACTCGCCCGCCACCTCCTCTTATGGAGTCAGAAGCATCTGAGGTCGCTTCGTGCCATTTATATCCCCGGAGCCCTGAACTGTGCAGCCGACGAGCTCTCACGGTTTCAGCCCCTCCCTGGAGAATGGCGACTCCATCCCCAGTCGGTCCAGCTGATTTGGGACCAGTTCGGGGACGCACAGATAGATCTGTTTGCCTCTCACGACTCGACCCATTGCGCCCAGTATTATTCCCTGACCGAGGGCACGCTCGGCACGGATGCTCTGGCGCACAGCTGGCCGCGGGGCTGCAAATATGCGTTTCCCCCAGTGAGCCTTCTCGCGCAGACCCTGCGCAAGGTCAGGGAGGACGAGGAGCAGGTCATTTTGGTCGCGCCGTACTGGCCCGCCAGGACCTGGTTCCCCGAACTTGTACTCCTCGCGACAGCACCTCCTTGGCCGATTCCTCTGAGGAAGGACCTCCTTTCTCAGGGACGGGGCACCCTATGGCACCCTCGTCCCGATCTTTGGAACCTCCACGTGTGGCTCCTGGACGGGACGAGGCAGGTTTGAGTACCCTACCACCAGCGGTGGTGGCTACCATCACTTCCGCTAGAGCGTCGTCCACGAGACACGTCTATGCGTTGAAGTGGAACCTCTTCGTCAACTGGTGCTCTTCTCACCGAGAAGACCCCCGGAGATGTCCGGTCAGTGTCCTGCTTTCCTTTCTTCAAGAGGCGTTGGAGCGAAGGCTGTCTCCCTC
The DNA here is from genome assembly GCA_030578255.1 of Tiaroga cobitis. Taxonomy (NCBI): domain Eukaryota; kingdom Metazoa; phylum Chordata; class Actinopteri; order Cypriniformes; family Leuciscidae; genus Tiaroga; species Tiaroga cobitis. Next base: position 51,933,555 of record CM060604.1, on the reverse strand, counting down.
CACCCTCAAGGTCTATGTCGCCGCTATTGCCGCACATCATGACCCGATAGAAGGTAAGTCCGTGGGAAAGCATGACCTGATCACCAGGTTCCTGAGGGGAGCGAGGAGACTGAATCCTCCTCGCCCTCCTCTCGTACCCTCTTGGGACCTCGCAGTGGTCTTAACTGCCCTGCGCAGCGCTCCCTTTGAGCCTTTGCAGTCAGTCGAGCTTAACTTCCTGTCTATGAAGACAGCGCTCCTGACTGCATTGGCCTCCATCAAGAGGGTAGGGGACCTGCACGCATTCTCCGTTGACGAAGCGTGCTTGGAATTCGGGCCGGGTGACTCTCACGTGATCCTGAGACCCCGGCCTGGATATGTGCCCAAGGTTCCCACCACTCCCTTTCGGGACCAGGTGGTGAACCTGCAAGCGCTGCCCCCGGAGGAGGCAGACCCAGCCTTGGCACTGCTCTGTCCAGTACGTGCTCTCCGCACCTATGTAGACAGAACGCAGTGTTTCAGGACCTCAGACCAGCTCTTTGTCTGTTATGGTGGGAAGCTGAAGGGAAAGGCTCTCTCCAAACAAAGGTTGTCTCACTGGATAGTGGACGCCATTGCTTTGGCATACCAGCAGCAAGGCCGACCGTGCCCCCTTGGTGTGACCGCCCACTCCACCCGGAGTGTGGCATCCTCTTGGGCCCTAGCGCATGGCGCCTCGCTAACAGACATCTGCAGAGCTGCAGGCTGGGCGACACCCAACACATTCGCCAGATTTTACAATCTCCGAGTGGAGCCAGTCTCCTCCCATGTACTGTCTTTTTCAAGCTAACATGGGACCCGTTAGGTGTCTTCGCTTGCTCGCCATTCCACTCCACGGACTGGATGCGTGCGATATTTCCTCAGGTGAGCTTCCCCGAAAGCCCTGAGTTCCTCCAGCACTCCTGATGCTGGCGCCAGGGTCTTTTGCCTGCGCGTCGGCTAGGTGCCTCCCGTGTGCATGGTACCTCCTCTGAGCTACCCCCACATGTGTATTTCCACTGTAAGCCTCTTTGAGCATGTGTCTTTCCCTTGGCAAGCCACCTTGCCACCCCTGGGGTTGAAATATTCCACCTGCGGCTGGACACCCCAGTGATTCCCCATATGCATCTCTCGGGTCATATGTGTATTCTCTAAGTCCCCCCCTCTGGGTTGGCAGTAATTGCATACTTCCCTTAAAGACCTTGGGATATGCTCCCCAGTGTACCTTGGTATTCCTGTGCTAATAGGAGTCCTTCGTCCGTGCTATCTCACGACAGGGATCTCAGATTACGCAGGGCACTGGAAGACAGCTGAGAAGGTGGCGTGATTAGACTGGTATCCCCATTCGTCGTCATCCGACGGAACTCGGAGTGACAACGAAAGGGAACGTCTCGGTTACGGATGTAACCCTCGTTCCCTGAGTAGGGAACGGAGACGTTCCGTCTTCCTGCCACTTTCCGCTGTGCCGCGGGGATCGCCTGAGCTCAGCCTTGGCTCCTCAGCGAGAAAAACATGCCTATTTGCTATGAGCGCGCTCCTTAAATACTCACGAGGTGAGGCGGAGTTACGCTATGCAAATTCCGCAGACCCATGGCATTTCTTTGCCATTGGCTCGTTTTGTAGTACTCGTAGTCGATTGGCTTTCTAAGCGAAACCCCCATTCGTCGTCATCCGACGGAACGTCTCCGTTCCCTACTCAGGGAACGAGGGTTACATCCGTAACCGAGACGTTTTCTTTTCAAGATTTTTCCAACTCTAACTTTGAACTGAAATAAAACCTTGTCTATATGGTGAAGGGTGTGTGATAGATGTATCCAGACGTATGCACCCTGTATTTTAAAGAAGAACATTTAATTATTTGTGATAAATTTTTCATTCACAAAGAATTCAAGGACATTATTCATGTCCCTAAAGGTTGGAGTTTTCCTCATTTTTTTAATTAAGGCATTACGATTTTTTATTCCTCTTTTTAGTCAACTTTAGCATGGGTGTGTTCACTTATTCTAAGCAGTGTGTGTGTGTTGTAAATAAATCCAAACAATCTAAAAGCCATTCTTTTTTAAATTTCCTCATTCTTTCTGCAAGGCTCTTCATAATGATATGGCCTGATAGCACCTAATAGGGCCATTATGGGAGGGTCTTTGTCTTTCTCAGGTGTGAAATGGATACATACTAATGAGAGATCAAGCCACCTCGCATAAAGCTTTCTCAAACAAAACACGTCATACACATTCTAAAAGACTTTATTGACTTATCTGAATGAGTAGTCAGGATGTTTCTCACATAGTTTTGGAGCAAATATTCTAGACTATGTGATACAATTTTCAAAAGTCTTGTGAAGAAATAATCAATATGTGTTTTGTGGCCTTATTTCAGAAACTTTTATTTTTAGTTTTTTCAATAACCACGCATAAATAATATTCTCTCAAAAATACAAACATGTACATGCATGTTGCTAACATATTATGATAGCCCCGTGTGTGCTATATAGAGTGAATTTACACCTTTGCCATTAACATGTTTATAAATAACTGAAAAAAGCACAAATGTCAGTGCATGTCAAAACATCCCAAGGGCCCCAAAAACCTTTGGTCCCCAGAGGGTTAACCAGCCTTCAGGAACACATACAAATAGGGCCAAAAAAAAATCACTGAACAATCGGAATTTACATGTCATCTTCAATGCGCCCGTATTCACTCGTAGAGGAACCTGGTTTCAAGTATTTGCTGTATGTACTCAAACCTCATTTCAACATGCCATCCCATCCACATTTGACGCAAACTGTAGTTCCTTCCATATACAACCAAACACGGACATTGATGGAGTTGTCAGCTGCACCCTCCGTTTCACTAACGACAGATGGTTGGACTTCTCGTGCTACGGAAAGCTATCTCACGGTGACCGCTCATTTTATTGACTCTGAGTGGGAGATGAAAGCGCCAGTTCTACAGACACGGCCTCTGTATGAGCAGCACACAATCACTCACCTAGCTGAGAAGCTACAGGAGGCCATGGCAGAGTGAAAACTAGAGAGGCCTGGAACAACTATTTCAGTGACCACAGACAAAGCAAAAAACATTGTCAATGCCGTCAGAGAAGCAGGGCCCGCATGTAGCATCTTTTGCCCATACCCTAAATTTAGCTGCACAAAAAGCACTGGCAGTCAACCAGGTATCTCGATTATTAGGAAAAATCAGAAAGATTGTTACTTTTTTCCATCGTAACATGACGGCTGCGTATGTTTTGGAGTGTAAACAGATGATCCTTGACTTGCCAAAACACTGCCTCATACATGATATTTCAACACGCTTGAACTCCAGCTACGAAATGGTTGAGCGTTATCTGGAACAGCAAGTTGCCATTTACTTTGCATTAACAGACAAGTCAGTAAAGAAGGAGGACGCCTCACATCTGTCAGATCAGGAGGTGAGCTTCGCAGAGTGTGGTTAAGATTATGAAACCTTTGAAGGTCTCACTACAATTTTGAGCACTGAAAAAACAGTCGGTTTCAATGATCCTACCTTTCAAAACAATGATCATGAAGTCTATGGAACGAAATGACAATGATGCTCCCATCGTTAGGGAAATGAAGCATGCCATCAGGGAGAACATGCAAATCCGATACATTGACCCAGATCTCCAGGATTTTTCAAATAAATGCACTGCATTGGACCCCAGGTTCAAACCGCTCCCTCATTTGGATCCTGTCTGTCACTAGAACGTCTTTGAAGATCTCATCACAGAAGTTCTGAGCAGAAAAGAGCAGGTATGTATTTACTGCTATCTAAGGTTGTTTTTTTATTTGATTGATCCACACTTCTGTCATGTCTTAACTGAACATACTGTGTATATATATATATATATATATATATAGCCTATGTGTATGTATATATATATATATATATACATACATACACACACACACATATATATATGTGTGTATGTATATATATATATTTATATATATTGTCCTTGCATTCTTTCTTGTGTGACACTGTCACGGTTTTTGGATTCATTGTCTCGCCCTCGCTATGTGTGTGCATGTTGTATGAATGGGCGCGGCTCATCAGCACGGCTCGTTATCTCCGCTGATGAGCTGATCAGCGCCAGCTGTTCTGAATGAGGATGTCCTATATATTGTTTGTCACTTCGTCTTGTCTTTGTCAGATGGTTGTGGGTGTTCTCCAGTGGTTCGCAGTCTTTTCTCCTCGCTCCAGTTCCTGTTTCCTGACCTATGGATTTTGCCCAGTTCTGAGGACCGTTCCTGTTTCACCATCTGCCCACTGAGTCCTGCATTACCGAGCCTGGAAATGATCCGTCTGCCTTTCTTTGGACCTGCACTGCCTCTGAACTTCCTTGTGTTAATAAACACCAGTATTCACTTGCTATTGAATCCTTGACTGTTCTTTTCGTGCCATGACAGACACACCTGAATGAAAGGCTCATTATGCAGGTCTTTGTCTTCTCAGGCGTGAACCACCTTATTATTCATGACAAAGGTTGGGCCGTTCACGCCCATCCGCAGATTGCGTTTCCAAGCAAACAAATGTTTTTCACAATTTAAAACAATCTATTTTTTTATGTGAACGATTAGGCAGGATGATTTTCAGATCATTTTGAAGCAAAAACTCTAGGCGACAGCATCCATTAGTCAAAAGTCTTGTGGACACATATTTAGTATGTGTTTTGTGGGCTTATTTCAGAAACTTTAATTTTTAGTTTTTTCAATAACCATGCATAAACAATATTCTCTCATAAATACAAAAATGTACATGCATGTTGCTCACATATTATGGTAGCCCTGTTTGTGCTAAATAGTGTAATTTCACCTGTGCCATTAATATGTTTATAAGCAACTGAAAAAAAGCACAAATGTCCAGGCATGTCAAAACATCTCAAGGACCCCAAAAACACCTTAGACCCCAGAGGGTTAAGCGTGATGCTCTTTCTCGCCAGTTCTCCTCTTCCGAGGGCAGACCCACCATGGAAACCATCCTACCGGAGGGATGCATGATTGTGTCCATCACGTGGGGTGTGGAGCAACTGGTGAGAAGGAAACACACTGTCGCTCGTTCCCTGGGGGTGCCCTGAGGGGAAGCTATTTCTCGTTAAGGTTGCTCGTCCGGCTGTTCTTCTTGGGGTCACTCCTCTAAATTGTTCGCTCATCTGGGGGTGGGGCGTACTGATTATGGCGGCCTGCTATGGATGCGAGGTGCGTCGATTTGTTGCGTCGTGTTCTGTCTGTGTTCAGCAGAAGTCCAGTCTGTCTCTAACTTTTGGAGGGAATTCTGCCGACAGATTGGTGCCACTGCCAGTGTGTCGTCAGGGATTCACCCACAGAGTAATGGCCAAGCTGAGCGCTAATCAGGACCTCAGTCGATGCTCCGCTGTTTGGCGGGTCATAACCCCACCTCCTGGTGCGAGCAATTGACATGGGCAGAGTACGCTCATACAAACGCGTCGTCGCCCACTGGCCTGTCCTCATTTTATTGTTATCTGGGCTACCACCCGCCTCTGTTTCCCTCTCAGGAACCCAATGCCGCCGTTCCCTCAGTCCAGACCTTCATACTGCGCTGTCGTCGCACTTGTAAGAGGGTGAGGTCAGCTCTTTGCCGGACCAGGCAACGCACCCGTTGTATCGCCAACCGTCGCCGGTCCAAAGCTCCCAGGTATGTGTGTGGACAGAGAGTTTGGCTCTCCATAACAATCTGGCCCTTGACAAAGTCGCTCAGATTTTTATTCCCACCCATTACACTGACAAAGATTTGAGTATGACAGAAAATTAATGTTGAATTTTCTGATTGGTGTTTTTGATGTAAACTCCCTTTGCGCTCTTTTTTTGTTTTGTTTTTAGATATTTATTCTGTTGTACAGCACAATGGCCAACTACTGTTGTATTTGTTGTAATACAAAAATAAAATTGGATTTGATTTTATCATGACAGACCTTGGAAAAACTCTGACAAATAAAGAGCAATAAATAAAACAAAACATGTATAAGCATTTTAGGTCGTTTATAATTAATAGGTTTGTATTTTACTTGTTCTTTTGTGTTTTATTCAAGGTTTTACAGCATTATATTTTTAAACATTACACAAAGAAGACAATATTCCTCCGCCCAGGCGAGCAACCACCAAGAAAAGGTGTTAAAACCAATTCTCGCCCAGGACAACTGGAAGCTGCTAGGGACTGGAAAATGCTGGCTGATCTTGATCAACGGCTTATTTTTCCACCTGAGATTGCCACCACTGACTTCCGACCAGATATTGTTTTGTGGTCTGGATCAGCACGCATTGTTCAACTGATAGAGTTAACAGTGCCATGGGAGGATGCGGTAGATGAGGCACATGAGAGGAAGAAACTGCGGTATGCTCATCTGGCCACTGAAGCAGAACAGCGAGGATGGAGAGTCCAGGTTTATCCAGTGGAAGTGGGTTGTCAAGGTTTTGTGGCACACTCTACAACCCGGTTCCTCAGAGACGTCGGATTCAGTGGCCAAGAGTTGCGTCGCACAGTAAAGAACTTATCTGAAGCAGCAGAAAGGAGCAGCAACTGGCTGTGGTTGAGACGGAAAGATTCTGGCTGGCTGTGTACAGGCCGCCACGCTACGGTTTCGTAGAATTCTTGAAAACTTGAAGAGTCTGTTGGTTTATTTGTATAGGTTGTATAGTATTTACAGTCATTACGTTCCTGTGTATATTGCGCGAATGACGGGTGGTTGGGCAGATATTGTGTTTTGCGGTAGGTGGTATGCCATACGGAACCGTTGCCACTGAAACTGCATATTAACGCACCAGTGGGGCTCGACAGCCTTAGTCAAACGGGTTGGCGCATATGGTTGGGTTGCGGAGAGATTGTGAGATTGTGGTTAGGTCTCAGCAGCAGGAGGGATGTAGAGGTCAGTAAGCTGGGCTGAGTTGAGTGGGGGACGGAGGGGGGAGACTCTGGGACGCCAGAGTCACTGTCGAGCCCTCTTGAGATGTCGTGGGCTAGTCGAAACACTGAGGACGGAAGGTGCCCACTTGAAGACCCTAGAGATGTCCCCTACTCGGCTCAATCCAGACGGTTGTCGTGCTGGTCCACTGGGGAGACCACACTGTAGTTGCAGCCGTTGTGTGTACTGACGCGCCAAGAATACTGCAGCCGTTAACGCCGGACAGAATGATATTCACATCACCATATGGAAAGAAGCGTAAATGGATGGAGAGATGGAGAGAGAGAAGCATAGTGTAAAGGCCCGTTCACACCAAGCACGATAACTATAAAGATAACGATAAAGATAACTATATATGCGTCCACACCAACGACCGATAACGGTCTTTTTATTCTAAGCACGCGCGCGCCCGCACTGCGGTTTCAAAGTAGCAAAAATGGATGACCTGCTGCTGCTTTACGTTACAAAAAAATATCAAAGGAAAAACAGGCGCTTTTGGGTACACGATATCCTTAAAAGACGAGAGGAGTTGGGAGAATCCGTCACTCTGATTCTAGCACTATCCCCTATAAATAAATAATATACACACACACACATTTTGAACATAAAATGAGAATAAACGTACTAAAAAAGCTTTAATGACATTGACTGATGTTATAGATTACATTGTATTATAATTGTTGTTTTGTTTACAACATGTCATTGAATATGTTTTTGCTGTTCTTATTGCCTTTACACGTCTTTGCCAGCAGATGTCCTCAGCCAGCATGCTATGTTCCGAGCGCATCTAAACAGTGAATCTAGCAAGTCTAGTGTAATCGATCTAATCTAAGCAGTGAATTTAGCTGACGAAGTCAATGATGGGATAAAAACATGTATACAACGCCTTTCACTGCAACTTCAGCAATGTTGTCAAAACTAGCGCTGGATAGCCTACCTGAGGTAATTTTGTTACACTATGCTATATCTCATCGTTAATACTTCTCACCATTTATTCCCAGGATACGACCGATTGCTTTCCATATATCTTTTTTTCCATATATCTTTCCTATATCATCTTTTTTACCGTATCCTTGTAAAGGGGGTTTGACTTGTCAAACAGTGGAGGATTTTTTTGTACCTCGAAGATCAACTTCTCTGCAATGTCATCTGCCATTTTAAATGCGCGAGACCTTTAAATTAGAATGTATTCTGATTGGCTGTCAGTGTTTTATCGTTCGACAGCTGGAAAAAAATCGTTCTGAAAGTGATCCCAACGATATCGTTCCTCATATCTTTATCGTTATAGTTGTGGTGTGAACTCTGTTATTCTTTAATATGGAGAACGATTTTTAGAATTATATCGGTATCGTTATCTTTATAGTTATCGTGCTTGGTGTGAACGGGCCTTAACACCTGTTTGATACTTTATCAGTTTATGGTAAGTAATAGGTATAAATGGTCCCTGAAGACTTCACCTAATCACAGACCTCCAGAAGATTTAGGTATCGCAGGAGGCAGGAAACACACAGATCTGAATTATAGGGAGATTTAGTTTATATATGCATTTGTTGAGGAAAACAGTAAATTAACAATGTACTACAACAAAAGAAAATTAATATCAGGTTCAATTATCAATGATTTTACCCTTTGAAAATCTTTAAATTGAGGAAAAATGGAAGGAAGAAAAACAACTAAGAAACAAAACACATCACATTCACATTTTTAGAAATTTCCCTTTTAGAACAGGTTTCTACTCTTATTTAACCAATATTATAATTGTGTTTTTATAACAACAAGGAACTATTTTTCTACTTTTCCACGGGCTATTTCAAAGTTACTGAATGTTAGATCATTCAAATGTTCAGGTAAATACCTCAAATGAAAAAATCAACTGATTCAAATTGCACATATCAATGTCAGAACACATCACATGAGCAGTGAATACAATTGAAATGTTCGTCCACTGCGAATGAGCTATGGAAGTCTCTATGGGAACGGAAGGATCAAATAGAAAGCGTTTTTTTCCTAAGTGCTCAGTTCATTCAGTGAGCAACCGTTAAAGTGTTCTGTATGCTCAGTTGTGAAATATAACACGTGAAAAAAAACCTCAAGGATGTTTCCAACCAGTTTGTCTGATGTGAATTCACGATATTCCAGTCCATTCCGCTCTTTGGGTGGCCCGCCATCTGTTTCTCTCCTCGACTACGCAGTCCAGCGTCAGCGATTTAGCAACTCGTCTCGAACACAGTCCGAAAAGCACGGCCTGCACATAACCGGACAGCAAACTTAATTCACTTACATTAAATCATGACAACCTTGAAATGTTTTTTCAATTCGATGTCGTTTACTTAACAGATTACAAGATCAGTTGTTAACATCATACAAGTGACATGACGAACATAGACTAACGTTACTGAAATTGTATTTTGTTTTGTGCATGATCTATTAAATCTATCTTCAAATAAAGAAAACATGATTCAATTTGAATATTGAACTCACCAATTCCTCTGTAAATAACTCAAATAAATGTTGTTTCCTCCGTGTCACGCAGCTGATATAAACTGTGTGACGCAGCTTATATAAAGTTGATCTATTTAAATATCAGAGTCTAATTCTCATTACAAAACTCACTCAATCAGCAAATCTCGTTCAATATTATGTTCCTAAACAATTCGGATCTAGGTTTTTAACTAATATTTCTTATATTCTTCTCTTGTCTTTTTTTTCCAAGTTCAACCCAATCCCAGGGTTGCCAGATGCCAGCAACGTTTTCCAGCCCAAAACCTCGTCAAAAACCGCGAGAATGCACAAAAAACCGCCCAATTATTATTTTGTTTGTTTGTTTTCTCGTTTATACACATTGAAATCATAAACAAGCTTTAAAATGACCCATTGGTCGGTGTACTTTTGCGTCCATTCGTTTTTCCTTTTTTAACCCGTAAAAAAAATAAAAATGAACGGTTGTTGTATTTTTAAAACGCAGTTGAACACCAAAATTTGAATTTGAACTGTAGGCCTATAATGTTAACGCTATAACACTGCGCAAAAATATATATAGCCTATATAGACGTATTTTCAGATTTCTGTTTATGACTTTTTGCCCCTTTATTAAACATTTAAAATATTCACAAATTAGGCTAATAGGCCTATGGACAAAATTGTTTTCTAAGGCCAAACTTTTAAGGCTATAGATGATTTATAGGCTATTAATAAATGTTTCTGAAATGTAACTAGGCATTTTAATTGTTTATTAAATAAACTAGTATTTTCTAAATCGACTTGAAACATCTCCGCGGATGCGCCTTAGATAAGAAATTCATATGGATTATAATCAGACTGTATTTGCTTTCGATTCGAATTTGTTCGTTTAAAAGTGGACATTTCAAGCTTTAGCCTATTTTGTTTTAGTTCATTTTTGAGACGCGATCCAGTTCACGGAGACCATAAAAGAGCGCGACTGATTGTTTTATTTTAACGTTTTCTTATTGAGTTTACACAAATAAAAGTAGTTGCGAATGATGTATTTTTATTTTCTATGACCAGAAATGATAGAGTACTATTTTAAGTTGTTTTCCACTGTAGACAGAAAAACGCAAGTGTTCGCGCCCGCGCCTCCGTGCCGTGCAGCAAGCGCGCTCCACACTCTGCACAAACCCTTGCTTGGAAATGCGTCAAAACCTGTGTTCATTTGTAATATATTATATATATAAACTTTATTGCAGACACAAGTCCATATCCACCTTTTTCCTGGTTAGCGAATTTACCCATGATTCATAGCGGGTTTGACCCGGAAGCCGGTTGTCCTTTTCCGGTTCGAAGCTTGTGTACGTTCGATAGCTTGTAGCTTGCTATCTTGTTTGCTGTAAAAGCCGGTGTTTCTCCATGGATGAAGCACAAATGGACAAAAAACGGAGGTGGATACACACCATGGATGTTTTAACAAGTCGTGACGACAGCACCGTTACAGTCCCTCATCCATCCCTTCTGACGGAGTGGCTAGATGACATGAAGCAATGGCCCGATGTTAGCTACATCGACGTTGTTAATTACCTTTTATTTTCTGAAGGTGTTGATGGCGAAGAATTGCGTAATTACAAAAGCACAGAAGCATATACTTACTTGCATAGTAACAAAATAGGTACAGTATTGTTGAAGAAACACAGCGGGTTTATATTTTTGAAGGCAGCAGTTGAGCCCAGTCAGAGTGTCAATAAAGCTAAACATACAGCATGGGTAATGCTGAGAGAAAGTGGAGTCATTGAGACAGCCGGCTGCTCTTGCATTGCCGGGTTAGGGAAGTCGTGTAGCCATGCAGCAGCTATTCTGTGGAAGGTAAAAATAAAAAACTACATATGCACAGCACTTGACGAAATGTACTTTTACAATTTAATATAATTTATTGCATTTAATATACTTATGTATATTAAATGTTAATATACATAATACTAATATACTTATAATTTAATATACTTTATTTATCCACTTACTATTAACATTACTATTAATAATAACCAAGACAGTATTGATGCCATCATTGCAGGTGCAAAATGCAGTGATTGGTGGAAAGACAGGGCTTGCGTGTACAGATGAGCAGCGCAGGTGGAATGCAGGGACATCAAAGAACCTTGAGCCTAAACGTCTGAGTCAGATTAACTTCAGGCACCACAAGGCAGAACAGGAATACAGTGTTAACTGTAGGGCTGTAGCCAGTCAACCACTCCCAAATACACCACATCATGTGTCACACAAAGACTTCAGGGACAGTGTTGACAAAGCCCCCCTCCAACCACTTTTTGTCCTGAAGAACACTTTATTCGGGAAGTGTTATAATGCCTCACCATCAGCAGAACAACCTAGCACAAGTTACAGTGTTGATGACAAGATTCTTCAGCCACATCAGATACACAATAATGAGCTTAGCTGTAACTCATGCAAGGCATTCTACCAGGCATACGTTGAAGTTAGTGATGCCCAAGCAGCTCAATTAGAATTAGAAACCAGAGAGCAAAGTGCCTCTGATTTGTGGCACAATTGTAGAAAAATCAGACTTACAGCAAGTTCTGCAAAAAAGGTTCCCGTCCATGCAACCACAAGCAGTGACAAATTTCTATGTGAGCACATATACCCCTCATTTCGTGGTAACTATGCGACTAACTATGGAAAGGCAAATGAATGTAGAGCTTGCCAAGAGTTAAAAGAACAGGGCATGAGCATTACTCATAGGGGCACTGTTGTAAGTGTCCAAGAACCATGGCTCTCTGCCACTCCTTATGGGGTCATTGACTCATGTGTGCTACTGGAAGTAAAATGTCCAGTGCCAACCCAGCCCTCACTTACTGTACAGCTTACTCAGAAATGCAGTGATGTCAAACTAGTAGATGGAGAACTGCAATTGCAGAAAACGGGCAGTAGGGGGTATTACATGCAAATACAACTTACAATGTTTTGCACCGGTCTAAAATCTGCTACACTTTTGATCTGGACACCCGAAGAGCATGTTTCCCTGACAGTACAGTATGATGAGGCATTTGTGAGGGAGCAAGTCAAGCGATTGAGAGGTTTTTATTTCTCACGTATGCTACCTCGGCTTGTAGATGAATATGCTGCAGGACGATTTAAGCTAAATAAAAGATACATTGAGGTAATGGACAAGGTTCAGTGAACATCTGCACAAGTGGCATGACCATAAATGTGTGCCATACATTAAGAGAATCGGAGTTAAAATTGAGATACCTTTAGACTGTAAACATTCTTTCAGTGTTAAGCAAAAACATGCTGCCAGTCTTTATTTTTTTATGAAAAGATATGCAATGTGATTCTAACCATATATGTTCCTATAAAAAGAAAAACATTCACACGTCATAGTTGAAAATTTGATAACATTTAATGTAAGTAGTTTAATATATATATATATATATATATATATATATATATATATATATAGTATAATACCAGTTTGTATTATGTTGAAAAATACATACATATTCACATGCTGTACAACACAACAAATGTTCACATACACAAGTTTTATATATATATATATATATAATATTGTATATACATGGATCACATTAAATTATTAAGCTTCGTTAGGCCTATATACAGATCAGTCTCAGGTTGACACTAGTACTTCTGAAAGTTAAGTTGCACAAATTAAGGTAATGTTTATGTATGTTTAATGTATGCATTAGTTTAAGGTTGTTATTGCATTTCAGAAAATGTTTTCTTTAAAAACAATTCAATATGGCACTTAAAATGTTTAGTTTTTATATTGTAAGCAATGTAGGCAATAAAAATGTTGCTAATTTTCTGAAAATTAAACTAGCTCTTCAATTAAACAAAAGTGTTTCCTATTCCATCGAGTAATCTGATAATTGGTAGAATCCTCTAACTAAAATAATCGATAGCTGCATTCCTAATTTCGAATAAGATCCTCCCTCAGATTAACAAGAGCAGCACACACTCTTAGAATCTTGTCAATTTTTGGAGCCATAGTGATCGGAACAACCTGGGACAGAATTTTGTAAACTTTCAAACGCCGAATTGCTCTTTCCACATGAATTCTCACATGTGCAATTCGTCTAGTACTCGTCACCTGTTCCTCTGTTAGCTGTCCACGCTTTTTTGAAAAAGAAGGCATTACCAACTTCACCTTTATCTCAAACAGCAAGTCTTGTATCGTAAAGCCTCTATCTGCCATGACCTCATCTCCAGGCATTAAGTAGTCCAATATCCCTGAGTCCATAGTGATAAATTTGTCACTACATCGTCCTCCATACGCAGCAGAAATAAACATAATTAGTCCACATGGGGCAACAGCTACCAGGTATTTCACAGTGTTATGTGAATAATAATGACTGTATGTTTCTCCTCTGGAATCAAGGTTTTTGGGTTTCTGTAAAAGGCTCTCACTGCAGTCTAAAATACATGTTGTACTGGGAAAATTCCTCTTGAAGGCTGCAGGCATGGTTGCCTGAATCGTTTCTCTTGGAAGCCATGGAATTAGAGGTCGGAAAACTTCCTCCAGTTTGTCAATCCAATATGAGATTATCTTGCTAGCCATGCTCAGTGAAGCATGAAACTGTCTGCTTAGATCACCTATTACACGGTTTGTTTTTAATTTCATAAGTGTCATGAGAACTTGATCTCGAACAGGCATTGTAAATGAATTACTAGCATGTCCTTCCAGTGTTAATACAAGAACATCAAATGTTTCTAGATCTAGACCAGTGTAGAGCAAAGCATCCGCGTTACTTTGAAGCAAAAAGTAGGCAATGTCATCACACTGAGTCATCTTATCCTGCACATCTTTTCTGCTGGCTGCCTTGCAGTAATCATGATCTTGTTGGGCAGGGTCCTCCCACTGTGTATGGACTGAGTGTAACTGTTGGTGAATGGGAGTTGCAGAACTTGAGTTGCTGATCTGGTCTGAAGCAGTTGAGGACAGGCCCGCTGAGCAGTCTGACCAAAACAAAAGTATTGTCAAAGTTACACAGTAGTCCAACATGTCATAATTGACCAGTAAATTTATGTTTTGTATTAAATATCTAAAACTGAAAAGGTAACTAGCTCTCAAATAATTGTAGTGGTGTACAGGTAGACTATAATATTTGCCTATAATGTAGTGGAGTAGAAGAAAGTATATGAACTGATAATAAGTGAAACAAGTGACGAATGAAACCGCAAATTTTTCTGAGCTCATACAACACTGATATGTCAAACTAACGTTACATCAGCATGTACAGTATGAAGTACTTAAGCGTAACCCTAACGTCTGTAACGTTTTCTTATTAAAATGGTGTTTATCTGAAAAGTGTTTCAGCCGTCCCGGTTCTCCCATATCACGAAAAGGAAATACTAGTAACGTTAAATTAAAAGTAAGGTTTGGCTTACGTTACGTAATTTCAGTTTCCAGCCCAACGTTATATAACCAGTATTTATATATATATATCTTGCTGCATAGAACATGGAATAACTATAAAGTTACAGTTTAACTTACGAGGTCTGTCTTCGATGTCTTCATAGCTGCTGCTAGCCGTTTCCGACACAGTTAGCCGGACTAGCTTTCTCCTCGTCTTCGGAGGTGGTCGGTTGTAGCCCAGATAAAGCTCCGGATCAGGATGCAGTTCGGTTGGCTTTTTTTTAAAGAAATGGTAAGAGCAAACATACACTTTCTTTGGAGGGTGTTTTAGTTTCAAAGCTGCAAGCCACGCTGTTTTGCGTTCCTCATTCCTTGGCATGGAGTGCAAAGCATAGGGCGATGGACACGGACAGTTGTTGATGTTCGAAGCAAGACGTTTCCGATAAAATCGTTAATTTTCTTGAATTGTTATGGCAACCAACAACGGCACAAGTTGAACCTGAGCTCATATTAACAATAATTTAACACAGCTTATTCTAATAAAAGTAATGTTGCCTTCTCTATCATGGTACGCTAGCAACTAAGCAGGTAGAGGTTAGCCGCTGAACAGGAAACACAATACCGGAAAGCGGAAGTAGGTCAGCACCCATTGGTTGCTGGAGAAACAGGTGGATAACACAGCATAGAAAAGAGATACAAAAAATACATTAAAAATTCTATAGGAGATACAGGCTATTGCACCAATGTCGTCTTAACCTCGAAGTATGTCTATAACAGCTTTTAAGAGGATTGACTAGAGCCTCAATTATACTGTTTACTGAATTGTCCAGACGACCCAGAAAACCAAACATCAGTTGTCTCAAGAGCGCCTCCCAAGTCGGCACTCTATTAGACACGAACAGATGACTGGCACTATGCCACCTAGGGACACGAAGCAGCAATCTCATCGCATCATTGTATGCTACCTTGAGCCTCTGCATACTCTTTTTCTTATAATTAGACCACAATTGAGCAGTATATAGCGGTGTGATGTAGGTTCTAAACAAAGAGCACTTCACATTATCAGAGCACATTGAAAACCTCCTTATAAGCATGTTAGCTTGACAATAAATTTTACAGCGTTGACGGTATAGATCTTTGTCATCCGTCCAGTCATTGGATATAACATGACCTAAATATTTAGCTTCCTCACACACAGAAAGAGGGCTGTCTGACAGATAAAAAGTCGGAAAAGTTGATTTCTTGTCCTCATCACTTCTAACTACCATTATGTGGCTTTTTTTTAGCGTTATACTTTATATCATAATCAAGGCCATACTGAGAGCACACCTTCAGCATCTGCTGCAGCCCAGCACTATATGGACAGAGCAGGACCAAGTCATCTGCATACATAAGATGATTAACCGTAGTATTGCCCACAAGACAGCCAGTTTTTAGCCTATTTAACTGGTTTGATAATTCATCCATATAGACATTGAATAAAATAGGAGACATAATACCACCTTGTCTCACTCCATTGCTAACATGAAAAGGAGCAGATACAACATTGTCCCATTTAACCTGAAACATTTGATGGGCATACCAAAACACTAAAATTCTCACTAAAAATTTAGGGGCACCTCTATCTAACAGTTTTACAAACAATCGTTCATGATTGATTCTATCAAATGCCTTTGACGCATCAATAAAACATAAAAACATAGATGAATTCAGACTCGTGTACCTGGACACAATCTCTTTAAGAGCATAGATACACAAATCGGTTCCATGCCTTCTCTTAAACCCAAACTGATTATCAGCAGTAAGGACATACATTTCTAGCTTTGTTAGCAGTATTCTCTCCAGTACTTTAGACAAGATATTGGCCAAAGCAATTGGTCGATAGTTGTCAATACTGTTGAGCTTACCAGCCTTGTCTTTAAGCACAGGCAATAACATTACAGACATAAAAGTATTAGGCAGGACACCATGAACCAGACATCCATTAAAACACATAGACAACACTGGGCAGAGCCTATGGCTGGCATATTTTAGATGTTCTGCAGTAATGCAATCCATACCACAGGCTTTGTTGTTCTCCAACATATTGATGGCATCATAAATATCTGCTGCCCTAATTATCATATCTGCCGAGAAATCAATATGTTCATGATTGAGTCCAACTGTGTTACTTTTAACACAATTAAACAATTCAAAGTAGTGCTCTCGCCAAAGCTCAGCTATTTTTTCTGGGCTACTAATACCTTCAATATCAGCCGGTAAGGAAATCTTATTGTTATTCATTACTTTGACCTCTTGCCAAAAGTCAGTGAGGCTGTTTTTCTGTAACTTTCTGGCCAGCGAGTCTGCTCTCATTGTATTTTCATTTTTCTTAATAAAACGAAGTGCATACTTAACTCTAGCATTTGTCTGTTTTTTCATATCAAACAGTACCCCATGTCTAGGCTTACCTGCCTCTGCCCAGAGTCTAAAGGCCTCTCTTGCCTCATCATAATACCCAGCCACAAACTCATTCCACCCAGGTCTGATGTTAAGTACCTTACATTTCGTTTTACAAAAGGGTTCACTGGCAGCATTTAAACATTTCACAATACTATCATACATGGCACAGAGTTTTTCAACATGTTGCACATCCTTACAATTAACATCTGAGCACATTAGGGCCTCATGGGGCATAACAATATTATTTAAAAAACGTTCAGTTCGCAATGAGTATTCAGCCACCTCCTCTTTACTCAGCTTTGCCCAGCCAAGTTTACTTAAGGAATCTACATTATTATTTCTGGACAACAGAGGAACATTCTCAACATCTAACAGAGCAGCAATTGGTATGTGATCAGAGGTGGCAAGTTCATAGCAAATCTCCACATTTACCAGTGAAGCATGAGCATCAGCTGTGGTCACAACATGGTCTAACCACGATGTTGTGTTCCACGCTTCACTAACATAGGTAAAACTTGTATCAGGTAGCAGAGCTATACTTGATAGAATTAATTTAGACTCATCACAGAACTGCTGCAAGTGTTCTGCAAATAAAGATTTGCTATCTGACATGTCAGCATTAAAATCACCCATAACATAAACACAAGATGAACTATTATCCTCAATAAATGACTGAATAAAAGCTAACCTGTTCATAAATTCATCCTCATGCTCATATGATTCATACGGTGTATAAACATTTAAGACAGTAAATTTCTTTTCATTAAAATTACACTCCAGCCCTATTGCCCAGTCAACATTTAAGCGCACCACATTCACCATTGAATCATATTTGATGTTCCACAGTACTGCTACACCACCAGCTATCCTACCTCGAACCATCTTTGTACTAAGGTCAGTAGTGGACTCTCCAGCCCCATGAAAGTTCACATGTATAGTGTTCAGCTTATCCAAATCTTGTTTTGCCAGCCAGGTTTCTTGCAGGCACAAAATGTCACACTCATCCAGCATTGTGTCCACAACTAGACGTTTTGATCTATCAGTAGCAGTATGTCCTACTCGCAACCCACGGCAGTTGTATGAGACAACACGCATTTTAAGAAGTTTTATCATTCCCACCGGAGCAGTTGGCCTTCGCCCCGTTCTCGCCCACAACTACAGCAGGCACCCTGGCAACATTAACATGCAACAGCCCCTCATCTTGAGAGCGGGGGGCATCCTCTGGCCCAGACAGAGCTCCGTCTGCTCCTCTAGAGCGACAAGGCTCATAGTAGCGTCGAACAAAAGTCCCAGCGGGCCAAAGCTCCGGATCGTATAGCTCAGCCACGTCATTACATTCAGCAGAAATACAGAAGGAACTAAATCTACTCTGTGTCACCTCTATTTTTCTGCATGTCACTTGCCGATCCAGCTTCATTTTTAAGTATTCACCGAGAGTAAGTGCATCTACACTGAGATCAAACTTTGTAGCAAATACCTTAACCATCTTTGTTTTGACAGCCAGTATATTACTAACTACACCAGTCCCAATTATGCCAGTTTTCTTTCTCACATACCTCGCTGATGTTTTTACAGTGCAAGGTGTGGGGCTTCTATGGGCAGGATTCTCGAGTACTTGTTTTAGCCGAACCTGCTTCAGTCGGCGCCCATCCTTTACCACCATGCTCCACGGAGGCGTCTGCATTCGTCCCAGGGCTGGATCAACAGGCTGAACTGGTTGACTACAGCCAGTCTCACCATGCGTTGCTGTCAAACATCCGTCAGCCCCAGAAGGAGGGCAGGAGACAGGATCGCCCATTGGCTTCTCGATCACGGCCAAGGGACCTGTCACTCTAGGCGCAAGTCCCGGTTGTGTCTCCACAGCAGAGAGGCAGGTAGCCGAAAGAGTAGAAAGAGTATCGTCCGGGTCACGGTGCCCCTCCACAACAGACAGCCGGCTGTCGAGTTTCTCAGAAACCTCCCGCAAAGTTTCACAGGCAGCGACCTGAGTTCCCATAGTTCTTTTTAGGTAGTCAATGTCAATATTGATTTGCTGCATTTTCCCAAACAGCACCGACACATCAATGTGTTTAAATGAGACGGGGGGTAGTTCATCCAGGAAGTGCGATACAAATCTTGGGATATCTTCACCGCACTCATTAAGCGCTTGCATGCACATTTTGACATTGTTAATGTCCTTCTTTTGTCCCCTATGAGAGATCCATCTTTTATAGTGTGGAAGGAGCTCTGCCAAAACTGCCTTTGAAGCCTCAATCCACTCAAGAGCTGAAACTGCTCGTTACTATCGACACAATATCATCATTGCTTAATGTTCGCATTTTAATCACAATAAAGTTCAGCAACTCGTCTTCGACTATAACTCTACCGTGTTCAGTATGGTAAATCTCTGGTTTAATTCGAGAAAACTCTCGTGTACATTCTCCCACAGCATGCCGTACAGCTGTACCAGCCACCATCTTTTAATAATCTTAGCCCTGTATTATTATTGTCTAACCAGTAGGCCATTATGACTGACATTTGACAAATTGCTTTGTTCCTTTTTTGGATAAAAGCGTCTTCTATCCAAACTGTAGGCTAATAATAATGACAATTATTATTTGCGTTTATAAATGAGTTCACTTAAGACGGTAATATGTTTATCATAAAATAATGTATTAATGTTTTATTTTTATATAACCTAACATTTAAAGTTTTTGAATTGTTTTTGGCTAGTCTTTTATTGCTTATATTATAGGCTACTGAGCTTTTTCCTTCCAGGAACAAATCCGCGAGTAGCTACATTTTACAGCCTATACGGCTTATAAACTGAGGAGACGAATTGCAAAAACGTTTTGTTTTTGTTTGTTTTTTTCACAGGTGACTTCCCAGGCTCAGTAGGCAATTATCTAAATGTTCTAATTATCTAAACGCAAATAAAATTGAGAAATAAAATTTCGTAAAACGGAAAAAAGTTACGTCACTTATTTGATTTTCAATTAAATATCTAAGCATTGTATAAAAGGAAAATAAGTCTGTATGTGAATATTGTTACGGCTGATCAGGAACGAACGCAGACAGTATGCGATTACACAAAGTTTATTTACAGACAAAACAGAAAAACAAAACCCACGAGGGGGCAAAACAGGACTGGAACAGGGTTTACAAAACTAGGTAATGACTTGACGGTAAAATAAAACAGCAAACGAAGAGACAGAACTTCTCTGAATACAATACACTTGACAGGGTACTCACGAGGATGGCAAAGACTAGCAAAGCACTCAGACAGGAATCACACGGTAACAAGAAGTAGGCCTATAACACACACGATGTATAACAAGATATAACAATGAACCGACACAGGACAGCAAACACAAGGGGATCATAAAGGGAACACTAATGACAAGGACAGGTGAAACTGACTAGACAATCAAGACGAGACGAGGATAACAAGGGGGCGGAGTTACATAACGCGACAACATAAGCACATGGCCAAACAGCTGGCCATGCGCTCGCACACAAAACATGATTCTGTCATGATCCTGCCTTAAGACCAGGGAAAATCAAGAACACAAAGGCAGAACCATGACAAATATTGTTTCACCAGTCTAAAAACGAATAAAGAAGAAAGCATGTTTTTAGTTAAAAAAGGAATAAGGAATGGACGCAAAAGTACACCGAAGGTAGTGGGAGGGACTATTGTGAGTTTAGAGGGCACGTCAGCCAGAGCTGTAGTGTGTATGTGAGTGAGTGTGTGAGGTTACTACCTGCTGAACAGAGGGTCGCCTAAAGAAGGATCTGAAGTGCCGGTGTTTCGGCTACAAAAACCCGCCGAACTGATCCGAAACCAGCCGAATTTGTATCCACCCGCCCAAACCCATTTTTGCCCGCAAAATAGATTGCTAAACCGCCCAATTGGGCGGGAAACCGCCCAATCTGGCAACCCTGCCCAATCCCCGTCTAACTTGTGGGCGGAGTTACCCTCACTGAATCAACCTAATTGGTCAAATCTACATCTGGAGTGCGATTTCATCATTTCCATTGGGCAAGTTTTTCTGCAGTATGCCATATATCCCATCCCATTTAATATAATTTTAATATTATTGCGTTTCATAAAATCAAAACAATTTATTTGATCATCTAAGGGATTTTTTTATTTTTTTATTTTTTTTCACTATTGCTGTTGAATTGGGTTCTATTTTGGCCCTGGGTTACAATAGGTTACTGTAAAGCTACGTCTTAGTTTGTGCTTATCTTGGCGAAAGCCGAGTACAAATCAGCATGAGGTTTAACATCTACTCTCGTGTAATGGAAATCTTAACATTTCAATGCAAGTCCATTTTGAATACATTTAACCTAAAGAAATCCTGACGTTGTTTGTACACACCCAGAGGTGATCATAAACTCCTCCTTCTTACAACACTAACCAGGAAGAGACTGTCAGGGTTGCCAGATTGGGCGGTTTCCCGCCCAATTGGGCGGTTTTGCAATCTATTTTGCGGGCAAAAATGGGTTTGGGCGGGTGGATACAAATTGGGCTGGTTTCGGATCAGTTCGGCGGGTTTTTGTAGCCGAAACACCGGCACTTCAGATCCTTCTTTAGGCGACCCTCTGTTCAGCAGGTAGTAACCTCACTCACTCACATAGGCCTACACACTACAGCTCTGGCTGACGTGCCCTCTAAACGAGAGGCATCCAGCTGCAGCCCCGCAGACTCACTTCTTGCTAGACACCAGTGGCTGGACACCAGTGGATGGACAGCAGACGTAATTTCCGTATCTTCATTCACTTTTCAAATTGACGTCATTTCCGTATCGTCATTCACTTTTTTTAAATTTGACGCTAAATATAACGTTAAATATAAGCATGCTCATTCTAATCATATTGTACATCTGTTCTTGCTTTAGGTGTGGTGAATGTCAAAAAACTGCCCCAGGCTGTAAGAGACATGTGTGTCCCTTTTAAAATTGTGCAATGCAGAAATTGCAGATGTTTTTTCAAAGACTGGATGGGGTTCTGTGGAAACGGAAGACGTGGAGACCTGCGAGGGTTTTATACAGACCCTGAATTTCCTGAGCATTGCCCAGACTGCCAGTTTTAGGGGGCAGGAACGAGGTGTGGTGTGCACAGTGTGCAATAGTTTGTTTGGAACTGTTCATGTTTTATTTTCTCTTGAAATAGGGACTTCCCCCACAACCTTGCGGGCCTAACTGTGGCATCTTCATTCTGATGGTCAGATTTGACTAATTTTACTAATTAGATTGTGTAATTTCTAATAAATATTGCAAAACCATGAAGTGTTAATTTGATCTGGATTGTTTGGTAAATTGTCTGATCATGTGAATCTACATATATTTTAAAAAACAGAAGCGGTTACATTTACAAAAAAAAAAAAAGAATTGAATATCCAAATGGGCAAGGCAAAAAAACTGTGGTCAATTAACATGTACAAATCTGTTGTATTGACAAAACGTTATAGTCCATTGATCCAGGCTGAATTTAAGTCACAAAAAATAGTGATATGATCTGAACAATTTTCAAGGTGGTTCTTGTGAATGCAGTTTGCATGACTTATTGATGTTATAATATTAAGTATATTATTGAGAATTGTTTTATGTAAAGAGATATGATAAAGATCATATTTCAATTTGCACACATCTTTTATATTATATATTTTAAGTCATAAAAGTAAGATGACAATACGGAAAAGACGTGTGCAATTAAGCCTGCAAAGAATGCTGTCTATCCACTGGTGAAAACAGAAAATAAATATGCTGTCTATCCATAGGTGAAAATATAAAATAAATATATGTCAATCCAGCTGTGAAAACGGAAATTAGCGGCGAAACAGAAATGACGGAGAAAATGGAAATGACGTAGGCTGTCTATCCAGTGGTGTCCAGCCAGTGGTGTCTAGCCGGAGGTGAGTCTGCGGGGCTGCAGCTGGATGCTATTGGTCTAAACTCACAATAGTCCCTCCCACTACCTTCGGTGTACTTTTGCGTCCATTCCTTATTCCTGTTTTAACTAAAAACATGCTTTCTTCTTTATTCGTTTTTAGACTGGTGAAACAATATTCACATACAGACTTATTTTCCTTTTATACAATGCTTAGATATTTAATTGAAAATCAAATAAGTGACATAAAACTTTTTTCCGTTTTACGAAATTTTATTTCTCAATTTTATTTGCGTTTAGATAATTAGATAATTCGAACATTTAGATAATTGCCTACTGAGCCCGGGAAGTCACCTGTGAAAAAAACAAACAAAAACAAAAAAACAAAACGTTTTTGTAATTCGTCTCCTCAGTTTATAAGCCGTATAGGCTGTAAAATGTAGCTACTCGCGGATTTGTTCCTGGAAGGAAAAAGCTCAGTAGTAGCCTATAATAAGCAATAAAAGACTAGCCTAAAACAAAAACAATTCAAAAACTTTAAATGTTAGGTTATATAAAAATAAAACATTAATACATTATTTTATGATAAACATATTACTGTCTTAAGTGAACTCATTTATAGTTATAAACGCAAATAATAATTGTCATTATTATTAGCCTACAGTTTGGATAGAAGACGCTTTTATCCAAAAAAGGAACAAAGCAATTTGTCAAATGTCAGTCATAATAGCCTGGTTAGACAATAATAATACAGGGCTAAGATTATTACAAATGAACACAGGTTTTGACGCATTTCCAAGCAAGGGTTTG
This sequence comes from Tiaroga cobitis, assembly GCA_030578255.1. NCBI lineage: Eukaryota > Metazoa > Chordata > Actinopteri > Cypriniformes > Leuciscidae > Tiaroga > Tiaroga cobitis. Next base: position 51,909,656 of record CM060604.1, on the reverse strand, counting down.
TGCAGAGTGTGGAGCGCGCTTGCTGCACGGCACGGAGGCGCGGGCGCGAACACTTGCGTTTTTCTATCTACAGTGGAAAACACCTTAAAATAGTACTCTATCATTTCTGGTCATAGAAAATAAAAAATACATCATTCGCAACTACTTTTATTTGTGTAAACTCAATAACAAGAAAACGTTAAAATAAAATAAAACAATCAGTCGCGCTCTTTTATGGTCTCCGTGAACTGGATCGCGTCTCAAAAATGAACTGAAACAAAATATAGCCTATGTAGGCTAAAGCTTGAAATGTCCACTTTTAAACGAACAAATTCGAATCGAAAGCAAATACAGTCTGATAATAATCCATATGAATTTCTTATAAGGCGCATCCGCGGATATGTTTCCAGTCGATTTAGAAAATACTAGTTTATTAATAAACAATTAAAATGCCTAGTTACATTTCAGAAACATTTATTAATAGACTATCAATCATCTATAGCCTTAGAAGTTTGGCCTTAGAAAACCATTTTGTCCATATTAGCCTAATTTGTGAATATTTTAAATGTTTAATAAAGGGGCAAAAAGTCATAAACAGAAATCTGAAAATACGTCTATATATAGGCATATATTTGCGCAGTGTTATAGCGTTAACGTTATAGGCCTACAGTTCAAATTCAAATTTTGGTGTTAAACTTTGCGTTTAAAAAATACAACAACCGTCCATTTTTAATTTTTTACGGGTTAAAAAAGGAAAAACGAATGGACGCAAAAGTACACCGACCAATGGGTCGTTTTAAAGCTTGTTTATGATGAAACAAACAAAAAAATAATAGGCTTGTTTGAGATGAGCAAAATCTGCGCAGAACCGATCACCGGTGATCAGCGCGAGATGCATGCCGGTTAGAAATGTGTCCGAGTGCGGTCCGCCTTGCTCTGATGTCATGCCGACGTATGTCAAAAAACTCTCGCGACCGCAAGGCGCATGTGTCGGATTCTGCAGTCGCGCGCAGTTGCTCTCCACCGACTGCGCTGATCAAAAGCATGATGGGAAACGACTTGCTGACGGCACAGCTTAATGCTCATTGGTTTAAACAACCGTGATGTATTGTTCTCTTTTAAAATGTTTGATTTTAAAACTCTGATATCATGTTTTATGTGTATAAATTATGTGTGGATATCCCCAAACTCTCTGACAGTGCGATCTATGTGATGTAATTTTTTTTTTTAATTTAAAATAAAAACACATCTGTATTAAAGAAAAAATGATTCATAAACATGTAGGCCTATTTAAAATGGAATTAAATAAGTACTTTGGGTGTCTTGTTCATTATATTTATTTTCATATTCAAGCAACAAAACTTAAATTACATCCAGTTTATTAGCAACACCGTGCACAAGTGTGAATCCCGTGAATCCCGCGATATCCGCATTCCCACAGGTGTCAGATCCACTGCGAGAAGAGAGATCTGTCCGTCTTGCCTGCGCTTTTTTCACTCCTCCTCTCACTGCAGCCGCCTACTCTCGACTACATTTCAGGCGAGGCAAGGCGCATCTCAAACAAGCCTAATAATTGGGCGGTTTTTTGTGCATTCTCGCGGGTTTTGACGAGGTTTTGGGCTGGAAAACGTGGCTGGCATCTGGCAACCCTGCTTGTTATTTCTCCTTTCTGTCACACCGACTTTGGCTCAACAAAAGCAATAAAGAATAAGCAATCGATGGAGAACAAAGAGGAGAACTTTACAGAAGGATTTTTGTGAAGTTCAACAGACAGCAGATCTTTGATTCTCATTGTGATTCACTTTTGAAAACCGTCGTTCAGAAAGTGAAAGTAAAGTTTAGTTTGCGAGACTCAAACGGTGAAAATGGCCTCAGCAGCTGAAGATGATTATATTTGTCCTGTTTGCTGTGAAATCTTCAAGGTTCCTGTTCTTCTGTCCTGCAGTCACAGTTTCTGTAAAGAGTGTCTACAACAGTTCTGGAAAACTAAGAAAACACAGGAGTGTCCTGTCTGCAGGAGAAGATCCTCAAGAGATGATCCTCCATTCAATCTAGCGTTAAAAAACTTGTGTGAGTCGTTCCTGAAGGAGAGAAATGAGAAACGTTCATCAGGATCTGAGGAGATCTGCAGTTTACACAGTGAGAAACTCAAACTCTTCTGTCTGGAGGACAAACAGCCTGTGTGTTTAGTGTGCAGAGACTCAGAGAAACACACCAATCACACATTCAGACCCATCAGTGAAGTGGTTTCATCATACAAGGTAAGACAAATGTTTCTTGTTTAACATTTAAAGAACAATAATTAGTCATAAACATAGATATCATCACATTCATGCATTATTATTTCAATGTCATTTTACTCAACTTTATATGACATTTACTGTAAAAGTATTTGCCCAACCTGATTTCTTATGTTTTTGTGTCTCATACTAAATAGTGGGGCCTTTTTCATAGAGATCATTATTTTGAAAAAAAAAAAAGAGCACAATTGAGCGACATCTTTAGTTCAGCCTCATTGGAGGGTTTTCAAGCATGAACTGCCTGTTTAAGGTCCTGCCACATCTTCTCACTTGGTTTCAGCTCAGGCCTTTGACAAGTCACTCCAAAACTGTAATTGTGCTTTTTTGAGCCGTTCAGAAGTGGATTTACTCACTATTCTCTGAATCATTGTCTTGTTGCTTGAGCTTCAGTTTGCAGACTAAAGATAGGATATTGTGCTTTAGCATTTACTGATAGAAAGCAGAAAAATTCAGTTTCTACAATGTTGTTCTTGGCCTTTAGTGACTTTGAGCCTCTTCTGGGAAGGTTTGCTACTGTGGTGAGTTTTTGGATATAATGGCTCTCGCTGTGGTTCTTTGAGTCCAAGAGCCTTTGAGAAAGCTTTGTAATCCTTCACAGACGGATGTATTTCAATTACCGTCTTCATCATTATTCCTGGAGTTTCTTTCACCTTTGTCAATTGTGTGTTACTGTTTAAGACCTTTTAACCAACTTCATGCTGTTGAAAAAGTCCTATTTAAGTGTTTATTTGTTTGAACATCTGCAGTGATCAGGACTGGTTGTGTTTAGTCCAGCTGAACAACATTATAAATATAGTTTCATAGATCTGAGGAATTAGTAACTATGGGGCCAAATACATGATCACGCAGGCCCAGTTAGTATTGGATAACTTTTTTTGCTTCAGTAAATAACATTGTCATTTACAAACTGTACTTTGTGTTCACTCAGGTTGCCTTTGTTTTATGGTTAGTTTTAATTTCTGATTCAATTTAGTATGAGATTTACAGAAAAACCGAAGATATCAGGGTGGGGGTAAATACTTTTGCACAGAATTGTATGATCATCTGTATTTTCTTCTCTTCACTGTAATCTGGTGTTTAATGTATTTTTGTTCAATTCTAGGAGGAGCTCAATACAGCACTGAAGTCCTTACAACAGAAACTTCAACACAATGAAGAAGAGAAAGGAGAGTTTGAGAAAACAGCTCAACACATCAATGTGAGGAAACAGAATCAAGAGTCATTTTCATTACAGCTCTATGATCACTTTATACCGTAATGAATTGATATATTTAATATAATGAATTCCAGTTGATTATTTATTTCTGTAAATGACAAGCAGCTTCTGCTTCTGGATCTGTTATATGTCGGGTATCTGAGATTTGTGTTGATTGAGATGACTGAAGTGAATGTGATTTGATTTCAGTCTCAAGCTGAGCACACAGAGCGTCAGATTAAAGAAGAGTTTGAGAAGCTTCATCAGTTTCTCAGAGACGAAGAAGAAGCTACAATCACTGCACTGAGGGAGGAAGAGGAGCAGAAGAAGCAGAGGATGAAGGAGAAGCTGGAGGAGATGAACACACACATCTCAGCTCTTTCACACACAATCAGAGACATGGAGGAGATGATGAAAGACAATGACGTCTCGTTTCTAAAGGTGACAAATCAATCTGGCTTCATTCTCTGTGCATAAAACAACTTGTATAGAGAGACTCATTGACAGTGAGAGTGTTTGATAAGATATTAAAATGTTTTCAAACTCTATATTTTCCAGAACTATAAAGTGTCGATGGAAAGGTAAGTGAGCTGCTCGTATCTCTTCTCTCAGTGGATCTGAACTCAAATTCACTGCAGTTCTGACTCCTGAATGTTCCTCAGAGTCCAGATCTCACAGCCGGATCCACGGATGAGTTCTGGAGCTTTGATTCATGTGTCGCGTTATCTGGGTAACCTGCCGTTCAGAGTCTGGAAGAAGATGCTGGAAACTGTCCAACACAGTGAGTCTCGGCAGATTTCACACAGTGCAGAAGATAGTTCAGATAGAAACACACACAACATCAACATTCGATAGAAATATATATATATCAGAGCTGCCAACTCTCACGGATTCAGCGTGAGACTCACACAATTGACACTTTTCATACGCTCTCACGCCACACATCCATTTTCTCACACAGATATAAATCGCGAAGCAAAGAGGACACGACACCGACAGACCAGACAGAGCAGGTCACTTTTGATATGGAACAAATTCTCAGCTCTCGAAAATGTATGAAATTTAAACAATAAACACTGTTTTGGCGGTTTTAAATGTGACCGATCGCAGTAGCGCCTCAGTTCAAGCGGCACGTAAACCGATCATCTCTCTTTACTACTAGTTAATAGTAAATAAACACGAATAAACAATAATAGGTATGTTGAAAGATAGAGTACAACTTATCGAAATGTAAATGCCTCATGCATAACATTGATCAATCAGTGTTTTTCAACGATCAATAAAACAGCTGGAGAACAATGTCACATAACGTTATATTTACCTCAGGACAGCCATTTAATGATCATAGCACGTAAGTTGGCTAGAAAAATGTTTATTTTTTTAAATATATTTAGTATTATATTTTTACTATAAAGTGGTTATTATAATAATAACCACATTATATTTAAGTTGAGTTGTTATTTTTAACCTTTAATAATACCAGCTGACAGGGGTCTCTGCAAGTTTACAGCATTATGTGAGAATTTCTTTCTTGAGAAAAATTTACATGTATCTACTGTACTATTTATCCAAATGAATCGATATTGAATCAAGATTGGAATCAAACCACAAGAATTGAAATGAATTGAAATTGTAAAATGTGTATCAAGCAATAATAAAAGCAGTAGCCTACCAGTCATTGCACCATGTAAACATGTTGTCACTAAACTTAATAAAATGTTTTGATAAAATTATGTTTGGTTAGGCTACCAAAATGTTTTGACGTCACAATAGCCTACGATGAAAGTTTTTTTTTTTTTATGTTTTACATTTACATTTCACATCATATCTCATCCTGTAATCTGATGTTCTTCTCTTTGCAGCTCCGGTGACTCTGGATCCAAACACAGCAGATCCTCGTCTCACACTCTCTGCTGATCTGACCAGTGTGTCGTTCAGTGATGAAGATAAAACACTTCCTGATAATCCAGAGAGGTTTGATGAGTATCCATGTGTCCTGGGATCTGAGGGCTTTAACTCAGGAACACACTGCTGGGATGTGGAGGTTGGAGACAATACAAGCTGGATTCTTGGAATAACCACAGCATCAAACCAAAGGAAGGGAGAGGATTTCTTTAAGTCTAATGTCTGGAGTGTGTGGTACATAAACAGCAAATACATCTCACAATCCCCAGAGCACTTCACTGTCTTTCCTGTTAAACAGAAGCTCCAGCGTGTGAGAGTTCAGCTGGACTATGACAGACGAACAGTGTCATTCTCTGATCCTGTAACTAACACACATTTACTCACATTCAGGACGTCCTTCACAGAAACTGTCTTTCCATTCTTATGTAAAGCCTGCACAACTCCTCTGAGGATATTACCAGTTAAACTGTTTATTACAGCAGAAAATCACAGTTAAATCTGATTCTGCTTTACATTAATACAGTTTTGCAAATTATGCTTCAATAATAACACTGTAATCAAAGAGTCTCATTGATCAATCACACTTAAAGCTGCAGTAGGGAGTCTTGAGATAACGTTGACTTAGCCTGAAAATTTGAACAAGCACAACTTCCAGGTCCCACCCCCTTGCTCTCTGCTGCACTACAGCCCTCCCTCCACAGCTCGTCCTCCACAGCGGAGCCTGTCGTGAACGCGCAGGCTAGTAAACAGGGCCACCGATGACGGCGGATAAAAAGTTATATGGCACGTTCACTAATAGGGACTAAACGTCAATAATATGCTTTACATTGACTATGGCCTGCCCATACTTTGACTACAAACTTGGTCCTCAAATCATTATGTATTTTGCAATAGGCTACATGTAACTTTATAACGTTGCACTCTTTCTATAAGTTATAAATAGCTAGTAAGATAACGTTAATATAACGGTAACTAACGTTACAGTATGTAAGTAATTATTCTAGCGATATATAATGCTAGATAAGGTGTGCTAGTACATTATTTCAGCAACATGACAAGCCAGTGAATTAGCAGGTTTCAATTGTTGCTTAGCAGAGTGCGTGACATTTTATCTACATGTTAGTTTTGACACCGAGTCAATGGGCTCTGTGTAATTCTTTCTTTTTCGCTTGTTTATCGTCATCTGTCCTTTTCCTTTTACCTCTTTGTTTTATGAGCAGGTGTCACTCGAGAATTGGCAGTTTAGGTTGTTTCTCCGTCATAAGCACAGCTGCAGCACGACGGCAATCTTGAGTTTGAATGACGGCTCGCGCTCCGGCGCTCGCGCTGTGCAAGAGAGGGGTGTGATCAGCGCGTACACGAGCGTGACTGACACTGCTAAGACACTCCTCCTGGCTCTGATTGGTTGTTTCTGACCGGGAGCGTGTATTTCTTGCAAATGGCAATAGGACCACTGGGAGGAGCCAAAGAAGCTTGATTTTTACACAGATTATCTGTCTCATATTCTACTGTCAGGACATAATGACAGATTTAGCAAATACATGTTTTCAAAAGTTACCTACTGAAGCTTTAATGTAAAATTTAGAGCCAATTTTACCCTTGTGTTTCCTTAAGGACAAGTTTGTCTCTCTGTTTTTTTTTAATATTTTTTTCCTGTGTTAATGCCAACTGCATCAATTTTGGCACAAGTGTGTATTTTAATTGTAATTTCCACATTTCTTCTCATAAATCACTGGGTACACAACATATTTACACTCAGGACCTTAAGGACAAAAATGTCCCCATTGAAACCCATTAAAACTGCCAATTTCTTTTTATCACAGGGCCATTTAACTATACAATGATACAGTCTTTGTTAATATACCTGGGAAGGCTTTAAAATAATAATTCTTTTTTTTAAATGTACAAGATGGTGCCGTTTTCTCAGGTTTGGCCTATAAAGTGAATACTCACTTTTTTCCTGTTTTCTTCTTCTTCATATTAGAGTCAATTGTATAAATGATTGTGTAATAATTGTGTTTGTGTTGCTGTGAGGTTTGTGTATGTACTAAAAATTGTATTCATGCATGTAATAGTTGATAAAGAAAAATTATTGTATTGTAAATCCCAAATCAGTTATTATTATAAATGCAAAACTTAAAGCAGCAGTCCGGCGTTTTTCCTCTTTGTCTCCATCTCTGTTCGAAATCTGCAATTGCAGTCATTCGCGGATTATCAACTTTACGTGAGTTGTGCTTCAACACCCTCGACACGGCACAGCGCGGATGGACACAGTGTTTGAGGAGAGTGTGTGTGTCAGTCACTGCGCCGGTGTGGATACTGGCATTCAGAATCACAGATTATACTTTTTGGAAGTATGACCAACATAAGAAGTTTCACCAGAAACTGTCCTCTGAACTAGCAACATCCACTGTTGTTCTGGTTCTGACATTGCAGTAAATCGCGCTGATTAAATCTAACAATCGCTTATAAGTTATCATATCACATAAAACCGTGCAAATTATACTGTGTTCTCAAATTGTTAAAGCTACACTGTGTAACTTTTTTAGTTTATTCTTAGCTAAAAACACTTAGTTCTTTCAAAAATATATGTGCTCATTAATGTATATTTACTTCGTTCAAGTAATAAAGTATTCTCGTGAGTGTATAATATGCCATTGAAAATACATACGGGTGAGGGGTTCTAATGTCGGTCGCCATGTTGCCCCTCCATCTTGAAAGTACAGTAGCGAAATCGAAATTGAGAGGAACAGAAACTAATATTCACTGGATGGTCATATACCTTTTCACCGCTAGATGGGGCTAAAAATCACACAGTGTAGCTTTAATGTTAACAACGTCAGCATTGCGTGACTACATGTAATGCCCTTCAGATATTATCCTTGTTTTCGCATGGATCGGTTGCGGTCTCTTTTTTCTGTAGCCGCTCCGAAGTCCGAGCGAAGTCTTCTGCATGTTACAGCGGGTGAATCTGTTGTCACTGGTGATCGTCGTTTGAACCTTTCTGGATCCGCCATCAAATTAATACATTTAATTATATCAAGTGCTGTGAGAAAAGGCCACAAATCTCCACCTCCAACATCCTCACACGCAATATAGCCTACTAGCCGAGACTCCTTTATGTGTACAGATGTGTGTGTGTGTGTGTGTGTGTGTGTGCGTACAGATGTGTGTGTGCAGATGTGTGTGTACAGATGTGTGTGTGTGTGTGTACAGATGTGTGTGTGTGTGTGTGTGTGTACAGATGTGTGTGTGCAGATGTGTGTGTGTGTGTGTGTGTGTACAGATGTGTGTGTGCAGATATGTGTGTACAGATGTGTGTGTACAGATGTGTGTGTGTACAGATGTGTGTGTACAGATGTGTGTGTGTGTGCGTGTGTGTGTGTGGGTGTGTACAGATGTGTGTGTGCAGATGTGTGTGTGTGTGTGTGCAGATGTGTGTGTACAGATGTGTGTGTTCAGATGTGTGTGTGTGTGTGTGCAGATGTGTGTGTACAGATGTGTGTGTGTGCAGATGTGTGTGTGTGCAGATGTGTGTACAGATGTGTGTGTGTGCAGATGTGTGTGTACAGATGTGTGTGTGCAGATGTGTGTGTGTGTGTGTGTGTACAGATGTGTGTGTGTACAGATGTGTGTGTGTACAGATGTGTGTGTGCAGATGTGTGTGTAAAGATGTGTGTGTGTGCAGATGTGTGTGTACAGATGTGTGTGTGCAGATGTGTGTGTACTTGTCTACCTATCTAAGTGGGGACCTTGGTGTCGTTATGTAGCACGCCCGCCGTCCGACTGGCGTTGCTGCAGTAAATTAATTCTGTTTGATAAAACAATGAGACAGACCAAGTTGTGCTGTTATCAGTAACGAGTCGCTCTGTAATGGCGGCTTCTTCTCTGCGACTCAAAGTTACTCACATAGTCTCCGATCAGCACATTGTCTCCGCCTACTGTTCACTGAGGGTATTACTCATCACAAGTTCAGCATAATAACAGTAATTGAAACAATATCATAAACACAATAAAATAAATCAAATACATAAAGAAAAATATAATTATTCCTGTGACTATACATACAGGGTGTCACACTCTCCCCGACAAAAAAAAATGGCTCCAGACAACACTGACCCTTTAACTCTTATAAACAGTTTACTCAATAACACAAACCTTCTCCTCACCTTGTAACCAATTTCAAGATTTCTGTGTCATGTGTAATATATGTGTTCATTGTTCACATTCATGTGTGTGTGTGCGAGTCTTAACCCTGTTTTCTTGTAGGCACTAATTCTCTAGTATCCACTAAAGGCAGCATAAGGTGATAAGGTAGGATAAGACCCTGTCTGATAAGGAAATGTAGGTAGGACGTGAGCACAAGGCACACATACTGGCCCCTGTACCCCAGAGTAATATGGTAACTGCTGTGTCTGCATAAATTGAGCAGCCCCTATCTCCGTAGGCAGTTCATAATTGGGCTGACCCAATGAGGGGTAAGTGAAGACCCGTGTGGGTTTTCTTTCTCTGCTTGATCTTCTTATATATCCATCTCCTCCGGAGTTTCCCATTGGACTAACCCTTTGTCTTTCTTCCTCCACAGGTACCATCTCTCCCAGCTCATCATTCATCCTCTCAGATTCTGGTGCAGCAGGTAAATCAGTCAATGAGTGAGTTGTCACCGGCTCAGGTAAGTATTCTTCCTCTATTCCTAGAGTAATCTCTCCATGCCTCGCAGGTCCATCCTCACTATTTCTCCGTCTCCAATCTCCTCTTTCGTAAGTGTAATTTGCTTCCTCGGGCTCTCTTGCCGATTTTAACAATCTTGGTTTCCTTCCCTTAGGTCTACATGACTCATCAACCCCCGGAGGTGGCGGGTCTACAGGTAGGTCATTAACCAGGTGAAGCAGGTTTCGATGCAAGGTACGTATCATTGCTGGATTTTGACCTCCACTGAACTCAGGGTACACTTGATAGACCGGTCCATCTCCTATTCTTTCTTTGACCACGTGCACTGTTCTCTCCCAGTATGATCTTAGCTTTCCAGACCCGCCCCGTTCACTTAGGTTACGAACCAGAACTCGATCTCCTGGTTGCAGCACAACACCCCGAAGGTGCTGGTCATAATATTTCTTGTTCCGTGCGCTCGCTTGTTTACTGTTGTCCGAGGCTAGTTTATATGCATCCGCCATCCGGTGTGCCCATTTCTCTGCATAATTTCGAGGTGAGTAATGGTCATCCTCTGATTTTAGTCCAAACAACAAGTCGACGGGCAAGCGAGGGTGACGTCCATACAGGAGGAAGAATGGAGAGAACCCCGTCGCTTCGTGTTTAGTGGAATTATAAGCATGCACTACCTTCGGGAGGTGGTCTTTCCATCTATCCTTTTCCTTCTCTTCCAGCGTCCTCAACATTTGTAGCAGAGTGCGATTGAAACGTTCCGCTGGGTTTGATTGGGGGTGATAAGGTGTTGTTCTTGAGTTACTGACCACTGTTAACCGCTGCAAAGTCGCGAAGAGATGGTTCTCGAATTCACGGCCTTGGTCGTGATGAAGCCGGCAAGGATAGCCAAATCTTGGGATATAGTCGTTAAATATCCTCTCAGCCGCTGTCCTTCCAGACTTGTCTCTTGTCGGGTACGCCTGGGCAAATCTGGTAAAATGGTCCACCAACACCAGAATATATTCATATCCGCCCCGACTCCGCTCCAGGTGCATATAATCGATGGACACCAAGTCCAGTGGACAACTTGAGGTAAGACTTCCCATCGGAGCTCTGATCTTCACGACGGGTTTCTTCTGCTTCACGCATCGGTACTGCTGGGTTACATAGTGCTCAATCTCCTTTTTCATAAAAGGCCAGTAGAATCTGCTCCTTGCCAAGTCTAGAACTCGTTCCGTCCCTACATGACCCATGTCGTTGTGCAACTGTTTCAAGGCCAACTGCTTAAACTTAGCTGGAAGAACAAGTTGAGATCTGTGACTGGTCTTACGATAGAGCAGGTCCTCTTCAAGATCCAGTTTTCTCCACTCATACAACAGTCTCTTTAGGTCTCCTTTAGCAGTTTTCGTCATTTCAGATGTCAGTTCTCCACCACTCTCCTTTAATTTTATCACCTTACCAACAACAGGATCTCCCCTCTGGGCAGCTTTCAACTCAGAGCGGTCAAGTGTCGTGAGACTCTCTCCAAAATGGCACTCTGCATTCTCTTGACGTGCATTAAGAGCCGCAACCCAGGCAACTTCATTCTCTTGGTCAGCCCGACTTCCTTCCCATGTAGCCAAGACCACCTCCTCTGTGAGAACTTCGGTACAGGCGGTCATAAACTCATTGATATCGAGGGGACAACGAGAGAGCATGTCCGCGTCCGCATTCATTTTGCCTGGTCTGTACCGAATGTCAAATCTGAAGTCTGCCAATTCTCCCACCCACCTATGTCCAACAGCGTTGAGTTTGGCCGTTCTGAGGACATACGTCAACGGGTTGTTGTCTGTGAAGACTGTAAAATGTGGCGCATAGAACAAATAATCGCGGAACTTCTCACAGACAGCCCATTTAAGTGCCAGGAACTCAAGCTTTCCGGAGTGGAGTCTATAACTTCTCTCGGCGGGAGTCAACGTTCCGGAGCCATAGCCAATAACTCTGAGTCTGCCCTCTTGCTGTTGGTACAGCACAGCCCCGAGCCCCTGTTCGGACGCGTCTGTATGGAGCACAAATGGGAGTTCAAAGTTCGGGTAAGCAAGTACCGGGGGGGTTGTTAGAGCCCCAATGAGTCTCTCCAACACACCTTGGTGCACACTCATCCACTCTACTTTTGCACGGGATGGTAACTGGTTCCCTCTTTTCTCAGTTTTACCAGACTTATTCAGCCCCCCAGAGGCTACTGATCCCCGAGACTGGAGGAGTTCGTACAGTGGCTTAGCGATCCGTGAAAAGTCCTGGATGAAGGTGCGGTAGTAACTGAGGAACCCCAACAATCGCCGCAACTCCCCGACAGTAGTGGGCTTTTGGTCTCTCAGGGATAGGACAGCTTCTAGGTCTTTTGGGTCAATGCGGACACCATCCTCCGAAACTAGTCTCCCCACATATCTGACCTCTCTCTTGAAGAGTTCGCATTTTGCTGGCCTCAACTTTACTCCATGATGCCGCAGTACTCTGAGGACTCTCCTTAGCCCCTGAACATGGTCACTGAACATTTTACCATAGCAAAGGATGTCGTCGAGATACGGGATACATAATTCGTCTCTCAGTGCGTCCAGCATCCCCTCCATACTCCTCTGGAACGCCGCTGGTGCATTAGCCAATCCGAAGGGTATGCGCACCCACTCATATAGACCCCAAGGGGTTGTGAATGCCGTAAGGTGCCGATATCCCTCCGCCATGAATCCCTGATGGTAGGCCTTTCCCTGATCCAGAATTGAAAACCATCGGTAGCCTCCCAGAGTGTCAATGAGGTCCTGGATCCGGGGGAGTGGATGTCGGTCTGGGACTGTCTTCTGGTTTAACAACCTGTAGTCTATGCACAGTCTCAGCGTGCCATCTTTCTTCCGAACGCACACCACCGGGGCTGCATATGGAGACTTCGACTTGACCACCCAACCTCGAGCTAGTAAGTCCTGAACGTAATCCTTCACCTCCTTATATAGGGGTTTTGGAATGGAGGCATAAGCTCGCTGAACAGGGATGTCGTCCTTCAGGTTAATCGTCATCTGTAAGCTTGGGATGCACCCAATATCATCATCTCCGCGAGCAAACACGTTGGATTCTTCATAAAGCATGTTTTGACTAATTTCTGCTGTTCTTCTTCCAGATGGCTTACATCGACCGGCGGATGCCACAAGCTGTCTGCCCTGCGGACGTCCTCATGTTCTTGGGAACCTGGTTCTTCTCCATGGCTCACTGGTGAGACACCTCTGTTTACCAAGTCTTGCTGCTCCGTTTCGATAATGCTTGATATTGGCTGAATACTTCCTAGAGGTGTACGTCGTCTGATAGTGACTTCACAAGCAGTAGGGTTTCCCAGGGGAATCCTAACATAGGGCCGCCGGTCTGTCCCCTCTAATTCCATCAGACCTTCTCCAACGTCTAGTTGAGTTAACAATGTACTCTCCTCACTGGACTCGAACAGTACTACTGGTTCAGAGCATTCCAAGCTGACTGAAACTTCACACTTAATATGAGTCACCTGACCGGGTGGTACGACCACATCTCTAGGGCCGACTGTGAGAGGTAGCATCCTTGCTACTACATTTGGGACACATTCGTCGACGTTGCCTTCGCTGCAGCTGGGAGTCGATGACTTTGCACTGACCTTCTGTCGTTCTCGCCTTTGCAAGTGATTCAACAGTCTTGGTAAGGGCTTCAATTTGTGCACTTAATCGGCGAATCGTCTCGGTTTGGTCGTTTTGTCTACTGCAATCTGAGTCTTTACCTCGGCTGGACTCCCACTGGGCGCTGAGAGCATTCGACGCTCTCTGCCGTGCAGCTTGTCCCAACCGACGTTGTCTTTCACTTTCGTCACTGGCTATCTGGGTTACTTGGCGCAGGAGTGCCTCATCTGTCACCAGGCGATTCGTAAGCAGAGGTTTCAATTCGGTGCGTAACTGGTTGTACTTTGCACCCATGCCCTGATAAATCGTCCTCAGAAACACATTTTGAATTGTTTGTTCATCATACTCCAGGTCTGTGACAGTTTGTTTGGACAGAATTAGTTTCTGTTTCAGTCCAATCTGTCTATACAGGAATTGTTGAGGAGTTTCGTTGTCATTCTGTTTACCACACATTAACTCCTGGAAGAGCTCAGAGCTACTTCTCTCATTCAGATGCGACTGAAGGAAACTCTTTAATTCTAGGATTGTCAGTCCCTCCTTGTTTACTAACATGTCCTTAAAGTTTCCTGGCTTAATGACTCTCAAGACCCCTCTGATGATGTCATTTTCACTGTGGTTAGCTGCCAGTCCCTCATCTATTTGCTTAGTTACACTTGTGTAACTTATATCAGAAGTACTGTCACCAATCTGCCCCCCTTGAACTTTGAACTCTCTGTGCTGAAATGGCAGTAGCTGGAGGTCACGGAGAGAGATCATACTTTCCCTTTTTCCACTGCTGAGCTCACCAGCTACATTCACAGGTAAGCTACCGCTACTTTTGGGAGATTCTGATTTACTTGGGTTAACCTCAATCTTGTATTGTGCTAATTTTCGCCCTAACTCTTCATAGCAGTCTACTAATCGGTTATACTCCATTGGCTGTGTCTGTGTGTCAGTGGCGTGTGTAAGTTGTTGTGGTGGTGTAAGTGACACAGTGTCATGCAAAACCGTTTTTACATTCTGTTTCTGGATTATCACATCTACATTGTCTTTTAACAGTAACAATTGAGACAACCCTCCATCTTCTAACTCCAGCAGCAAATCACTGTTCATGTACTCAACAATAATAATAATAATAATAATAATGCATTTTATTTATAGGCGCCTTTCTCGGCACTCAAGGTCACCTTACAAAATCAACAATAAAACACTCAATCCAATAAAAGATAAAAAAAAAAAACAGCGAAAGCATAAGATATAATTAAAAAGAACAGGAAAAAGGATAAGATTCTTACAGTCAAAATAATATTAAAATTAAAGAGAGTATGCCTGTCTAAAAAGATACGTTTTTAAGTGAGTTGCAAAAGTTGTTATGGATGTGGAGTGTTGAATGTAGTGGGGCAGAGAGTTCCAAAGATATGGGGCTGAATGACTGAAAGCTCTAAACCCCATGGTAACCAAACGAGCACGTGGAAGGATAAGCTGAGTGGAAGAAGAGGACCTGAGAGAACGGGTGGGTATCTTGATATGAAGGAGCTCAGTGAGATACTTAGGGGCAAGATTATTGATAGCTTTAAATGTAAGGAGAAGAATTTTATAATTTATGCGATATTTAATGGGAAGCCAATGAAGTTGCTGCAGGACAGGTGTTATGTGACTGGTGAAGGGGGTTCTGGTAATGATACGAGCAGCAGAGTTTTGGACTAGTTGTAATTTATGAATGGATTTGTCAGGTAGCCCATAAAGGAGAGAGTTGCAATAATCTAAGCGGGAGGTAACCAGGGTGTGAACCAGAATTTCAGCACTGTTGACGGAGAGAGTTGGACGTAAGCGAGAGATATTACGTAAATGGAAATATGCTGACCGAGTGATATTATTAATGTGGGACTGAAATGACAGAGTGCTATCTAGGATGACACCCAGACTCTTAACATGAGGGGAGGGAAACACAGAAGAATTATCAATGGAGATGGAGAAGTCGTTTATTTTAGAGAGGATAGATTTGGTGCCAATAAGGAGGAATTCAGTTTTGTCACTATTAAGCTTGAGAAAGTTTAGCGAGAACCAGGATCTGATTTCCTGAAGTCAGTTTGATAGGGAAGTGGGAGGGAGGGATGTAGTGGGTTTGGTGGATAAGTAGAGCTGGGTGTCATCTGCATAACAATGGAACTGGATATTATGTTTACGAAAAATATGGCCAAGAGGAAGAAGATAAATAATAAACAAAAGGGGTCCAAGGACAGATCCTTGGGGAACACCAGAGGAAAGAGGAGCAAAGTGGGATCTGAAATTTTTGAGCTGTACAAACTGAGTACGGCCAGAGAGATATGATTTAAACCAGTGCAAGGGTGTATCAGATAATCCAAGGGAAGCTAATCGGTCGATAAGGATGGTGTGGGAGATGGTGTCAAAAGCCGCACTCAGGTCCAGGAGGATGAGGATTGTTACTAATCCAGAGTCCGCAGCCGTGAGGAGGTCATTGGTTATTTTAACAAGAGCTGTTTCAGTGCTATGAAGGGGACGGAAACCTGATTGGAACTGTTCAAAGAGACTATTGTGGGTGAGGTGGTCATGAATCTGAGAAGCAACTGCTTTTTCAAGGATTTTTGAAAGGAAAGGGAGGTTCGAAATTGGGCGGAAATTGTTAAAGTTGCTGGGGTCAGCCCCAGGTTTCTTAAGAATGGGGGTTATTGCAGCTGATTTGAGGGCTGACGGAACAATACCAGTGATAAGAGAGGAATGGATAATTGCAGTTATAAGAGGGGTCAGGGAGTGAATGCACAATGTACTCAAAGCAACACTCCTCATCAGTTACATCCAACCTGTGCTTTCCTGGTGCTGCAGTTGGCTCCAGACAATCCACCAGGCTGATCAGTTCATCATGGGTGAGTTGATGAAGTCTTTTCTTGATTTCCCAAACTGTTGCTTTTCTCATCTTATCGACAATCCAGCAGCTGATGGGTTCACACTTGGCTGGTACCACACTGCACTACTCCTCCTCAGCCAGGAAAGCCTTTCACCACCGTGCTTTGGTTCTCCTGCCGCCGTTGAGCTGCCTTTTGTGGTCCTCACGCTGATCACCCGTCACTCAGCCCTTCTGTGGTTCATTTGAATTGGATCTGCATACCAGCAGGTGGCGCTAGATCCCGGACGAGCCCCCAAAATCTGTAGCACGCCCGCCGTCCGACTGGCGTTGCTGCAGTAAATTAATTCTGTTTGATAAAACAATGAGACAGACCAAGTTGTGCTGTTATCAGTAACGAGTCGCTCTGTAATGGCGGGTTCTTCTCTGCGACTCAAAGTTACTCACATAGTCTCCGATCAGCACATTGTCTCCACCTACTGTTCACTGAGGGTATTACTCATCAAAAGTTCAGCATAATAACAGTAATTGAAACAATATCATAAACACAATAAAATAAATCAAATACATAAAGAAAAATATAATTATTCCTGTGACTATACATACAGGGTGTCACAGTTACACACTCACCAAAAGGGAACCGCCGAGCCAAGTGGGGACATTTTTTAAGTCCCCTGTTGGTCATGCCTTAAAACATGCTAAAATCAAGTAAAAAACACTCTGGTGATTTTTTTTACATTTTTGACCAAGTGGGGACCTGCAAGTGTGTGTGTGTTTAAGCCCATAGCTCTGAGACTGTAGAGCTGCTGTTTAACTGCTGCTTAGTTAAGGAACTTTCGGTAACTTTGTAATAACTGCATGCTATTAATCATTAGTTAAGCATTAGTCAACTGTTAATTCATCATTTATAAAGCAGTAAAATACATAAATAAGCAGTATATAAATACAGCTATAAATGTGTCATTCTTGTTTTAAAAGCATATCTATAATGTGTTTAATAAATGTATTTTCATACTTTATTAATGATCAATTTACAATGTCTAAATGAAATAGCATTATTTACAAACCAGTTATTTATGAGTTGTCAGTGGTTCATAAGATCACTTAGAACGTGTGAGTAAATGATATATATATATAGCCTATGTATATGTCTATATATATATATATTATTTTTTACGCGACTCGGCGATGACGTCACATCAGGTAGACGCAGGCTGCAGGCAGCGGCGCGCTTCAGAATTGGTTCACAGTAAAGTCTGATGGTTCACAGCCGAAGAGATCGATGTTCTCGTCAGGGCCGTAAAAGAAAGAGAAGTGACATTGGGGATGGGACGAACCCACCCAAATTAGCTTCGGTTAAACATGCATATTCTAATTTGGGTAAATGTGTAAGCTTTATGCCTATTTTTCCTATCGTCATGAACAAAACAATGATTTCACTCGTGTTTAAATAGTTTTCCTTATAATAATGTATCATTTGCAAACAGTAAAATGCATCTGTGTAGATGAGAGAATCATCTACAGTGTATGCGCGTTGTTCACTCTGTATCTGCAAGCATGCGCGCTTAAAATAGCATCTGAATGTACGCGCAACCTATGCTCGCAACGCGCCAGACTTTAGACTAGGTTGACCAATAGTCCTGTTTTCCCAGGACATGTTCTGTTTTCACGTCCTGTCCTGGCTGTTTTTTGTTTTTTTTTATTATGAAAATGTCCTGGTTTTCAAAAAACTTCTGGGAAAGATCAGCTCTAAAGCAAAACATAGATGGGAGGATGAGGAAGAAAAACAGGATAAAGAGGAAGAAAACTAAAGATACATTTTGTTAGTTCGTTTTTGTAAGTTTGTGAGAGCTATTTTTGTTAAATTTGGAGGTATTTCTTTTAGTTATTTCTAAATTATATATTTATTTTTCTAATACAGAAGAGACATTTCATTCATTCAAACCTGTAATAAAACAGGCTCTGAGAAGCCGTATCTGAATTTGTGTCTTGTAATATAACCATTTTCTATCCATACAGAGGAGGCGTAGGCTATACTTTATATATACTGATACAGATGTAACGTGCCTAACGCAGCATCCTGGACATGAGGCATAATGCCTGAATCCATTTGTGCTACACATACAGTAGCATACTCACACTTCATGCAGGATAGGTCCCCTTCAAGCCAGCACGAACGAGTATGTTCATGGTTTATGTTTACTTCACCTTTTTATTTTTTACATGGAGTCCTTTAAACAACAGCTATAGGTGACAGGAGATGTGTTGCATACACAATAAACATGCATCAGAGACGTTTCCAAACTACTTACAGAGTTTAAAACTTAAGAATCTTTCCTACTTATCGCTAGGCTATAGCGGTACACTGCGTACAGGCAGGCTATACACTGGGCTTATGGAGTTTTAGGCAGGAATATAAGAAGCCTCTCGTGTGGTTTCAACCATCAGACAACAATTCCAAAGTCGTGAGCAGACCTATCAGGGCTTTCAATTGCCTCGTTTGGATGAAAATTAATTTAAAAAAAAAAATTGCTTATTCTGTTGTGATCACCCAATTGCCCTCAAAATGTTATAAAGTACACAGAACACATGCATTTTTATAAGAAAAAAAACAGTTTATTGGCATTGCTTGTAATGGTTACTAAACATTTACTGAACAAGGACAAAGATTACTGAACAAAGACACAGGTTTCAAGTAAACAAATCTATATAAAAAAAGTCCACTGATGAAGGGCTAGACCTGAAACGTTTGCACAGTTTCTTTTGCCTGCAATAGTGTGTTCCAGAGCCATAGAGAGAGAGAGTTACGACACTCCCATAGACCGCCATAGGAACTCTGGAAAGAGGAAGTAACGTGTGTCGTGGAGCTGGTAAATTAATGAAATTACTGTTTTTTGTTTTTTTTTACTTTTACACACATTAGCCGACCTCTCGTGAATCTAGTCAGTACATTTTATGTAGCCAGTTTTAGTTAATGCTTATTGGAAGAAATTGGGTTAATTGCAGCTAGCTATAGCTTACATGACCAACTCTTCATTAAAGTTAGCTAACTTTTGGTAACCTGAAGTATATATTATTTATAATATATGCATTTATGTATATGTAGGCCTATATACACACATAACCCTAACCCATTTAAATAAATGAATTGTGTGTGTGTGTGTGTGTGTGTGTGTGTATATATATATATATACACACACACACACAATTAATATATTACTGTTACGGTAGGTGTAGGCAGAGGAAGACGAGGAGATCAGGATTTCCAAAAACAATAGACTTTACTTAATAAAGCAAAACAACAAACGGATACAGGCAGGCAGACGATAACACACCTAACAACAACGTTACATAAACGAGAGACCGACCAGGAGTGAGGGAGAACACAGGGTTTACATACACAGAACAGATTAGGGAAACAAGGCACAGCTGGGGCAAACGAACTAGACACAGGTGAATAAACTAAACACTAATGAGGAGCGGGAAACTGGAAACAGGACTGAACCAAATACACAAAGAACGGGGGAAACACAGGACATACATGTAACATTAGCTCCCCCTCCTGCAAGGCGCGTCCTCGCGCCGAGTAACATCAATAAGGGTGGGGGGGTGGGCGCCCTGGAGGCTGACGAGGGAGTGGCCTACCCGAAGCAGGAAGCCTCCAGGGCGGAGCAGGACATGCAGGAGGCCAGGGCGGAGCAGGACGTGCAGGAGGCCAGGGCGGAGTCTTTCCCTCGGGTGGCCAGGGTGGAGAGGCCACTTCAGGTGGCCAGGGTGGAGAGGCCACTTCAGGTGGCCAGGGTGGAGAGGCCACTTCAGGTGGCCACTTCAGGTGGCCAGGGTGGAGAGGCCACTTCAGGTGGCCAGGGTGGAGAGGCCACTTCAGGTGGCCAGGGTGGAGAGGCCACTTCAGGTGGCCAGGGTGGAGCAAGCTGGTCAGGGGGCCATGGCGGAGACGCACCATCAGGTGGCCTATATCCCCCCCCCCCCCAAAATTTTCTTGGGGAGAGTGCCAGGCTTAGGGACGTGCATCAGGTCAGGCTTGGGAGGGCTGGATGGGACCAGTAGAGAAGGCTCTGGCGGGCAGGCGACGGGCTCAGGCTCTGGCGGGCAGGCGACGGGCTCAGGCTCTGGCGGGCAGGCGACGGGCTCAGGCTCTTGCGGGCAGGCGACGGGCTCAGGCTCTGGGACGTGGAAAGTCTCTGGCTGGGCTAGCGGTGAAGGCTCTGAAGGGCTGGACGGGACCAGCGGAGAAGGCTCGGGAGAACTGGAGGGAAGCTCAGGCTCGGCAGGCGTGCAGGGAAGCTCAGGCTCGGCAGGCGTGCAGGGAAGCTCAGGCTCGGCAGGCGTGCAGGGAAGCTCAGGCTCGGCAGGCGTGCAGGGAAGCTCAGGCTCGGCAGGCGTGCAGGGAAGCTCAGGCTCGGCAGGCGTGCAGGGAAGCTCAGGCTCGGCAGGCGTGCAGGGAAGCTCTGTGTCCCAGTCTATAAGCCAGTCTTCCTCTTTTAGCTCCACCAAAATTCCAACTGGCACATTGGGCATGACGTGATGCATAGGCTCGGGACTGGGCGGGACCAGTGGCGCAGAGGGCTTGGTGCTGGACGGAACCAGCAGCGAAGAGGGCCTGGTGCTGGACGGAACCAGCGGCGAAGAGGGCCTGGTGCTGGACGGAACCAGCAGTCAAGAGGGCCTAGTGCTGGATGGAACCAGCGGCGAAGGCTTGGCTGGACTGGACACCACCAACCCAGGATCGAAGAGAGGCCAGAGTGGAGAGTGGTGTCGGGACTCCTCTCGACAACCGCCTCTACTACGGCCTCCACGGGTCCCACGGAACACAGCTTGGCGGGATCCCACAAAGACTTGTTTCCAGTTCTCCATCTTCCCTCTTTTCTTTTCTTTAAGGTCGGTTCTTCTGTTACGGTAGGTGTAGGCAGAGGAAGACGAGGAGATCAGGATTTCCAAAAACAATAGACTTTACTTAATAAAGCAAAACAACAAACGGATACAGGCAGGCAGACGATAACACACCTAACAACAACGTTACATAAACGAGAACCGACCAGGAGTGAGGGAGAACACAGGGTTTACATACACAGAACAGATTAGGGAAACAAGGCACAGCTGGGGCAAACGAACTAGACACAGGTGAATAAACTAAACACTAATGAGGAGCGGGAAACTGGAAACAGGACTGAACCAAATACACAAAGAACGGGGGAAACACAGGACATACATGTAACAATTACGTGTATGGGTTAAGGTTAGTTATGTGTGATTCAAATATACATGTGTACTGTACATCGAATACATGTATTTGTGTGTGTTTTCTGATATGGTTTAGTCCATGATTAGGGTAGGATGAAGGGGAACGTTAGTCATACTGAAATTAATCCCGTTAACAGTTATGGATCATGTTTAGGAACATAGTTAATTCACTCATTAACTATCTCTCCGGTTTCATTTTATGTTAATAAAGTTTATATTTACCGAACATTACTGCAAATTTGTACATGCACACTTATATTTTATGTTGGTTGTAATTCTGAACAGACCGCCTCTCCAGACCGCTTTGCGTGATCACGAAGGTAGGCTAATGGCTGAATCGGAATTTATAAACAAGATCACGGGAATCAATAGCCTAAGAAAAAAAGTAATGATTTTGTGCAAAGTAAAACCAAAGCAACAGCACACAAAGAAAACAAAACAAAACATGCAGAATGCAGGAAACCACCACTAAATGAGATGACAGGGACAGAAGGAAAGAAGATAACTAACAACTAAAATAAATAAATACAACTAAATCATTGGACTTGTCTGTGGAAAGAAAATAATGTGAAATTAGGTTCCTGAAGCGTGACTGCTGGGCTAGGTAGAGGCTGACGGCCTCCTCAGGACCCTGTTTGAAGGATTTGGCGATGGGGGCGCGTGCATCAGGACAAACTGGCCCTAACCTCTCGAAGAGCTGCAGGTGAATTGGTGTAGCTTTCCCGAAGGGCCTTCATTAATGATGTTGCATAGCCTGCAGACATAATAATAATACTGTATAAAGATCATTGCCACTAATGGAAAAACATGAAATTGTCCTGCATATCGAATTATAGCAAACATAAACAGTAAAGAGAATGTTATGAGATTGCCAGGGAGATTACAGTACAGTGGACCCTGATATTGTCACAGTGTCTGGGTGATGTCCCCTGGGTAGCCACTAGAGGTCCTCTTTCCCCCACAGGTGTCAGTCACTATTGGATTACAATCCCCATCACCCTTGTCGGACTCATTATTCATTATCACACTCAGCTGTTCCCACTCACCTTGTTAGTGTCTGTCTATTTATACCCTGTCTGTTTAATCACTTGTTCTGGAATCCTTGTTTGATGTCACCCGCTTCCCAGAGTCTGTCTTGATTTGGTTTAGTGTTTATTTCTTGTTTTTGGACTGCTTTCATGGACCTTGACCTCTTGCCTGTTCCTGGATTTATGATTACGGATTACCCAATAAAACTGCACTTGGACTATCACCATTTTGTGTGCGTGTCGTGACAGAAGGATTCCAGCACAATGTATAGATCCAGCAGTTCGGGTTTTCGTATCCGTCCCCCAACCACTGAGAGGGAGAGGAGGGGACGATTTAGTAATTTAACAGCCCTACGTCAGCAGCGACAGACGGTGGGTTGCCTGTCTCAGGCATTTTGGACGCTCTCGAGAGGCATGGGTTATGATGATGCTACCCTCAAGGATCTTTTTAACAGCTGCCTGGATGATCCCTTGCCTCGATGGGAGATGGAAGGGCTGGAGATCCTGGATTTTTGGGGTTTTACGAGTTACCTTATACATCGGAGCCAGTGGGATGTACCAGAGCCTCGCCATGCCGACGCCGCCCCGAGTCCGGTGGTCCCGGTTCCTGTGGTCTCTGTTCCCGTGGTCCCGAGCCCGTTGGTGTCTGTTCCCGTGGTTCCAGTTCCGGTGATCCCAGTTCCGGTGGTCCTGAGTGCGGTGGTGTCAGAGACCGTCCAGCCAGAGACCGTCCGGCCAGAGACCGTCCAGCCAGAGACCGTCCAGCCAGAGACCGTCCAGCCAGAGACCGTCCAGGTCACGTCTGCCCAGCCAGAGACCGTTCACGTTACGTCTGCCCAGCCAGAGACCGTCCACGTCCTCTCTGTCCAGCCAGATACCGTTCACGCCCCGTCTGTCCAGCTAGAGACTGTTCACGCCCCGTCTGCCTTCCTGAGCTGGGACTATCTGGAGCGTCTGGCTTGGATCTTAGAGAGCCCGGTGTTCGGTGTTTCGGAGCTGAACCCAGGGCCCGTTCCAGAGCCCGCTATGGCAAGCGCTGTCTCAGAGCCCGCTACGGCAAGCACTGTTCCTGAGCCGGTGCCTGCTGTTCCGGAGCCGGTGCCTGCTGTTCCGTAGCCGGTGCCTGCTGTTCCGGAGCCGGTGCCTGCTGTTCCTGAGCCGGTGCCTGCTGTTCCGGAGCCGGTGCCTGCTGTTCCGGAGCCGGTGCCTGCTGTTCCGGAGCCGGAGCCGGTGCCTGCTGTTCCTGAGCCGGAGCCGGTGCCTGCTGTTCCTGAGCCGGTGCCTGCTGTTCCTGAGCCGGAGCCGGTGCCTGCTGTTCCTGAGCCGGAGCCGGTGCCTGCTGTTCCTGAGCCGGAGCAGGTGCCTGCTGTTCCTGAGCCGGAGCAGGTGCCTGCTGTTCCTGAGCCGGAGCAGGTGCCTGCTGTTCCTGAGCCGGAGCAGGTGCCTGCTGTTCCTGAGCCGGAGCAGGTGCCTGCTGTTCCTGAGCCGGAGCAGGTGCCTGCTGTTCCTGAGCCGGAGCAGGTGCCTGCTGTTCCTGAGCCGGAGCCGGTGCCTGCTGTTCCTGAGCCGGAGCCGGTGCCTGCTGTTCCTGGGCCGCAGTCGGTGCCAGTGTCTGCTCCTGTGCCCTGGCCGCCCGTGGGGTCTTCACCGCCCTGGTCGCCCGAGGGGTCTTCACCGCCCTGGCCGCCCGCACAGCCTGCTCCGCCCTGGCCGCCCGGGGGTCGTCTCCGCCCTTGCCGCCCGAGGGGTCGTCTCCGCCCTGGCCGCCCGAGTGGTCGTCTCCGCCCTGGCCGCCCGAGGGAAAGTCCCCGCCCTGGCCGCCCGAGGGAAAGTCCCCGCCCTGGCCGCCCGAGGGAAAGTCCCCGCCCTGGCCGCCCGAGGGAAAGTCCCCGCCGTGGCCGCCCGAGGGAAAGTCCCCGCCGTGGCCGCCCGAGGGAAAGTCCCCGCCCTGGCCGCCCGAGGGAATGTCTCCGCCCTGGACGCCCGAGGGAAAGTCCCCGCCCTGGCCGCGCGAGGGAAAGTCCCCGCCCTGGCCGCGCGAGGGAAAGTCCCCGCCCTGGCCGCGCGAGGGAAAGTCCCCGCCCTGGCCGCGCGAGGGAAAGTCCCCGCCCTGGCCGCGCGAGGGAAAGTCCCCGCCCTGGCCGCGCGAGGGAAAGTCCCCGCCCTGGCCGCGCGAGGGAAAGTCCCCGCCCTGGCCGCGCGAGGGAAAGTCCCCGCCCTGGCCGCGCGAGGGAAAGTCCCCGCCCTGGCCGCGCGAGGGAAAGTCCCCGCCCTGGCCGCGCGAGGGAAAGTCCCCGCCCTGGCCGCGCGAGGGAAAGTCCCCGCCCTGGCCGCGCGAGGGAAAGTCCCCGCCCTGGCCGCGCGAGGGAAAGTCCCCGCCCTGGCCGCGCGAGGGAAAGTCCCCGCCCTGGCCGCGCGAGGGAAAGTCCCCGCCCTGGCCGCGCGAGGGAAAGTCCCCGCCCTGGCCGCGCGAGGGAAAGTCCCCGCCCTGGCCGCGCGAGGGAAAGTCCCCGCCCTGGCCGCGCGAGGGAAAGTCCCCGCCCTGGCCGCGCGAGGGAAAGTCCCCGCCCTGGCCGCGCGAGGGAAAGTCCCCGCCCTGGCCGCGCGAGGGAAAGTCCCCGCCCTGGCCGCGCGAGGGAAAGTCCCCGCCCTGGCCGCGCGAGGGAAAGTCCCCGCCCTGGCCGCGCGAGGGAAAGTCCCCGCCCTGGCCGCGCGAGGGAAAGTCCCCGCCCTGGCCGCGCGAGGGAAAGTCCCCGCCCTGGCCGCGCGAGGGAAAGTCCCCGCCCTGGCCGCGCGAGGGAAAGTCCCCGCCCTGGCCGCGCGAGGGAAAGTCCCCGCCCTGGCCGCGCGAGGGAAAGTCCCCGCCCTGGCCGCGCGAGGGAAAGTCCCCGCCCTGGCCGCGCGAGGGAAAGTCCCCGCCCTGGCCGCGCGAGGGAAAGTCCCCGCCCTGGCCGCGCGAGGGAAAGTCCCCGCCCTGGCCGCGCGAGGGAAAGTCCCCGCCCTGGCCGCGCGAGGGAAAGTCCCCGCCCTGGCCGCGCGAGGGAAAGTCCCCGCCCTGGCCGCGCGAGGGAAAGTCCCCGCCCTGGCCGCGCGAGGGAAAGTCCCCGCCCTGGCCGCGCGAGGGAAAGTCCCCGCCCTGGCCGCGCGAGGGAAAGTCCCCGCCCTGGCCGCGCGAGGGAAAGTCCCCGCCCTGGCCGCGCGAGGGAAAGTCCCCGCCCTGGCCGCGCGAGGGAAAGTCCCCGCCCTGGCCGCGCGAGGGAAAGTCCCCGCCCTGGCCGCGCGAGGGAAAGTCCCCGCCCTGGCCGCGCGAGGGAAAGTCCCCGCCCTGGCCGCGCGAGGGAAAGTCCCCGCCCTGGCCGCGCGAGGGAAAGTCCCCGCCCTGGCCGCGCGAGGGAAAGTCCCCGCCCTGGCCGCGCGAGGGAAAGTCCCCGCCCTGGCCGCGCGAGGGAAAGTCCCCGCCCTGGCCGCGCGAGGGAAAGTCCCCGCCCTGGCCGCGCGAGGGAAAGTCCCCGCCCTGGCCGCGCGAGGGAAAGTCCCCGCCCTGGCCGCGCGAGGGAAAGTCCCCGCCCTGGCCGCGCGAGGGAAAGTCCCCGCCCTGGCCGCGCGAGGGAAAGTCCCCGCCCTGGCCGCGCGAGGGAAAGTCCCCGCCCTGGCCGCGCGAGGGAAAGTCCCCGCCCTGGCCGCGCGAGGGAAAGTCCCCGCCCTGGCCGCGCGAGGGAAAGTCCCCGCCCTGGCCGCGCGAGGGAAAGTCCCCGCCCTGGCCGCGCGAGGGAAAGTCCCCGCCCTGGCCGCGCGAGGGAAAGTCCCCGCCCTGGCCGCCCGAGGGAAAGTCCCCGCCCCGCCCTGGCCGCCCGAGGGAAAGTCCCCGCCCTGGCCGCCCGAGGGAAAGTCCCCGCCCTGGCCGCCCGAGGGAAAGTCCCCGCCCTGGCCGCCCGAGGGAAAGTCCCCGCCCTGGCCGCCCGAGGGAAAGTCCCCGCCCTGGCCGCCCGAGGGAAAGTCCCCGCCCTGGCCGCCCGAGGGAAAGTCCCCGCCCTGGCCGCCCGAGGGAAAGTCCCCGCCCTGGCCGCCCGAGGGAAAGTCCCCGCCCTGGCCGCCCGAGGGAAAGTCCCCGCCCTGGCCGCCCGAGGGAAAGTCCCCGCCCTGGCCGCCCGAGGGAAAGTCCCCGCCCTGGCCGCCCGAGGGAAAGTCCCCGCCCTGGCCGCCCGAGGGAAAGTCCCCGCCCTGGCCGCCCGAGGGAAAGTCCCCGCCGTGGCCGCCCGAGGGAAAGTCCCCGCCGTGGCCGCCCGAGGGAAAGTCCCCGCCGTGGCCGCCCGAGGGAAAGTCCCCGCCGTGGCCGCCCGAGGGAAAGTCCCCGCCCTGGCCGCCCGAGGGAAAGTCCCCGCCCTGGCCGCCCGAGGGAAAGTCCCCGCCCTGGCCGCCCAAGGGACTGTCGTCTCCGCCATGGGCGTCCGGTCGACTGTCGCCTGCTTCGCCCTGGCCGCCCGATGGTCTGTCGTCTCCGTCTTGGCCGCCCGATGAGCCGTCTGTTTTGCCCTGGCTGTCCGTTAAATCGTCAACACCTGTTTCTGTTCCCTTCCATGGACCTGGCCCCCCATCCCTCCCCCTGATCCTCCTTTCCACCTCCCTCCTGGACTCTTGTTTGGTTTGTTTTTTGTGGGTCTTGGAGCGTCTGGTAGCCGCTCCGTAGAGGGGAGGTTATGTTACAGTGTCTGGGTGATGTCCCCTGGGTAGCCACTAGAGGTCCTCTTTCCCCCACAGGTGTCAGTCACTATTGGACTACAATCCCCATCACCCTTGTCGGACTCATTATTCATTATCACACTCAGCTGTTCCCACTCACCTTGTTAGTGTCTGTCTATTTATACCCTGTCTGTT
This sequence comes from Tiaroga cobitis, assembly GCA_030578255.1. Lineage (NCBI taxonomy): Eukaryota > Metazoa > Chordata > Actinopteri > Cypriniformes > Leuciscidae > Tiaroga > Tiaroga cobitis. Next base: position 51,881,958 of record CM060604.1, on the reverse strand, counting down.
TAATCACTTGTTCTGGAATCCTTGTTTGATGTCACCCGCTTCCCAGAGTCTGTCTTGATTTGGTTTAGTGTTTATTTCTTGTTTTTGGACTGCTTTCATGGACCTTGCCTGTTCCTGGATTTATGATTACGGATTACCCAATAAAACTGCACTTGGACTATCACCATTTTGTGTGCGTGTCGTGACAGATATGCGCTACTAAATGTTTTAAAAAATACATAAAAGAAATTCAGAACATATTTGATAATTTGAATGTTACTATTAAATGTTTGCACCAATACTAGTGGTAATACATGTGGTAAAGTTACATAAACTCTATGAGGTAGTGAATTACTGAGAGGTAACTTAGCTAAACTCTGAAGTGAGAAGTAACTGTTTCTGACATAATTTCAGCGGTGGGTAAACTGCGTTTAGCCTCCACTACAGCCCTGACGGCACGGTCAAATGCGAAAGAGAACCGTAGCAGTCTAATACAAAACGCAAACACACGATTGCGAAAGCCGCTTGATGATCATCACCACTGATCCAAACACTAGCCACGAAGCTTAAATGACGATATGGACATTTGCTTTAGGGCAATTCTGTCAGGTCCATTAAGTCAAGAACACACAGACAAAATAATTTAGAATTTAATTGAATAGATTGCAAACAGGTTGATATTCCTGAATTGAAATTTGGCGGTATGGCTCTGTTCAGGGAGTCCTCTGACCTTTCATGAGCACCATGAAATAGCAGAGAGTCAGAGGACAGCAGCAGCAGCATTAGGGAACGCTCACACAGTTTAGGACTGTGAGAGCTAAAATATCCCCCCCAAAAAAAACCACACCTGGCAATCCTCTGTGATACAGATGATTTATTTGACTACATGAGCTATTCCCCCCAAAACAAAATTGAGTGTCTCGAACGGTGTCGACTGAGCCGCCCTAATTTAGCGATTTATAATAGTAAAAATATTAATTAATTACTGAAATGACTAATCAAGACCGCAATAGCTAAAACATGCTGTTACCTAGATTATCTGTCTTTAAACTGTTTGACAGCTCTGTTTTACAGTGTAAGCTCTATGGATGACTAATCCACCTCTGAGAACGAGCTAGATGAATAAAATAACAGCTGATAGCGCATTCAGGGGCGTTAACTGAGCAGAGCGCGAGCAAAATAATGATCAAATGTGTTTTATTAACGAAACAAATCAGAGACTTGAGCTCATGGCTTTCTGGGCGTCAAGAATATCCCGAACATCGGGACGGAGGTTTCCTTCATAAGCAGCAGAAACCACCGCCCCATAGCTTAAAGGGTTAAACCGGAGCGAGTGTCGCCGCCGCCGTAGTTGCTGCACAATGCACAATGAGCTGTATACGGTCCGGAGGCAGTCCTCAGAAGTTAAATCCTATCACAGCACGCTGCTTGAATCTGCGCTGCATAGTGGTAAAAGCCAGCGTGAGCAACGTGATCAGTTGCCAATGACAACAATAGTAACGCACATAGCCAATATGATCACATAGCATTTTTACGAAAACGACTATTAGATAAGCCCAAAAGCCACACGGATAGCATTAACAAGCATGTTGCCAACACACTGATGCTTTTAGCAATGAATATTAAAAGGAACTTAGCTTCATGAACTTCAGAGATGAATGGAGAACGAATCACGTCGAATCCTGTGTCAATATTGCAGCAGAAGCGAGCAGCGAGCCAGCAGAAGCGAGCCAGCAGAGCGAGCAGCAAGCATGTATGAGCAAGGTGAATGAGCTTTAAATAGGGCGCCTTGTTTGAGCTTTGACCATTGAGCAGCGAAGGGAGTTGACAAGCTAATACAGCTCAGCTGGAGCAGATCAGCTGACGGGACAGTGTTGATAGCAAATAGCATAAGCAGCGGCTTGACTACCTGGCCTGCCAGAACTGACGCTGACGCTCAATTTCTGTTTTGGCTCAAATTCGTGAATCACGAAAAATGCTCTTCCAATGTCAGAGTGATCGTGCTTGTAGTGGAGGCTGTGTTAAATGGAACAGCTATACAAAATACACACAGCTATATTTTTTTTCCAAATAGTTAAATTGGAAAAATAGCTCAAACTGATTTTGCTGTGGTACCGTAATTGGTACCGAGAACCGTAAAATTTTAATGGTATCAGTACCGACTACTGGAATTTTGGTACCGTGACATCCCTAATGTCCGCTGTATAGCAGTATTTCAGACTGGACCAACCAGCCAGGAAAACGGCGACATGTCTCGTATGCCATACTGCAATTTCGAGGGGTGGAACAAGTATTAGCAACTTCAACACGAGTAACTTAAAGCATTTGAAGACGCGTCACCCCGCAGAGCACGATTACACAAAGGCAAGGGCAGAATCAACAATCTCTGAAAGCTTCATTCAAACAAAGAGAAATGTTTTCAAAAGACAGCCAACGAGCGATAAATATAACCGACAACATATATTGAGTTTATTATTCTGGATGACCAGCCGCGGTCAAAACTGAAATGCCGTTTATTTAACAAAATTGTTTATGGACTTTAAGTTATAAAGAGATTATTTTCTTATATTATTCATATCATTTTTTAGATTCCTAGATTTATTTGTTGCACTTTTTTATGCAGTTATATTGTAAAACTAAAATACCTTTTTCAGTTTACAGTATTAGATGTGTGGTTGCATTTTAAGTTCTTTTTCACTTAAGATAAATAATATATTGCTGTGAAATGTATGTCAGATAATAAAAATACTCTAGTTCACTGTATGTATAGTTCATGTTTAATTAAGGGATAAGTCTGAAACACGCCATAAAATAATTCTATCAATTCATACAGTGCTAGTATGAATTGCAGCTGTATAGATACTGTACACACCAGTATCTCACCAGTGTTTGTGTTTGTAGCTCCGTCGAATTGATTCATTAATCCTTGATTTTGATCTTTACCACTCATTTATAAACAAGCGCTTTCTATTTTATATCATGTGAACTTAACCTCGATACTATTCCTTATAAAAAACAATCGGATTACTATGATATCGCTACTTAGATCCAACTTTGCGAAACTCGGCTACTAGCCTTTAGTCGCTAGCATTTCACGCGTGGCCTCGTGCCTACCGACCGTCTTATTTTACACCCGTTTCACTGAAAGGATACAGGTTATATCCAGCTTTTCAGTCCTAAATTAGTAGTGATATTGGTAGTATCACTACTAATTTACTGTTCATCTGTTATAATGGCGAACATATCGGATGTGTGTCCAACGTTACCTCTGAGTGCAGGTGAGGACACATTCGAGCTGATTTCGGCCACCATTGGTGTCGCCAAACTGCTCCATCTCCAAAACGTTCGTACGCATGGGTCAGAGTTTTGCGTACAGGTGCGTAAATGTTCCCGTCAAGTTTGTTTTTATTAATCACAATTTATGCGTCGGAAGTGCGTACGCCTCTTTCAGGGCCTGTTTTGTGCGACGCAACGGTATATATAAATGAGGCCCCAGATCTTCCAAAAGCCTGTTCTGTCAGGTTTTGTCACAGTAGTCTTATGGAGAAAGACGACCCAGATGACCAAGCAATGGAATTTTCTTGACAAAACACATTAGGGATGGCTAAAAGTGAGGATGATCCAAACAGTTGGACCGGGCAGTCAACAGGTGAAAGGGAAGACAGATGAGATCCGACCCAGGCAAGGCTATGCTGGAGAATCGAGGAGATGGAGAAGCACCAGATAAATGACTGGAGATCAGGCAGTAGCTTGAGGAACCAGAGGCTGTAAACTTTGAGCTGCAACCGAAGCTGTATCAGTCTCACTGCCTGGTCTTGAAAGCATCAGCCAGGATGGATCAGGATGGAGGACAGGAACAGACACAACAAAACAACAAGAGAGAACAAGAAGAAAAATCAAAATAGAAATAAAAACTGACTCAGCACATCGACTACAGAAAAGAAATAAACTAATTTAACTGAAAATAGAAAATAATGCAAATTATAACCAAAAAGAAATACTAGGAACAAATAACTGAAGCGACAAACAGAGAAAGGCCAACTCAAAAATAGAAACCAAAAAATAAGGCTTGAGAAACCTAGAGCAAAAGACTGGAATTAGTCTAAAGCAAAGTTAAAAGAATAAAATGGAAAATCTAGAACTGGCAGGAAACATGGTCTAAAAGAACAGTAGACAAGCAAGAATCTCATCCACTACATACACATGCTACTGTTATGGAATTTTTCCTTTATTGCTCTGATTTCAGTGATTCCTAATGATGGCCTCATCTGTTCTCACGAATGTAGTGAGAGGGGGCCTTTGATTGATAATTTACTGTGGTTGGGAGTCAGTGGAGGTAAGGAAAAGCAGGTGGTCAAGGGGTCATCTTGAGTGCATTTGTACGTTATAGCCTAAAGGGTTAAGGGGGCATTTACCTCTCAGGGCCAGGGAGAAATAGGAAAAAACAAAGTATATCTCTCCTGTGAGGGGAGGGCAGAAATAAGGCCTTGGAGGACATAAGATATAAAAAAGACAGACACTGCTTCTCCTTATCTCTCCTCACTGACTCACAAATGTGTATGAGTGACGAAGATCTCTCTTGCAAGAGAATAAATACTTTTTAAACTATCAAATTGGACTCAGAGTGTCTCTTACTCAGTGATGATGTTTGTTAAGAAGGAAAAAAGCCACAACAGTTTTGGTGTCAGAGTGGGGTTCCTTGGAAGTGCCTTTCTGGACCTGAGAGCGGACGGTGTTTGGCCACCTGGACTGAGCAGTTCCAGCTCTACCTCGTAAGCTTGAGAGAGAGGGGCCGACCGCTATCGGGTCCGGGAGGGGCTCCACTGGAATCAAAAGAAAGCGAACCCGTGGCAACCAACATATCGCTGGTAAGAGACGTCTAAAATATTTTCTTTTGGGGAAAAGTATTTTGTTTCGGGTAAGAAATGTGAGTGAACCATATTGGCTGAGGGCTGTTTCTGTGGTACGTAATCTGAGATTAATTGAGATCTATATATAGATTTCGAGGTTTCAAACAGATACGAGAGAAAATTATCTGAGATTAATTGAGGTCTGTAACAGATCAAGAGATTTCAAACAGATAGGTAACCTGAAAATCAGTTGTTCCACCACGGAGCAAATTGTTTTTAGGTGCTGAGGCTAATTAGGGGGAGCCAGAAAAGATTTTTTCCCTGTTGGGGACGCGCGTTGAAGAGAAATCCACAGAGAACAGAGAAGCAGCCAATATGGGGAAGTCTCAAGGTAAGCATGCAAAATTTGATACACCGGTTTTCTATCAAATGGGAAAATTATGAGGGAAAATTTATGTTTTAGATATTGAAAAACTGAGAAAATACCATGATTTCCCCAGGGAGGGAACACTGAGCACAACTAGACTAAGAGTGTGCGAGAATCAGTGGAACAGGGCAGTGAGAGACAAAAGGTTGTTGTGGCTGCGTTCAACATGTGTGTAAAAAATGTGAACAGATAATGGATTGTTGGCTTGAAGATAAAATGTCGAACTGCCAGGAGAAATAATGTTTTTACTTCTTCATCCAGTAAATGGATGCATGACATTAGATGTCTATAGAACTTAGATTTATATGATAAGGATTGGAGTAGCAAGCAGCAATAAGGCTGTCTGTGTGAAATAGAGGGAGCTGTAAGTGAGAGACTTGATGGAAGAGGGAAGTGAAAAACAAAAGGTTGAGACACGTGTGTGTGAGGATTGTGCAAACAATCATGTACTGGTTAGATAATGAAGGAACTGGCATGTAGGGAAAGATTGAGAAGAAATATAGTAGAAAACTATATGTGATGAAAATACAATGTCTGACAGAATTTATGGAAGTCAAATTAACTGTTTAAATGGTATGAAAAGTCAGTTTTAGAATAAAATAAGGCATTGTATGATTGACAGGGATTAACATGATATGAAGAATGTTTTAAGCAGAATGGGGAACAATTCTATATTTTGATAAAATAATGATTGAAATGATGATATATCTGCTTTATTTTTATTAATGTTAAGAAAATATGGGTATTGAAGCAAGTAGCTGTAATGGATAAGACTGAGACAATAATGATAATATTAAGTTGAATCTGCAGACTAACCATGTAATGGAAGAAAAAGGCTTCAAACCAGTTGTAATGAAAATAATGATGTACAAATTGTTACACTTTATGAAGAGTACTTTCTGGAATTAGTGTTGTTGATGACAATACCAAATTAGTAAAATGATGAAGATTATGATTTGGCTATTGTGATTAAATCCGCGACTGGTGGACTGTAAAAGAATACAGAGGACTGCTTATCAGGGGCTCTGTTTGCATTCCTGAAATGGGACACACACTGCTTCAAGAGTGTGCAGTGAGTTGGAGCCGTTTGCAAGCTCACAGTGATCAAACTATAGTCAAGGTGTCTGATGCTGTAATTGAGGCTGACACATGAACCCACCAGATGACAGAGAGTGTCTTGATTGTGGTCATCAGGACCATTTAACACGTAACTGTAAATGCCCACCGAGAAGGTGTTTGAAAATGTGATAGTGACACATTTCTGATAATGATGTGGGGTTTAAAAGTAGATCAGTGTTTAAATGACGACAGTAACATTTTTCGTCTGAGAAATAAGAGATAAAAACAAGGTCAAAAGATTGAAGTCTTAAAGTGAATCCTATAAGAAAGAAAAGATCTATAATAGTAATTTTTAAAAGTGAATTGATGAATACAGGTTGATGTAAAATGAATGACTCCAACAAATGTGAGTTGCAAAATATATCAAAGTAACTAACAGGATGATTGTGTTTTAATTAAACATTTTAGAAAGGGTTTAGATTAAGGAGAGAGACTAATCTCACGAATGATTTAGAATAATTGCAAAAGATGTATCAAGCAGAAAGTGCTAGCCTTGTCAAAGTTAACGTAATTGAGAACTTGACAACTAAAATTGAGAGGAAATATGAAACGTTATTGAACTGGAATAATTATTTTTATTTAAGATCAAGTAAGCAGAAGCAATACTGGATTAACAGTTGCTGAATGCTGATTAAACAAACAGCTTGAAAAGTTGACCATGAAAGAACTAGAAGCTGATGTTTTGCTTTCAAAAGGTAAGTTTGTTATTGGCTGTAATGAAACAGTTTGCTTATCTGGATCTGATGTGTACTGTGGCTGAAACTGCCAGTGCAACAGAGACTCAATCTGAGTGGAAATTTGTAATGTCTAAATAAAGACAACTATAAAAATTATGTTTATTTGGAAACACATGTAATTTCTGGCAAATATGCCTTAAGCTGGGATAGAGCTATAGGATGGTAGATAAAAGTTTGATGTTAGAAGTTTATGAGAGTGCAGTGTGCCAGTCCTGAATGCCTCAGAGTCTCTCTCATTCAATGTCAGCTAAAAGCTGTTATCTGTGATAAGCTATTTGAATTAAAGCCCAGTGTTTCAGTTGAAGAATCATAGACACAGAGATGTTAAAAGAAAAGATTATTTGTAAAACTGAATGACTTTAAAGAAGTCTTTAAAATAATAATACAGGCCTTAAACGATAGAGGTGACATTTTGATTAGCTCATTTTAGGATCAGTAACAACTTTGTCTCATTTAGTCTCCACCATTCAGGACCGATGGCTCCGTCTACAGGTAAAGTTCACCGAATGTACGGATGATCTAAATTCGCTGAGTATAGTCTAAGCAGCTAGATTTCTGCTTTTAAGATGGTTAATGGATTTAAGATTAAATACAGCTGTTATTGACCTGTCTCCCTGTGTGAACACTATTAGGCAATGAGAATGGCTCTGGTGACTCTTGAACGTGCCTTTCCTAAGCTCCAGAAAACAGCTGAGTTCTGTTGAAGAAAACTGTGATGGGAGAGAGCGGTCACCAGTGTGTACGTGGCTACTCAATGACGGGATGATCTTCCTGGCCAGGGGACAGCCCTACCCAGGGGGTCACGACCACTGGGCATCTCCAGATGGAGGTGTTATATGCGAGAAAGGTATGAGAGTTGAGCGCTGATTACTGGAGGCCACCGGGGTCAGCAGAGCATTGAGAGGTGAGATGCGCGGTAAGAAGTTACTGTAGTCTGACCCAGAAAGTGTGAGTTTCCTCTATACCACTCGCCAGAAGAAACCGCATTAGTTGTATGGCTTGTTTTTCATTGTGACAAGTGTCTGCAACTATACCAGGGGGGACAACACCCTGAGGAGAAGAAAATTATAGACAAGGAGCTAATGGCAATGGGCTTTCAAGAGCCAGCTGAGACCGTGAGGGGATTGCCATTAGTTGTTGTGGAGACAGTAATAAAACTTTTGATGTCGGTTGCCTTATGGGCAAGGAAAATGTATAGAAGTTTATAACATAGTTCTAACTCCTGAAGGTCGTTAGACATGGTGGTGACTAAAGATGAAGACAGCTTTTGTAGATTTAAGTCTGGATAACAAAGGTGGATGGTCAAAGGTTATTGTAATGAATTTAATATTACATTTTGTATAAGTTACAGTCTTAGAAATGTATTTATAGTGAGAGAGACTGCTGGAGCGGAGGAAGGAATGGTAACTGTGTCTGTCTTTCTGTTATCGGCCTGCTAGAGCAAGCTGAAGAAAATAATGATAATGAAACAAAACGACCCAGCTGACTTGTCTAAAAAATCTAATGAATAATGAACAAGACATGCTTTGAAAGTGGTTAAGAGACCATGTAAAATTAGATAGAAGCTACAGGAAAATGGAAAGGTTAAAATCTTATTTAAAATTTAAATCTTTTAGCAATAATATAAAGAAAAGTGGACATTGAGAATGAGCAGTTAACATATGTGTGTCTAGTGTGAGTGTGTGTGATGGTGACAGCACTTTATGTCTTGTATGTATTAGTTTGGGGTACTAATATTAGAACAGTATTGAAATTAGAACAGAACAGTTTTTATCATTACAGATGGGTTAAGGCAAATGACAAATTTTAAAGAAGGCGATAATTCTGAGATTATTGTGAACAAAGGGGGAGAAATGATTGACTGACATTGACCAAGTCTGTACACCACGACCTGACCTGATAGGGAAAATTGATGACTTTAGAAATGTTTGTGATGGCTGACTTGAGAGACCAAACAACAGGCCTGAAAAGCAGGATTCGCTGTGAGACTCAGGGCCGTTGCCCTTCAAATACTTCGATAAGAAGATGAGATTGGGCTTTAAGTGAAGAATGTAATATTTTGTTTCAGAGGCAGAGAAGGATGTCTGGGCAAAATTTGGCTGAAGGACGCCGTTTGGGTTAGTGTTGATGGCAAATCAAATTAGTTTAAATTGATGAATGAGTGGGGTCATGCATCAAAAGGGGGATGGTAACAATTGCCAAATATGGTTTACTTGGGTCCCAAACAAAATTTGCTGTCTGTACATGTATTTGCAGGACTGTTTCAACAGGAAACGCCAGGGCAGATGTGGCAGCGAAGGCCGTGGCAGCACAGCAGACAAAAGAAACTACGTGTATTTTACTATCTGAAAATAACCTCGACATTGTTTTTCTTTACAGAGCATGCAGACTTTTGGATGCAGGGCAAAAACAAGGCCACACCTGCGCAGCGCATAACTTAAATTTTTCTTTTACAGAATGTCAGGATGGATTGGATCAAACAGAACTGATTCTGTTCCAAATGTATTATTATTGTTTTTCAGGGGAAAAGGACCCTGAGTGCTATTAAGTGAGCAAGAAATTATCCGGTGATAATGTTTCAGGTTGAATCCACAGATCACACCAAAAGGGACGAGCGGCTAGACACTAACAAAATACTTAAGGTCTCCATTCACAGGTGACAGCAGGCAAGAAATGGTTCACTCCAGTGGGGGTGCGGTCGTGATTTAAGGGAAAACCTTATAAGGATCAGAAAATGGTTGGAGAATGTGACACCTGGGTCCAAGCCTCTCACCTTAGACAACACCAACAGGCCTCAACCATCCAATAGAGCACAAAGTGAGGGATTCAAGGACGTGCTAGTAACGTGCCTCCCGAACCTACGAGGGAAAAACCATTGCAACGGCACGCAAAGTGTCACCCTGGTGAACTGATGGTTTAAGTTTAACAGAAGAATCTGCTTTTGTGATGATTTTGTTTGATTTTGTTTGATTGAATCAAACTAGGTATTGATTTGATTGGTGCAAATGTAGAAAATCTATTAATTCATGTGTAACAAGCAAAAAGACGGACCGTAATGGAGATATTAGAGTTAGAGGAATGGGAAAAATTATAAGACTTCTCTGGTTAGATTTGTTAAACAGTGCGTTCAATAGAGCTTACTAAATTGAATTAGAAGTGAATGAAATATGGAGATGGGCGTAGATAAATGGAAAAGGCTTAATGATAGGAGTTAGGATTGTGTGTGTTATTCTGATCCTTTTGTTATTTGTGGATGAATATGATTACAGAGACAGGTGAAAACCTGCTGTCTGTTCAATTGGTGAAAATGACAGTCTATCCCAAGGATGAACAAAATTATGTGACGACACAGGTAGCGGGAGCTACAGTGAGATATGTGTTAAATGTATGTTCTGTTTGTTTTTCTTCTATTTGTTTATTTTCTGAGAAAGATTAAGGGCAAAAGATTTAAAGAAGGTTACAAGCAGCGGTCATCCGTGTTACGAGGTGGCGTACAAGGACAGGGTTTGAAACTGAGGGATTTTTATTCTGTTTGTTTTCTTACTGTGTTATAACTATTTATTCCTTACTGGTGTGACTGAGGGTCTGCTTGCAGGAACGCAGAAACAGTGATTTCTCGTTTAGCCCGACCCAGTAAAAATGTTTACTTGCTTGCTAAATAATTATGGGGCTTTCCCCCACAAAAAAAAAAAAACAGCCTTATGCTTCTTCATTCTAAACTTTTTCTTCACAGGTTCAAGGAGAGATTTGTATGTAATGACTTGAACTTGCATTTATTATTACTATTATTACAATGTTTGATTAATCAGTTATCAGAGTATGATAAACAGAAAGGAATTTTTATGGAATTTTTCCTTTATTGCTCTGATTTCAGTGATTCCTAATGATGGCCTCATCTGTTCTCACGAATGTAGTGAGAGGGGGCCTTTGATTGATAATTTACTGTGGTTGGGAGTCAGTGGAGGTAAGGAAAAGCAGGTGGTCAAGGGGTCATCTTGAGTGCATTTGTACGTTATAGCCTAAAGGGTTAAGGGGGCATTTACCTCTCAGGGCCAGGGAGAAATAGGAAAAAACAAAGTATATCTCTCCTGAGGGGAGGGCAGAAATAAGGCCTTGGAGGACATAAGATATAAAAAAGACAGACACTGCTTCTCCTTATCTCTCCTCACTGACTCACAAATGTGTATGAGTGACGAAGATCTCTCCTGCAAGAGAATAAATACTTTATAAACTATTAAATTGGACTCAGAGTGTCGCTTACTCAGTGGTGATGTTGGTTGAATGATAAAAAAGCCACAACACTACGAACCAGTAGTGATGTGACATTTGAACCGAGGCGTCGGAGCTTGTGTCGAGAAAAAATGGGCGTGCCAGATGAAGCCGCGATTCGAGGCTTGTGTTGTTAACGTGAAAATCCCGTGACTAATGACAAACGAGGCCTCGGTTTGTGTGGATACGTCATCGGTTCGGTCTGAGTGTCGCTTCCGGATAAAGATGGTTCGAAACTCGTGCAGCCTTCTGGGTGTTGCAGGAGTAGTAGAAGCAGGTGTAGTGGCGTCAGAGTCAGAGAGTTAGAGAACTCTCATTGGCATTGTCGTTATTGTGTCATATATGTGTTAGGGCTGTATATTATTACATTATATCAGGTTAGAATACTTATAGTATATTGTTATTAATAATTATAGTAGCTATATTATAGTCTTGTTATATTAATTAGATAACATTATTTGGATTGCTTTGGGTTTTTGGATCTGGACTGGACTGCTTTTTGTTTTGGATTGCCCTTTTGGATTTGTTTGCTTTTTGCGACTCTTCCTTTTTCCTGGTAATGTAGCCAGCAAGAAAGAGGAGATCCTCCCCTGTCTGAGCTCAACAGTGTCCTCATTTATACCAGCTGGCACTGGCATTTTTATGTTCCCATGCATACTCTGTTCCTTGTGAAAGGATCTTTTCCAAAGCTGGAGAGGCTTTTCCAAAGCTTTTTTTTGTTTCTCAATAAAAATCTATTGTAACAACATGGCATCATGACTTTTGCGTAAACATACAGGCCACTTTCAAGTCAAGTGGCGTGTTATCTATACACATTTTGAGCTATCCGCGTGTATGTCTACGCCGTTAAATGTCCGAGTGATTCCGCGTGTATGTACACGCCGTTAAATGTCCGAGCGAAACGAAGCAAAATGTAGATCTACATCTGGGGAGCGATATTTTTTTTCCTAGGATGGTAGGGGAAGACTCATAAATGCTATTAACCCCAGTGACGGGTAGGTTTAGGGACGGGGTTGAGGTAGGTCATATATTTATACAGTAATGTAACGTTAAGTCAACGGCGTTCATAAACACGCTGAAAAACGATTATGCGTGTTGATAGCACGCCAAAAATGGAAATACGAATTGGCGTGTCATACACACGCAATTTTATGAGATCAGTCTGATTGTAATCCTTCCTTCACCCACCCACCCCAAACTGCAGTGTTGCAATTTGCTCCTCTATATACCCAGTCCCATAAGCACAACACTGCACTCAAACTAGTAACAGTTCACTGCACAAAACACACCAGAAACCATTCTTAACTTTTCCCACCCCAGACTACTCTGTGCAGTTTACTTTATTACACTCCCTCCACCATAAGCACTGCACTCAACACAGTGTCATACTGTCACTGTCACTAATTTATGAATAATTAATTAACTGTGTGTGTGACAGTTGTCTCTGCACAAGTAAATTCAGACAGAGAAAGATACATATTTTATTTTATACCCAGGCAATGGACAAATGTCTCCTCAGGTCTTTTTATTATTGCAAAAGAAAGGTTACAGACATTAAAGGGGACCTATTATGCAAAATTCACTTTTGCATGGTGTTGTGTGTTGGCAGTGTGTACACAACCACCCTACAGTGATAAAAATCCACCCACTCCTTTTTTAAAAATATAGGTCCCCTTTAACAATGAGAAATAAATAAATAAAACAGAACGGATGGGGGATGGGGCATTTGTAGTGCGATTTGTTTAGTTATATTTAGGCTTACATTTAAATTTACACATTGACTGATAGACTAGAGACAAACAGAGTATACATATAGTGACACATTAATAGATGCATAGTTTAGATAGATAGATAGATAGATAGATAGATAGATAGATAGATAGATAGATAAAAATGGAGGTTCCACAGAAGAGATGCTGTACATCTGTGGTGTGGGAGCATTTCCATTTGGAAACCCCAAATAAAGTGAGATGTGTGTATTGTGATCGGCAGCTCGCCTACTGTAACAATACATCTGTCACAGTCTTCGTCTGCACTGTTCTGTCTTGTTTGCACTACATCTCCCAGAATCCCTCTTGTCTCCACACCTGATCTCACTCCCTCATTTCCTCGTCATCATCTGTCTCACCTGTTTGCACATCATTAGTGTTCATTGGTTGTGTATTTAGTTCCCTCTGTTCAGTCATTCCTTGTCGGTCTTTGTTTATACGTCACCTTTGTGTGTATGCCTTGTGTATGCCTTAACCTGATCCTGGAAATAGAATAAATCTATGTTTGAATTGGAACCTGTCGACCATCGTCTTCTTCAACCCGCACATAGTGATAGGCAGATCGAGGCTTCGTGAAGCAATGAAACAGTCGAAGCAAATGTGCCATTTTGTTTCGAGGCTTCGAATCAATCCGAAACCCGTCTCCACGGTGACACCTAGTGGTCACTTGCAGGTGTTGATCTGAAACAACCTTTACAAAGAGCTAATAAAAAATGTTAAAATGTGTTGTTTTTTATTTTTTATTATTGTATTTTTGTAATATATGAAGCTTGTAACCTGTAGTCTCTTCACATTGCATAATGTGATTTTGGTCATGAAAAATGAATATTAATAAAAATAAATCAAGCCACAATGTCTCCCTTTCTTATAGATTTTTATTCAAAAATATTAATTTCTCTGCTGTTGAAGACTCAGCCTACTTCTTTTTTTACAGATAATTTCTCCAGCCTTTGAAAAAATTCTCTCACAAGGGACACTTGTTGCTGGCATACAAAGATATTTTTTAGCTAGGACATACAAATGAGGAAAGATTACTGCTCTCTCTTTCCAGTAAGTTAGAGGATCATGAGTTCTGGGCAAAAACGCATCGCTGAGGTATTTTTTTCACTTCCACTGTGGCATCAGCTGTAGCATTGTGTATCATCTGGGTCTCACGGATACGATTGTCAAAATGTTCCCATAAACTGTCTTGTGTTTCAACTGGTGTTGATGATGATGGGCCTGATGTTGACATTTGTGGTTCTGAATTAAAAGAAAACGGCAATTAGTAACAAATCATAAACTGACAACACATATGAAGTATAAATTTCATGAATCACATTACATAAGATAACATAGACTGAAACTCACCAGGAGTTGTGTTTGAACGCATCAGTGAAGCACACTCCAGTGTGATGTGCTTTTCAGCATCCAGGGCTTTGGCAGGATTTCCAAAAGCCACATTTTTAAACCTTGGGTCCAGCAGTGTAGCCAGTGCCAAGGCTCTAAAAGTCTCGTACCCTCCACATCTGGAGTGCAGACCTTCTTGTAGATGTGAGCCTATGAGCCAACACAAGAGAAAACCATATTAATTAAAATAATGACAACAATATGAGAGTTATGGCCAATTACACGTATGGTCATAGTGTCCTACCTAATTGTACAGTTGATTCCTGCGTTGCATTTCCTTTTTTCTGTGCAAGCTTGTGCTGCAACATCCTGTACAATGGTATGAGCTTTGAAGCAGACACTCTCTGTTCCTCTGACATCTCTGTTGTTGCTAATTTGAATGGTTGAAGAAGTGTCAATGAATGTTGAATAATGTCATACTGGAAAAATAGTAGCCTACCGTGAAAGTAGTCTACTGGTTCATTTGGAAACCTTCCTAAACAAAGTTATGTTATGAATATTTATGCTCAGTGTGCAGAGAAAGATAAAGTGCATTATAGAAATACAACAATTACAAAAAAACAAAATGATGTCTTGGCTGTAGATTGGGTACTCATATGTAGACATATAAAATGTATATTCACAAAGTATAATATTATATTGACGACATTTGTTTTTAAAGTGATTGGCAGTTGTGATTGGGATGTTAGGCATGTCTTAGTCCATGGCCTTTCTAAACAATGGCCCAACACTTAGTTATTATATTTCACTTATAATTAGCCTATATTTCAAACAATGCATACCTTGCTTAGATGGCCCAGCAGTGTCAGTAGCAGGCCTTGGTACAGGGGGAACACTACCATCCTCTGCACCCTGCAGAATGGCAGGATGAATGCTCCTCAAATGGCGCATCATGGATGATGTATTGTCTATCTATCTATCGATCTATCTATCTATTTTATATGTTGCCTATCTATCTAATAATTTATATGTATCTGTAATATATGTATCTATCTATTAATCTATATATATATATATATATATATTTCCATCAATGCATCTATTAATGTGTCACTATATGTACTCTGTGTGTCTCTAAGTCAATGTGTAAATGTAAATTACATCCTAAATATAACTAAACAAATCGCACTATAAATGTCACTATATCACCAAAAATCCGCTATCTCAAAACCAAACTCCTCTCACAAAAACCCACGATATGAAAATGCGTTGACAAAACTTTTATACTGTGTGACTGTGTGATTTGTTCCCGAACCGACCAATCAATGAAACCCTGATTCGGCGGAGCACTCCACCTGATGAAACACTTAGACGCTTCATTTAGCCGTTGTCACGTGACGTGGGTGTTTTGAATCACGCTTCGGATCAGTGTTTCGAATCATCTTTGCTTCGGGATCTCGCAAAGCTTCGGAACGTCTGTTTCGCGCCAGCCATCCTTACCCGTGACAACATCATCCATGATGCGCCATTTGAGGAGCACTCATCCTGCCCTTTTGCAGGGTGCAGAGGATGGTAGTGTTCCTCCTGTTCCTAGGCCTGCTACTGACACTGCTGGGCCATCTAAGCAAGGTATGCATTGTTTGAAATATAATTATAATTGAAATATAATAACAAACTTTTGGGACACTGTTTAGAAAGTCCATAGGCCTGTGTCAACCTAAACCCTACAACCTAACGTCCCAATCACAACTGCCAATCATGTTAAAAACAGCTTCACTGTGAATATAATATAATATGTTGTCAATATAATATGATATTTTGTGAATATACATTTTATAGGTCTACATATGAGTACCCAATCTACAGCCTAGACATCATTTTGGTTTTCCTAATTGTAGTTCTACATTCCATTTTATCTTTCTATGCTCACTGAGCATAAACGTTCATAACATAACTTTGTTGAGGAAGGTTTCCAAATAATGAACCAGTAGGCTACTTTTACAGTAGGCTACTATATTTTCAATGTATTTGTCTGAAAGTATGTTTTTTATCTTCTCTTTTAAAAGGCAGACAGAGGGAATTGGATGAGGCTCTTCTAAACATGTGAAGGATCTGCAGCCCTTCACCATCGTGGAGGACGAGGGTTTCAGGGCCTTTGTGAACAAGCTTGATCCAAGCTATGTCCTCCTATCCCGGAAGGTGCTTAAAGCAATGGTCAGCGAAAGGTACAACAAAACCAAGGAGAAGACAATGGAGGACCTACAAAAGGCCGAATTTGTTGGCCTTACGGCTGACGTGGTCCTCCATTAATATGGACGGATATCTTGGTGTAACTTGCCATTACATAACACCAGAGGCAAAAATGGCAACTGTTGTACTGGGTGTAAGGAGGATTTACCAAACCCACACAGCCCAGCATCTCATGGAGGCTACAGCCTTGCTAATGGCTGAGTGGGGAATAACCTCCAAAGTTCAGTGCATGGTGACTGACAATTCATCCAACATGATCCTAAGCGCCCAGCTACTCCACCTTCGCCATGTCCCATGTTTTGCTCATAATTTAAATTTGATTGTGAAAAAGGCCCTAGATCAAACCCCAGTCATCAATGAAATACGCCAGAAAGCCAGAAAGATAGTGGGGTTGTTCAGATCCAGCAGAAAATAACATTATGCACAGTGAGGAGCCTACAGGTTACAAGCTTCACATACTAGAAACATACAATAATACTTTTTTTTTAATGGCTCGTTGTCAAGGTTGTTTCAGATCAACACCGTTGAGACGGGTGTCGGATTGTTTCGAAGCCTCGACACATTATGGCACATTTGCTTCAACTGTTTTATTGTTTCACGAAGCCTCAATCTGCCCATCACCATTTATAGTCCTCATGATTGACAACAGGTGGGGAAATAATTAAAGGCATGGAACATGGGAAATGTAGTCCGGGGTAACATGTAACCAGAGCCCGTCTACGGATAGCCTTGGCACTTCCTATGAGCCCCATTGAATCATCTTGGTTGCAGTTCCATTTGAATTCCACTGGAGGTGATCGCGGGCGAGTGCAGAATGAATGGGAGTCTATGGAGCTAGACGGCTAAATGTATCTCTTTCTCCTGCTTGTCGTTGAATCAACGTAGATTTTAATGTTGATTCTGCAAGTTCAATATAGATTATAGGCCAAAAGTCGAATGAATGAGTACGTATGTCCTTTCGATTTCTTGCAGGTTGGGCCGTTGTTGGCCGGAACACGCTAGCATTCTGCTAGACGGATTTGCGACTGATTGCGACCAGAGACCCCGTTTGATGGCACCCGGAGCTAAAGCAGAATCAGAAACATTATCTTAAGGAGAACTTTCTGTCGAAGTTAAGTTTTGTGTACTGTATGTATATTTTCACTTTTATTTTCATATCGATATATAAGTGCTGAAGTGAATTGCCGTAAAGCAGCACCTCAGGCAGTATGAAAATGTGACGTCATCACATTTTTTGAACGGATTTTTAGAACAGATAAGTGAACTTAAAAATGCAATTTTCAGACGAGTGTATTATCTTAGCCCCCCCTTTTGAATGCAATTGTCAAATTACATGACAAAAAATTACATCCTGAGAAAAGTGGATTTCTGAAACCCCATAGACTCCCATTCATTCTGCACTCGCCCGCGAGCGCCCCCGCATGGACAGAGGCGTGTTACTGCAGCCAGTCCAGAAACCGGAAGTAACCAAAGAGTGCCAATTCTCTTGTATTAGACATTCTCTGATGTAACTCTGTGTGTGCAGTGAAAAAGTCTTAATGGTGAACGGGTGACCTCTGGTGGAGAGTGGATGGAAACGGCAGGCGTAGAATACGTGACACATATGAACAAATGAAGATTACTAAAATGTGTTGACACTTTATCTTGTCTTAGGGTGTATTCACACCAGGAAAGTCCGATAGTTCACTTGCTTTGGTCCGGACCAAATACATTTTTTTTTTTTTGGTACGGTTCGCTTTCACACTGCTCTTTTTGCAAGTGAACCAAAATTTGTAAGCAAAACCACACGTGTGCTTAAGGTCATTCATTCATTGGACAGAAATTCGAACCGTACCAGAGTTCGTTTGGAACCGTACCGAGACCACCTCTTCAGCTGGGTCTCGGTTCGGTTGTTTGGTCCGCACCCGAGTTCGATTGCTGTATCCACACCTGCCCAAAAGGTCCGCACCAAGGGGGGAAACAAACTAGAGTTCGATTCAATCGAACCAAACAAGGCAGGTGTGAATACACCCTTACATATTGTAAACATGAATTTAAACATACTTTCATTATTGTATGACTTGTTTAATGGTTACTTAAGAATTGAATTTATAATAATAATAATTACTTTGCGATTTGGGATTTAAAATACAATAATTTTTCTGTATCAACTATTACATGCACAAATACAATTTTTAGTACATATACACAAACCTCACAGCAACACAAACACAATTATTACACAATAATTTATCCAATTGACTCTAATATGCAGGAGCAGAAAACAGGAAAAAAGCGAGTATTTGCTTTATAGACCAAACCTGAGAAAACGGCAACATCTTGTAAAAAAATTTTTTTTAGCATTGCCAAGTATATTAACAAAGACGGTATAATTGTATAGTTAAATGGCCCTGTGTTAAAAAAGAAATTGTCAGTTTTAATGGATTTAAATGAGGACATTTTTGTCCTTAAGGTCCTGAGTGTAAATACTTTGTGTACAATGTGGAAAGGAAATAACCCAATTCGGTAACACTTTATAATAACTACACGCTATTAATCATTAGTTAAGCATTAGTAAATAGTTAATTCATGATCAATTTATCATTTCTAAATGAAGTATAGCATTATTTACAAACCAGTTATTTAGGCGTTGTCAGTGATTCACAAGAACACTTAGAAAGTGTAAGTAAATGATTAATAAACTATTTAAATGTACATTCATACATAATATTATTCAGACATATAGTAATAGTTACTTACTGTTTTGTTAAATGATTTATTGGCATGTATTTATACTATAATTCAGGGTTAATTCAGGTAGTTATAAAGCAGTTAATAGTGGTCAGTTAACTATTTTGTGAGCTAATCTAAAGTGAGGACTATTTATGCCTTGTAAAGCATTTACAAGGGAGATTTAAGGGCTGTTAATATTTCTATGTTCTGTATCACAGTTGTGTTTGTTTCTTTTTTCTGTTTAGAAGATAACGGAGTCTTTAAATCTCCTTTATAAATGCTTTAAAAACTGACCACTACTAAATGCTTTATAACGTATCGGTTACCTAACGTAACCTCGGTTCTCTCTAGAAGAGGGAATGAGTATTGCGTAAGTTAGCTTACGTACGGGAAAGATTCATCTTTTCGAGATATTGAAGCCAAAAAATTATCCTTAATTTTGTATTCATTGTCAACGCAGTGCAGCAGCTAGCAGACCTAGAGCAGGCTGTCTAGCGCGCTCATAGGCTGCCCTGCGGGAACTGCAGCAGCCTACCAGTGAGCCCGGCGTGACGTCGCGTCCAATGAAGGGCGCTCGAGCCTTCACAGCATCATAGCCCGCCAGTGTGTGCGTGGCTTAGTGTAAATAAGCGGGGCTCAGAGGCTGTTTCTCTGGTTTTCATTGACTGAAGCGAAAGTCGCTTGTGGCGCGAGCACGGCAGGTTACGCAACCGATACGTTCTCTTACTAGAGGTTCTCTCGTATTGCGTAAGTAAGCTTACGCTACGGGAAACCTTTGTCAACACCGTGCGCGCCAGCATCCACTCCATGAGTCCCCATGGAGACTGTGTTCATCACTCCGTCTGGCAGTACAACGGGTATCCGTTGATCAACCATGCGTGCAGAGACCAGCGCTCTGGATGGGGATGCCAGATCGTGCCGCGAGCCTGAGAGAAGAGATCTGTTCTCACCGGAATCGCCCATGGGGCTGTAAGTGACAGCCGCGTCAGCTCCGGTAACCAAATTTGATTCTGCCAACGCGGGGCTATAAGGAGCACCGAGTGGCGCGTTTCCCTGATTCTCTTGATTACCTGTGGCAACAGAGAGATTGGAGGGAAAGCATACAGTGGACGGCTGGGCCAGGTTTGGGCCAGCACGTCCTCGTTCTTTGAAAGAGCAAGTGAGCGTTGTCTTTTGACGCAAGAGGTCGACTTCCGCTCTGCCGAAAAGGTGCCATAGTGTTTGGTCGGATTGGGGGTGCAGGGACCATTCCCCCGGGGGAACGTTGTCCCTGGACAGTTTGTCTGGGCCGTCGTTCAGGTGGCCTGGCACACGCGCAGCTCTCAGCGAGCGCAGATGATGCTGAGACCAAACCAGGAGGCGTTCCGTCAGATCGCAGAGGTTCCTGGATCTGACTTCGCCCTGACGGTTCACATAGGACACTACAGACATGTTGTCCGAACGGACTAGAACATTGTGGACCTGTGAAACGGGAGGAAGTGCCTCAGCGCGTTCTCGACCGCCAACATTTCCAGACAGTTTATGTGAAGGAGCTTCTCCTGGTCTGACCATAGGCCAAAGGCCGGCCTGCCATCGAAGAGAGCGCCCCACCCTGAGTTGGACGCATCTGTCGAGATGACCTTTCGATATGAGACAGCTCCCATCATCAATCCCCGCTGATACCAATCGGCCGCTAACCAGGGCTGCAGAGCTGTGACGCAGCTCTGAGTCACTCTGATTCGTTCGCAGCCGGCAGTCTAGGCCCGGCGAGATGCACGAGCATTCAGCCAGCGTTGCAGTGGGCGCATGCTCAGTAATAAGCCCAGCTGGAGCACTGCCGCGTCTGAGGCCATATAGCCCAGCATCCTCTGAAATGTCTTCAGAGGAATGATGCTGCCTTTTTGGAAAGAAGCGGCTAGGTGACGAACACGGCGCACGCGCTGTGTCGATAAACGAGCCGTCATGGTCACAGAGTTCAGTTCTATTCCCAGAAAAGAAACTGACTGGGCGTTAATGAGCTCTTGGTCCAGTTGACCGTGAGACCCAAGCTTTCCAGGTGACTGAGAAGCACTGTTCTGTGAGGCAAGAGTTCCGTCTCTGACTGTGCCAGAATCAGACAATCGTCCAAATAGTTCATAATTCGCATGCCCTGATTTCTCAAGGGCGCGAGGGCTGCGTCCATGCACTTCGTGAACGTGCGAGGTGCCAATGACAGGCCGTACGGGAGGATGGTGTATTTAAATACCCGACCGTCGAAGGCGAATCTCAAGAATGGCCTGTGACGGAGTATTATCTGAATCTGAAAATAGGCATCGTCCAGATCAAGAGAAATAAACCAGTTCCTGGGCGAACGTGCGCGAGGATTTTTCTGGTCGTGAGAATTTTGAATGGTCTTTTCACAAGCACTTTGTTCAAATGTCTCAGATCTAAAACAGGTCTGAGGGCTCCGTCCTTCTTGGGTACGAGAAAATAACGGCTGTAAAATCCTGACTCGCTCAGAGAAGGCGGCACCAGCTCTATGGCGTGAGCGTAAGACCGGCGTCTGTATGCAGGCGAGCGTGCTTTGTAACAGGCCCATTGACTGCAACATTGACGTCTCCCGCTTTCTAATAGAAGAGTACAGGGAGGCGGGGTCAGGTCGAGCCCGACCAATCCCGTCTTCGGACCCTGCCAAAGAGAGTGAGCCACGAGGGGCGGGCCGGCATGAGCTCGTTCACTTTGGTAAAAAGGTTTCAGGGCAGCCGAGTTTCAAACTCTGGTCTCTGGCGCGAAAGCTTTGTGTTTGGCCACTGAACCACAGGGGGAAACAACAGAAGCATAATTCAGCATGAGCAGATAAGAGAGCGCCATCACAGTTTTGTGTCAGCTTTTGTTTGCAGACGCACATGTTATATAACAGGCGCATTGCTGCAATATTGACATTTCCAGCCGCTCGAACTCGGAGGAGCTGAGAAATGTTTGAGTTTTACTCGAGTCTCTGGCGCGGGTGTTAGAGGAGTCACGCGGGGCGGGCCGGCGTGGGCTCATATGTTTGAAACACTCATAAATACTCGAGCCCCGCCAAGAACGGGAGGGCGCGAGGGCGCGTTCGCTTTCTGTACGTAAGAAAGCTGGCCGCACGCTCAGAGAGAAGAGCAGCTTAAATTTTATCTGCTGCCCGAGCCGGGACGCGAACACGGGTCTCTGGTGCGAAAGCTTTGTGTTTAGCCACTGAGCCACAGGGGGGAACAACATAAGCTTGATTTAGCGCAAGCAGATAAGGCGGCGGAGAAGGAGAGAGAGGCGCTCGAGGGAGTTGATCCGGCGAGCGCTTGAATGCCACGTGAGGCTCCGGCAGTCTCTGTGCACGACACTTCTTTGCGCGGTCCAGCGGAGGGCGGAGTGACAGATTCAGCACTTGAAGAGGTCGAGTCAAGCCCGCAGGGTCGACATCGTTAACTCTTCGCAGCCGCCCGCGCAAGAGCGAGGGCTGCGTGACCGGGCCCAGGCAGAGAGCGCAACAAAGGCGGTCTCTGGCGCTGAGCGGGGCTCGGACAAGCCACAGGAAATGCGAGACATCTTTATAAAGACGTCTCGCTGCTCTTTTAGGAAGGGGTGTCGCAGCGGCGGACACAACAGAATAGAGCTCAGAAAAAAGATATGTCGCCGGATAGCGTAGCTCGCACGGATGGCTGAAGGCGGTGACGACCGGCTTCTTCAGGCGCTGTCCTAAGCTGGCTTTTCGCTTCCTCAAACGGCGGCGCGGCTTTTCTCGGATCCAGCGATGCGAAGAGCTTCGCTGAAGAGATGAAATGAGCCCCACTTATATATGCTAAGCCATGCACACACTGGCGGGCTATGATGCTGTGAAGGCTCGAGCGCCCTTCATTGGACGCGACGTCACGCCGGGCTCACTGGTAGGCTGCTGCAGTTCCCGCAGGGCGGCCTATGAGCGCACTAGACAGCCTGCTCTAGGTCTGCTAGCTGCTGCACTGCATTGACAATGAATACAAAATTAAGGATAATTTTTTGCCTTCAATATCTTGAAAAGATGAATCTTTCCCATAGCGTAAGCTAACTTACGCAATACGAGAGAACCTCTCGTAAGAGAACTACCTGTATTTCCTACATTTACTTACACTTTCTAAGTGATCTTATGAATCACTGACAACTCCTAAAAAACTGGTTTGTAAATAATGCTATACTTCATTTAGAAATGATAAATTGATAATTAAGTTAGGAATAATTGACGACGGCCGTTGAATTATTAGAAAAATAATGCACACCCGGGGTGGTAATGAGGTCACAACGCGAAGTATATATTTTTCTAATAATTCAACGGCACGTCGTCAATTATTCCACTTACAGTTACCACACCTCGAAACATTGTTCAGATGATGTCATTCTAGACATTTGTCAAGTTTTTGTCATTAAAACGCTCTTGTATGTAGGACTAATGTCTTATGCATCTAATCCCATGCCTCCGTTGCTAATTCCAAAACGTCATTTTAGAGTTCGTAACGGAGGTTTGAGCCACTGACAGCAGACTAATGCTGGGGACACACTTAAAGACTTGCTGAAACATTCAAAGACTGACTGTTTCCATCGACTGTAGCAGGTTTAAACACCGACTGTGAACACAGACTGAACGCTCTGAACACGCATTTGGGCATGATCAGTCATAAGTATCAAATTACATTCATAACCGGCCTTACAGTAAGTGTGTCCCCTGCATTAATCACGAGCAGTGATTAATGCAGTTATTTTAGAGAGAGAGAGAGAGAGAGAGATGTTGCAATTAACGAGACAGAAAAGTATGTGCGTCAATATTATTATTTATTTATTCAATTCGTTTTAATTAATTCGTTCATTCTCTTTTTTCTATTATTGACAGTAGACTGCCTAATACATTAAACACAAAGCTCTTTTAACAAGTAGGCCTATCAATAATTATTTATTTGTATATTATCTGGAATAATTACGAAAACCCGTGCAGCAGGACTATCAATTTATTTATATATTCAGTTGAATTTTCTATTGATTATAGATAGGACTATATACTTTTTTAATTAAAATTAAACTGCATATGTCCATTGATTGTGAAATTAGACATCGAAAATGGCAAATCAAGCACATGGGGCTGCATGTTTTTCCTTGTTATGAATTGCATCCTATTTCCGTTATTACTGTTAACTACGAGCAGTGATATGGAACTGTAATGCGGTCAAACCTGCCTGGAACTACTTTAGCCGTGCGTTTCCCTGAAAATAATTGCACACCTAAGAAAGTTCTTAACCAATCAGAATCAAGCATTCAACACCCCTGTAGTATAATAAAGTTTATAAAACGGTTAGTTCCAATCCTTGATTCTGATTGATCAATAGCTGTGCTGTATTCATGATAAAACACGGCTATGACCGCTTCACCCAACGGTTCTCTTTATCACCGCGCAACACTGCAGTTCCTATGTTGTTTTTATTTGAGCTTTCATGATATTACACATTGGAACGTTGTTGCTGTTCACGGTCAGGGACTATTTTTTTCTAGCGGAAGGAAGGCTTTTAGTGATTTTACTTCATGAAAGTTGCACTAATACATATTTATTTTTACTTTAATATTTTTATTGTGTGGTAACCGTTTTATAAAAGCAATAAGGTACTCGAGGCAAGTGCTGTATCGTGAATAAGTAACGGCTGTAGGGGTTACTCCGCTTCGCGTAGTGCCTAACAACGCCCTTCAGCCGTTACTTATTCACGATACAGCACTTGGCTCGAGTACCTTATTGCTTACATAACAATACAATTATTAAACACAGTATAGTTATGCTTATAAATCAAGCATAAAGCATTTATAACTGCATTTATTAAATGTCTATTAATGCTTTATAAATAATGAATTAACTGACAACTAATGCTTAATTAATGATTAGTGTTATCGAAATTTCAAATACAACTAGAAAAAAGTTTGATGAGACAAACTTTAAGTTGGCTTGAAAAAGCCAGACCAGAGAGTTTGAAGAAGTTTAAAATAGTTTGAAGTTTGATAGATGGATTAGTTAGAAAGAAAGAATAGTTAGAAAGAAAGAAAACGATAAGTTAGAAAGAAAAGAAAGATTAGTTAGAAAGAAAGGTTAGTTAGAAAGAAAAAAACAAAGATTAGTTAAAAAGAATGAAAGATTAGTTAGAAAGAAAGAAGAAAGTTTAGTTAGAAAAAAGAAGAAAGATTAGTTAGAAAGGATGAATGAAAGAAAGATTAGTTAGAAAGAAAGAAAGATTAGTTAGAAAGAAAGAAAAAAGAAAGATTAGTTAGAAAGACAGAAAGAAAGAAAGAAAGATTAGTTAGAAAGAAAGAAGAAAGTTTAGTTAGAAAAAAGAAGAAAGATTAGTTAGAATGAATGAAATAAAGATTAGTTAGAAAGAAAGAAAGAAAGAAAGAAAGAAAGAAAGAAAGAAAGATTAGTCAGAAAGAAAGAAAAAAGAAAGATTTGTTAGAAAGAAAGAAAGAAAGAAAAGAAAGACTAGTTAGAAAGATTAGTCAGAAAGAAAGAAAAAAGAAAGATTAGTTAGAAAGAAAGACAGATAGAAAGAAAGACTAGTTAGAAAGATTAGTAAGAAAGAAAGGATAAAAGAAAGAAAGATGAGGTAGAAAAAATAGAAAGATTAGTTAGAAAAAAGATAGATTAGTTAGAAAGAAAGAAAGGAAAGATAGATTAGTTAGAAAGAAAGATTAGTCAGAAAGAAAAAAAAGATTAGTTAGAAAGAAAGAAAGATAGATTAGTTAGAAAGAAAGAAAGATTAGTTAGAAAAAAGAAAGATAGATTAGTTATAAAGAAAGAAAGAAAGAAAGAAAGAAAGAAAGAAAGAAAGAAAGAAAGAAGAAAGAATAGTTAGAAAGAAAGAAAGAAAGAAAGATTAGTTAGAAAGAAAGAAAGAAATAAAGAAAAGAAAGAAGAAATATTAGTTAGAAAGAAAGAAAGAAAGAAAGAAAGAAAGAAAGAAAGAAAGAAGAAAGATTAGCTAAAAAAGGAAGAAAGATTAGTTAGAAAGAGAGAAAGAAAGAAAGAAGAAAGATTAGTTAGAAAGAAAGAAAGAAGAAAGATTAGTTAGAAAGAAAGAAAGAAAGAAAGAAAGAAAGAAAGAAAGAAAGAAAGATTAGTTAGAAAGAAAGAAGAAAGATTAGTTAGAAAGATTAGTTAGAAAGAAAGAAAGAAAGAAAGAAAGAAAGAAAGAAAGAAAGAAAGAAGAAAGAATAGTTAGAAAGAAAGAAATAAAGAAAGAAGAAAGATTAGTTTGAAAGAAAGAAAGAAAGAAAGAAAGAAAGAAAGAAATAAAGAAAGAAAGAAAGAAGATAGATTAGTTAGAAAGAAAGAAAGACAGAAGAAAGATTAGTTAGAAAGAAAGAAAGAAAGAAAGAAAAAAAGAAAGATTAGTTAGAAAGAAAGAAAGAAAGAAAGAAGAAAGATTAGTTAGAAAGAAAGAAAGAAAGAAAGAAAGAAAGAAGAAAGAAAGATTAGTTAGAAAGAAAGAAAGATTAGGTAGAGAGAAAGAGAGAGAGAAAGAAAGAAAGATAGATTAGGTAGAAAGAAAGAAAGAAAGAAAGAAAGAAAGAAAGAAAGAAAGAAAGAAAGAAAGATAATTAGAAAGAAAGAAAGAAAGATTAGTTAGAAAAAAGAAAGATAATATAGAAAGAAAGATAGATCAGTAAGAAAGAAAGAAGGATGGATTAGTTAGAAAGAAAGATAGATAGATTAGTTAAAAAGAAAGATAGATTAGTTAGAAAGAAAGAAAGACTAGTTAGAAAGAAAGAAAGAAAGAAAGATGGATTACTTAGAAAGAAAGAAAGATTCGTTAGAAAGAAAGAAAGAAAGAAAGAAAGAAAGAAAAGATAATCAGTTAGAAAGAAAGATTAGTTAGTTAGAAAGAAAGAAAGAAAAATTAGTTACAAAGAAAGAAAGAAAGAAAGAAAGAAAGAAAGAAAGAAAGAAAGAAAGAAAGAAAGAAGATAGATTAGTTAGAAAGAAAGAAAGAAAGAAAGAAAGAAAGAAGAAAGATTAGTTAGAAAGAAAGAAAGAAAGAAAGAAAGAAAGAAAGAAAGAAAGAAGAAAGATTAGTTAGAAAGAAAGATTAGTTAGAAAGAAAGAAAGAAAGAAAGAAAGAAGAAAGATTAGTTAGAAAGAAAGAAAGAAAGAAATAAAGAAAGAAAGAAAGAAAGAAGAAAGAAAGAAAGATTAGTTAGAAAGAAAGAAAGATTAGGTAGAGAGAAAGAGAGAGAGAGAAAGAAAGAAAGATAGATTAGGTAGAAAGAAAGAAAGAAAGAAAGAAAGAAAGAAAGAAAGAAAGAAAGAAAAAGAAAGAAGGATTAGTTAGAAAGAAAGAATGATTAGGTAGAAAGAAAGAAAGAAAGAAAGAAAGAAAGAAAGAAAGAAAGAAAGAAGAAAGATTAGTTAGAAAGAAAGAAAGAAGAAAGATTAGTTAGAAAGAAAGAAAGAATAAAGATTAGTTAGAAAGAAAGAAAGAAAGAAATATTAGTTAGAAAGAAAGAAAGAAAGAAAGAAAGAAAGAAGAAATATTAATTAGAAAGAAAGAAAGAAAGAAAGAAAGAAAGAAGAAAGAAAGAAAGAAAGAAAGAAAGAAAGAAGAAAGATTAGTTAGAAAGTAAGAAAGAAAGAAGAAAGATTAGTTAGAAAGTAAGAAAGAAAGAAAGAAAGAAGAAAGATTAGTTAGAAAGAAAGAAAGAAAGAAGAAAGATTAGTTAGAAAGAAAGAAAGAAAGAAAGAAAGAAAGAAAGAAAGAAAGAAAGAAAGAAAGAAAGAAGAAAGATTAGTTAGAAAGAAAGAAAGAAAGAAAGAAGAAAGATTAGTTAGAAAGAAAGAAAGAAAGAAAGAAAGAAAGAAGAAAGATTAATTAGAAAGAAAGAAAGAAAGAAAGAGAGAAAGAAAGAAAGAAAGATTAGTTAGAAAGAAAGAAGGATTAGTTAGAAAGAAAGAAGGATTAGTTAGAAAGAAAGAATGATTAGGTAGAAAGAAAGAAAGAAAGAAAGAAAGAAAGAAAGAAGATAGATTAGTTAGAAAGAAAGAAAGAAAGAAAGAAAGAAAGAAGAAAGATTAGTTAGAAAGAAAGAAAGAAAGAAAGAAAGAAAGAAAGAAAGAAAGAAAGAAAGAAGAAAGATTAGTTAGAAAGAAAGATTAGTTAGAAAGAAAGAAAGAAAGAAAGAAAGAAATAAAGAAAGAAAGAAGAAAGATTAGTTAGAAAGAAAGAAAGAGAGAAAGAAAGAAAGAAAGAAAGAAGAAAGAAAGAAAGATTAGTTAGAAAGAAAGAAAGATTAGGTAGAGAGAAAGAGAGAGAGAGAAAGAAAGAAAGATAGATTAGGTAGAAAGAAAGAAAGAAAGAAAGAAAGAAAGAAAGAAAGAAAGAAAGAAAGAAAGAAAGAAAGAAAGAAAGAATATTAGTTAGAAAGAAAGAAAGAAAGAAAGAAAGATTAGTTAGAAAGAAAGAAAGAAAGAAAAAAGAAAGAAATATTAAAAAGAAAGAAAGAAAGAAAGAAAGAAAGAAAGAAAGAAAGAAAGAAAGAAAGATTAGTTAGAAAGAAAGAAAGAAAAAAGAAAGAAATATTAAAGAGAAAGAAAGAAAGAAGAAAGATTAGTTAGAAAGAAAGAAAGAAAGAAAGAAGATTAGTTAGAAAGAAAAGAAAGAAAGAAAGAAAGAAAGAAGAAAGAGAGAAGAAAGAAAGAAAGAAAGAAGAAAGAGAGAAGAAAGATTAGTTAGAAAGAAAAGAAAGAAAGAAAGAAAGAAAGAAAGAAGAAAGAGAGAAGAAAGAAAGAAAGAAAGAAAGAAAGAAAGAAAGAAAGAAAGAAAGAAGAAAGAAAGAATATTAGTTAGAAAGAAAGAAAGAAAGAAAGAAAGAAAGAAAGAAAGATTAGAAAGAAAGAAAGAAAAAAGAAAGAAATATTAAAAAGAAAGAAAGAAAGAAGAAAGATTAGTTAGAAAGAAAGAAAGAAAGAAAGAAAGAAAGAAAGAAAGAAAGAAGATTAGTTAGAAAGAAAGAAAGAAGAAAGATTAGTTAGAAAGAAAGAAAGAAAGAAAGAAAGAAAGAAAGAAAGAAAGAAAGAAAGAAAGAAGAAAGAGAGAAGAAAGGAAGAAAGAAAGAAAGAAGAAAGAAGAAAGATTAGTTAGAAAGAAAAGAAAGAAAGAAAGAAAGAAAGAAAGAAAGAAAGAAGAAAGAGAGAAGAAAGATTAGTTAGAAAGAAAGAAAGAAAGAAAGAAAGAAAGATTAGTTAGAAAGAAAGAAAGAAGGATTAGTTAGAAAGAAAGATAGATAGATAGATTAGTTAAAAAGAAAGATAGATAGATAGATTAGTTAGAAAGAAAGATATATAGATTAGTTAAAAAGAAAGAAAGATAGATAGATTAGTTAAAAAGAAAGAAAGACTAGTTAGAAAGAAAGAAAGAAAGAAAGAAAGATGGATTACTTAGAAAGAAAGAAAGATTAGTTAGAAAGAATGAAAGAAAGAAAGATTAGTTAGAAAGAAAGAAAGAAAGAAAAGATCATCAGTTAGAAAAAGATTAGTTAGTTAGAAAGAAAGATAGATCAGTAAGAAAGAAAGAAAGATTAGTTAGAAAGAAAGAAAGAAAGATTAGTTAGAAAGAAAGAAAGATTAGTTACAAAAGAAAGAAAGATTAGTTAGAAAGAGAGAAAGATTAGTTAGAAAGAAAGAAAGATTAGTTAGTTAGAAAGATAGATCAGTAAGAAAGAAAGAAAGAAAGAAAGATTAGTTAGAAAGAAAGATTAGTTAGAAAGAAAGAAAGATAGATAGATTAGTTAAAAAGAAAGAAAGATAGATAGATTAGTTAAAAAGAAAGATAGATAGATTAGTTAGAAAGAAAGATAGATAGATTAGTTAAAAAGAAAGAAAGATAGATTAGTTAGAAAGAAAGAAAGATGGATTACTTAGAAAGAAAGAAAGATTAGTTAGAAAGAATGAAAGAAAGATTAGTTAGAAAGAAAGAAAGATGGATTAGTCAGAAAGAAAGAATGATGGATTAGTTAGAAAGAAAGAAAGAAAGAAAGAAAGAAAGAATGATTAGTTAGAAAGAAAGAAAAGATCAGTTAGAAAGAAATAAAGAAAGATTAGTTAGAAAGACAGAAAGAAAGATAAGATAGAAAGAAAGAAAGAAAGAAAGAGATTAGTTGGAAAGAAAGAAAAAGAAAGAAAGATTAGGTAAAAAGAAAGAAAGATAATTAGAAAGAAAGAAAGAAAGATTAGTTAGAAAAAAAGAAAAGATTAGTTAGAAATAAATAAAGAAAGATTAGTTAGAAAGACAGAAAGAAAGATAGATCAGTAAGAAAGAAAGAAGGATGATTAGTTAGAAAGAAAGAAAGAAAGAAAGAAAGAAAGAAAGAAAGAAAGAAAGAAAGAAAGATTAGTTAGAAAGAAAGAAAAGATTAGTTAGAAAGAAATAAAGATAGATAGATAGATAGAAAGAAAGATAGATAGATAGATAGTTTAGTTAGAAAGATAGATATAGATAGATAGATTAGTTAGAAAGATAGATAGATAGATATATTAGTTAGAAAGATAGATAGATAGATTAGTTAGAAAGATAGATAGATAGATTATTTAGATAGATAGATAGATAGATAGATAGAGATAGAGATAGATAGATAGATAGATAGATAGATAGATAGATAGATAGATAGATAGATAGATAGATAGATAGATAGATAGATAGATAGATAGATAGATAGATTAGTTAGATAGATTAGTTAGAAAGATAAATAGAGTAGTTAGAAAGAAAGATCGATAGATAGATAGATTAGTTAGAAAGATAGATAGATCAGTTAGATAGATAGATTATTTAGATAGATAGATAGATAGATAGATAGATAGATAGATAGATAGATAGATAGATAGATAGATAGATAGAAAGATAGTTTAGTTAGAAAGATAGATATAGATAGATAGATTAGTTAGAAAGATAGATAGATAGATATATTAGTTAGAAAGATAGATAGATAGATTAGTTAGAAAGATAGATAGATAGAAAGATAGATAGATAGATAGATAGATAGATAGATAGATAGATAGATAGATAGATAGATAGATAGATTAGTAAGAAAGATAAATAGATTAGTTAGAAAGAAAGATCGATAGATAGATAGATTAGTTAGAAAGATAGATAGATTAGTTAGATAGATAGATTATTTAGAAAGATAGATAGATAGATAGAGATAGATAGATAGATATAGATAGATAGATAGATAGATAGATAGATAGATAGATAGATAGATATATAGATAGATAGATAGATAGATAGATAGATTAGTTAGAAAGATAAATAGATTAGTTAGAAAGAAAGATCGATAGATAGATAGATAAGTTAGATAGATAGATAGATAAATAGATAGATAGATAGATAGATAGATAGATAGATAGATAGATAGATAGATAGATATTAGTACATTGAATGGTAGTTTAATTGAGTCTAGGGCTTCAGGGAGTTTAGATTTGAGTTTTTATGTTGTGCACTACTGGGCCACCGTAGCCTTGGCTCATTTTGAACATGCTGCAATGAAAGTCTATGGCAATTTTATGATGTTTAATATTAATTTTTAAGAAAACTGTAAGTCCGATCAGTTAGAAAAGATATAGCACACCGAGTCAGATCAGTTTGAGTGTCTGTGCCGAGTTTGGAGTATGTGGAGTTAAAGCTCTAGGAGGAGTTAGAGTTGTAAATTTGAGTAAGAAGAATAATAATAATAACTAGAAAAAGTTCGTCGAGACAAACTTTAAGTTGGCTTGTGAAAGTTTGGACTGCAAAGTTTGAAGAAGTTTAAAGTAGTTTGAAGTTTAAATTAGTTTAAAGTTTAAATTAGTTTAAAGTTTAAATTAGTTTGAAGTTTAAATTAGTTTAAAGTAGTTTATAGTTTAACTTAGTTTAAAGTTTAAAATAGTTTAAATTAATTTGAATTTTAAAGTAGTTTGAAGTTTAAATTAGTTTGAAAGTTAAAGTAGTTTAAAGTTTAAATAAGTTTGAATTTTAAAGTAGTTTGAAGTTTAAATTATTATTTTGGGTGGTTGCTAGGGTGTTGCTAGGATGTTCTGAGGTATTTCGGGTGGTTGCTAGGGTGTTGCTAGGGTGTTCTAAGGTATTTTTGGTTGTTGCTAGGGTGTTCTAAGGTATTTTGGGTGGTTGCTATGGTGTTGCTAGGGTGTTCTAATGTATTTTGGGTGGTTGCTAGGGTGTTCTAAGGTATTTTGGGTGGTTGCTAGGGTGTTCTGGGTGGTTGCTAGGGTGTTCTAAGGTATTTTGGGTGGTTGCTAGGGTGTTCTGGGTGGTTGCTATGGTGTTCTAAGGTATTTTGGGTGGTTGCTAGGGTGTTGCTAGGATGTTCTGAGGTATTTCGGGTGGTTGCTAAGGTGTTGCTAGGGTGTTCTAAGGTATTTTTGGTGGTTGCTAGGGTGTTGTTAGGGTGTTCTAAGGTATTTTTGGTGGTTGCTAGGGTGTTGTTAGGGTGTTCTAAGGTATTTTGGGTGGTTGCTAGGGTGTTCTAAGGTATTTTGGGTGGTTGCTAGGGTGTTCTGGGTGGTTGCTAGGGTGTTCTAAGGTATTTTGGGTGGTTGCTAGGGTGTTCTGGGTGGTTGCTATGGTGTTGCTAAGGTGTTCTAAGGTATTTTGGGCGGTTGCTAGGGTGTTCTGGGTGGTTGCTATGGTGTTGCTAGGGTGTTCTGAGGTATTTTGGGTAGTTGCTATGGTGTTCTGGGGGTTGCTAGGCGGTTGCTAGGGTGTTCTGGGTGGTTGCTAGGGTGTTGCTAGGCGGTTGCTATGGTATTCTGGGTGGTTGCTAGGGTGTTGCTAGGCGGTTGCTAGGGTATTCTGGGTGGTTGCTAGGGTGTTGCTAGGGTGTTCTGGGTGGTTGCTAGGGTGTTGCTAGGGTGTTCTGGGTGGTTGCTATGGTGTTGCTAGGCGGTTGCTAGTGTGTTTTAGGTGGTTGCTATGGTATTCTGGGTGGTTGCTATGGTGTTACTAGGTGGTTGGTAGTGTTCATCTATGGTTACTATAGAGTTTTTATAATGTTCATGGCATGATTTAGCACTTAGCTAATCAATATTAGCATGTAGCTATTCACAGCTAGCATGTTAAGCATGTTGAAAGTCCTGTGTGCTAGCATGAGTCAAAAGACCCAACCCCTATCGCGTGTATAAGTATAAGTGTATGAATTCATGTGTTTATAAGTGTACAAGTTTAGAGTTAATAAGTTTAGATGAGTAAGAGTTCAGAGTTTATTCATTTTAGTTTAAGAGTTCATAAGTGTATGAATTCATGAGTTATTCACTCACAAACACTCACAGACAGACATGCTCACTAACACAAACACACACAGACACGCTCACTAACTCTAACACACACACACACACACACACACACACACACAGACAAGCTCACTAACTCACACACACACACACACACACTTGCTCACCTTTACACACACGCTCACTAACACACACACTCATGCACATACACTCACAAATGCACACACACACTAACTCGCTCACAGACACACACACATATACACGCATACATTCACTCAGACACACACTCAGTTTATGAGTTTAAAGTTCATAAGTATGAATCCATGAGAGTTCATTAGTGTATGAATTCATGAGAGTTCATTAGTGTATGAATTCATGAGAGTTCATTAGTGTATGAATTCATGAGAGTTCATTAGTGTATGAATTCATGAGAGTTCATTAGTGTATGAATTCATGAGAGTTCATTAGTGTATGAATTCATGAGAGTTCATTAGTGTATGAATTCATGAGTTTCTATGTTTATGAGTTTATAAGTGTATAAATTCATGAGATTTTAAGTTTAAATGAGTAAGAGTTCAGAGTTGATTAATTTATGAGTTTAGAGTTTATAAGTTTAAATGAGTCTAAGAGTTCAAGTTTAGAGTTTATTAATTTATTATGAGTTTAAGAGTTTAAGATTAGATAGTTAGAAGTGTCATTGATGAGTTCATTAGTTTAAATGAGTCTCAATGGCTCATATAGTGTATAGAATGGCAGTTTGAGTCCAGGGCTTCAAGGGATTTAGATTTGAAATTTTGACAGTTGGGGAGTTTGACAGTCTGAACATTCCGCAATGTTAAGTCAATGGGATTTTCAAATGGTTTTTTTCGAGTTTCGATCGTCATTTTTAGGAAAACCGTAAGTCCGATCAGTTAGAAAAGATATAGCACACTAAGTGAGAACAGTTTGAGTGTCCGTGCCGAGTTTGGAGTATGTGGAGTTAAAGCTCTAGGAGGAGTTAGAGTCAGAAATTTTAGGGGGCAGAAGAAGAATAATAATAATAATAACTAGAAAAAGTTCGTCGAGACAAACTTTAAGTTGGCTTGTGAAAGTTTGGACCGCAAAGTTTGAAGAAGTTTAAAGTAGTTTGAAGTTTAAATTAGTTTAAAGTAGTTTATAGTTTAACTTAGTTTAAAGTTTAAAATAGTTTAAATTAATTTAAAGTTTAAATTAGTTTGAATTTTAAAGTAGTTTGAAGTTTAAATTAGTTTGAAAGTTAAAGTAGTTTAAAGTTTAAATAAGTTTGAATTTTAAAGTAGTTTGAAGTTTAAATTAGTTTAAAGTAGTTTAAAGTAGTTTAAAGTTTTAAATAGTTTAAAGTTCAAAGTAGTTTAAAGGTTAAAGTATAGTTTCAAGTAATTAAATGTTGCTAGGGTGATTCTAGTGGGTTGCTAGGTGGTTTCTAAGGTATTTTGAGTGGTTGCTAGGGTGTTCTGGGTGGTTGCTAGGGTGTTCTAGGGTATTTTAGGTGGTTGCTAGGGTGTTGCTAGGGTGTTTTAAGGTATTTTGGGTGGTTGCTAGGGTGTTGCTAGGATGTTCTGAGGTATTTCGGGTGGTTGCTAGGGTGTTGCTAGGGTGTTCTAAGGTATTTTTGGTTGTTGCTAGGGTGTTCTAAGGTATTTTGGGTGGTTGCTATGGTGTTGCTAGGGTGTTCTAAGGTATTTTGGGTGGTTGCTAGGGTGTTAAGTTATTTTGAGTGGTTGCTAGGGTGTTCTAAGGTATTTTGGGTGGTTGCTAGGGTGTTCTGGGTGGTTGCTATGGTGTTCTAAGGTATTTTGGGTGGTTGCTAGGGTGTTGCTAGGATGTTCTGAGGTATTTCGGGTGGTTGCTAAGGTGTTGCTAGGGTGTTCTAAGGTATTTTTGGTGGTTGCTAGGGTGTTGTTAGGGTGTTCTAAGGTATTTTGGGTGGTTGCTATGGTGTTGCTAGGGTTTTCTAATGTATTTTGGGTGGTTGCTAGGGTGTTCTAAGGTATTT
This sequence comes from Tiaroga cobitis, assembly GCA_030578255.1. NCBI lineage: Eukaryota > Metazoa > Chordata > Actinopteri > Cypriniformes > Leuciscidae > Tiaroga > Tiaroga cobitis. The sequence goes on along the minus strand of CM060604.1, from coordinate 51,846,234 downwards.
TGGGTGGTTGCTAGGGTGTTCTGGGTGGTTGCTAGGGTGTTCTAAGGTATTTTGGGTGGTTGCTAGGGTGTTCTGGGTGGTTGCTATGGTGTTGCTAAGGTGTTCTAAGGTATTTTGGGCGGTTGCTAGGGTGTTCTGGGTGGTTGCTATGGTGTTGCTAGGGTGTTCTGAGGTATTTTGGGTAGTTGCTATGGTGTTCTGGGGGTTGCTAGGCGGTTGCTAGGGTGTTCTGGGTGGTTGCTATGGTGTTGCTAGGGTGTTCCAAGGTATTTTGGGTGGTTGCTAAGGTGTTGCTAGGGTGTTCTAATGTATTTTGGGTGGTTGCTATGGTGTTGCTAGGGTGTTCCAAGGTATTTTGGGTGGTTGCTAAGGTGTTGCTAGGGTGTTCTAATGTATTTTGGGTGGTTGCTATGGTGAACTATTTATGAGTTTAAAAGTTCATAAGTGTATGAATTCATGTGTTTATAAGTGTACAAGTTTAGAGTTAATAAGTTTAGATGAGTAAGAGTTCAGAGTTTATTCATTTTAGTTTAAGAGTTCATAAGTGTATGAATTCATGAGTTATTCACTCACAAACACTCACAGACACGCTCACTAACTCTAACACACACACACACACCCACACACACACACACACACACACACACACACACACACAGACAAGCTCACTAACTCACACACACACACACACACACTTGCTCCCCTTTACACACACGCTCACTAACACAAACACACACAGACACGCTCACTAACTCTAACACACACACACACACACACACACACACACACACACAGACAAGCTCACTAACTCACACACACACACACACACACACTTGCTCACCTTTACACACACGCTCACTAACACACACAATCATGCACATACACTCACAAATGCACACACACACTAACTCGCTCACAGACACACACACATATACACGCATACATTCACTCAGACACACACTCAGTTTATGAGTTTAAAGTTCATAAGTATGAATCCATGAGAGTTCATTAGTGTATGAATTCATGAGAGTTCATTAGTGTATGAATTCATGAGAGTTCATTAGTGTATGAATTCATGAGAGTTCATTAGTGTATGAATTCATGAGAGTTCATTAGTGTATGAATCCATGAGAGTTCATTAGTGTATGAATTCATGAGAGTTCATTAGTGTATGAATCCATGAGAGTTCATTAGTGTATGAATTCATGAGAGTTCATTAGTGTATGAATTCATGAGAGTTCATTAGTGTATGAATCCATAAGAGTTCATTAGTGTATGAATTCATGAGAGTTCATTAGTGTATGAATCCATGAGAGTTCATTAGTGTATGAATTCATGAGAGTTCATTAGTGTATGAATCCATGAGAGTTCATTAGTGTATGAATTCAGGAGAGTTCATTAGTGTATGAATTCATGAGAGTTCATTAGTGTATGAATCCATGAGAGTTCATTAGTGTATGAATTCATGAGAGTTCATTAGTGTATGAATTCATGAGAGTTCATTAGTGTATGAATTCATGAGAGTTCATTAGTGTATGAATTCATGAGAGTTCATTAGTGTATGAATTCATGAGTTTCTATGTTTATGAGTTTATAAGTGTATAAATTCATGAGATTTTAAGTTTAAATGAGTAAGAGTTCAGAGTTGATTAATTTATGAGTTTAGAGTTTATAAGTTTAAATGAGTCTAAGAGTTCAAGTTTAGAGTTTATTAATTTATTATGAGTTTAAGAGTTTAAGATTAGATAGTTAGAAGTGTCATTGATGAGTTCATTAGTTTAAATGAGTCTCAATGGCTCATATAGTGTATAGAATGGCAGTTTGAGTCCAGGCCTTCAAGGGATTTAGATTTGAAATTTTGACAGTTGGGGAGTTTGACAGTCTGAACATTCCGCAATGTTAAGTCAATGGGATTTTCAAATGGTTTTTTTCGAGTTTCGATCGTCATTTTTAGGAAAACCGTAAGTCCGATCAGTTAGAAAAGATATAGCACACTAAGTGAGAACAGTTTGAGTGTCCGTGCCGAGTTTGGAGTATGTGGAGTTAAAGCTCTAGGAGGAGTTAGAGTCAGAAATTTTAGGGGGCAGAAGAAGAATAATAATAATAATAATAATAATAAGTTTAAATAGGATTTCAGTAAGTTGGCTCTCACAAGCCAACTTAATAACTAGAAAAAGTTCGTCGAGACAAACTTTAAGTTGGCTTGTGAAAGTTTGAAGTTTAAAGTAGTTTGAAGTTTAAATTAGTTTAAAGTAGTTTATAGTTTAACTTAGTTTAAAGTTTAAAATAGTTTAAATTAATTTAAAGTTTAAATTAGTTTGAATTTTAAAGTAGTTTGAAGTTTAAATTAGTTTGAAAGTTAAAGTAGTTTAAAGTTTAAATAAGTTTGAATTTTAAAGTAGTTTGAAGTTTAAATTAGTTTAAAGTAGTTTAAAGTAGTTTAAAGTTTTAAATAGTTTAAAGTTCAAAGTAGTTTAAAGGTTAAAGTATAGTTTCAAGTAATTAAATGTTGCTAGGGTGTTTCTAGTGGGTTGCTAAGTGGTTTCTAAGGTATTTTGAGTGGTTGCTAGGGTGTTCTGGGTGGTTGCTAGGGTGTTCTAGGGTATTTTAGGTGGTTGCTATGGTGTTGCTAGGGTGTTCTACGGTATTTTGGGTGGTTGCTAGGGTGTTCTAAGGTATTTTGGGTGGTTGCTAGGGTGTTCTGGGTGGTTGCTAGGGTGTTCTAAGGTATTTTGGGTGGTTGCTAGGGTGTTCTGGGTGGTTGCTATGGTGTTGCTATGGTGTTCTAAGGTATTTTGGGTGGTTGCTAGGGTGTTGCTAGGATGTTCTGAGGTATTTCGGGTGGTTATTAGGGTGTTGCTAGGGTGTTGTAAGGTATTTTTGGTGGTTGCTAGGGTGTTCTAAGGTATTTTGGGTGGTTGCTATGGTGTTGCTAGGGTGTTCTAATGTATTTTGGGTGGTTGCTAGGGTGTTGCTAGGGTGTTCTAAGGTATTTTGGGTGGTTGCTATGGTGTTGCTAGGGTGTTCTAAGGTATTTTGGGTGGTTGCTAGGGTGTTCTGGGTGGTTGCTAGGGTGTTCTAAGGTATTTTGGGTGGTTGCTAGGGTGTTCTGGGTGGTTGCTATGGTGTTGCTAGGATGTTCTAAGGTATTTTGGGTGGTTGCTAGGATGTTGTTAGGGTGTTCTGAGGTATTTTGGTTGGTTGCTATGGTGTTGCTAGGGTGTTCTAAGGTATTTTGGGTGGTTGCTAGGGTGTTCTGGGTGGTTGCTAGGGTGTTGCTAGGGTGTTCTAAGGTATTTTGGGTGGTTGCTATGGTGTTCTGGGTGGTTGCCAGGGTGTTGCTAGGGTGTTCTAAGGTATTTTGGGTGGTTGCTATGGTGTTCTGGGTGGTTGCTAGGGTGTTGCTAGGGTGTTCTAAGGTATTTTGGGTGGTTGCTAGGGTGTTCTGGCCGGTTGCTAGGGTGTTCTAAGGTATTTTGGGTGGTTACTAGGGTGTTCTGGGGGTTGCTAGGCGGTTGCTAGGGTGCTCTGGGTGGTTGCTATGGTGTTCTAATTTATTTTTGTTGGTTGCTATGGTGTTGCTAAGGTGTTGTAAGGTATTTTGGGCGGTTGCTAGGGTGTTATAAGGTATTTTGGTTGTTTCCTAGGGTGTTCTGGGTGGTTGCTAGGGTGTTGCTAGGGTGTTTTGAGTGGTTGCTCGGGTGTTCTGGGAAGTTGCTATGGTGAACTATTTATGAGTTTTAAAGTTCATAGTATGATTTCATGAGAGTTCATAAGTTTATGAATTCATGAGTTTCTATGTTTATGAGTTTATAAGTGTATACATTCATGAGATTATAAGTTTAAATGAGTAAGAGTTCAGAGTTTATTAATTTAGGAGTTTAGAGTTTATAAGTTTAAATGAGTAAGTGTCCAGAATTTATTAATTCATGAGTTTAATAGTTTATGAGAGTTTATGAGAGTATGAGTTTATGAATTTAGAGTTTATGAGTTTAGAGTTAATAAGTTTAAATGAGCCTAAGAGTTCAATTTTAGAGTTTATTCATTTGTTATGAGTTTAAGATTAGATAGATAAGTGCAATAGTTAGATGAGTTTATTAGTTTGAATGAGTCTCAATGGCTCATATAGTGTATAGAATGGCAGTTTGATTGAGTCTAGGGTTTCAAGGGATTTACATTTGAATTTTTGACAGTTGGGGAGTTTGAAAATCTGAAGATTCCGCAATGTAAAGTCAATGGGAGTTTTTTCCGAGTTTGATCGTAGTTTTTAGGAAAACCGTAAGTCCGATCAGTTAGAAAAGATATAGCAACTAACTTCAGACCAGTCCAAAGGTCTAGTCTGAGTTTGGAGTTTGTAGAGTTAAAGCTCTAGGAGGAGTAGCAGTCAACAGTTTTCTAAGAAGAATAATAATAATAACTAGAAAAAGTTCGTCGAGACAAACTTTAAGTTGGCTTGTGAAAGTTTGGACCGCAAAGTTTGAAGAAGTTTAAAGTAGTTTGAAGTTTAAATTAGTTTAAAGTTTAAATTAGTTTGAAGTTTAAATTAGTTTAAAGTAGTTTATAGTTTAACTTAGTTTAAAGTTTAAAATAGTTTAAATTAATTTAAAGTTTAAATTAGTTTGAATTTTAAAGTAGTTTGAAGTTTAAATTAGTTTGAAAGTTAAAGTAGTTTAAAGTTTAAATAAGTTTGAATTTTAAAGTAGTTTGAAGTTTAAATTAGTTTAAAGTAGTTTCAAGTTTTAAATAGTTTAAAGTTCAAAGTAGTTTAAAGGTTAAAGTATAGTTTCAAGTAATTAAATGTTGCAAGGGTGTTTCTAGTGGGTTGCTAGGTGGTTTCTAAGGTATTTTGAGTGGTTGCTAGGGTGTTCTGGGTGGTTGCTAGGGTGTTCTAGGGTATTTTAGGTGGTTGCTAGGGTGTTGTCAGGGTGTTCTAAGGTATTTTGGGTGGTTGCTATGGTGTTGCTATGGTGTTCTAAGGTATTTTGGGTGGTTGCTAGGGTGTTGCTAGGGTGTTCTAAGGTATTTTTGGTGGTTGCTAGGGTGTTCTAAGGTATTTTGGGTGGTTGCTATGGTGTTGCTAGGGTGTTCTAAGGTATTTTGGGTGGTTGCTAGGGTGTTGCTAGGATGTTCTGAGGTATTTCGGGTGGTTGCTAGGGTGTTGCTAGGGTGTTGTAAGGTATTTTTGGTGGTTGCTAGGGTGTTCTAAGGTATTTTGGGTGGTTGCTATGGTGTTGCTAGGGTGTTCTAAGGTATTTTGGGTGGTTGCTAGGGTGTTGCTAGGATGTTCTGAGGTATTTCGGGTGGTTGCTAGGGTGTTGCTAGGGTGTTCTAAGGTATTTTGGGTGGTTGCTATGGTGTTGCTAGGGTGTTCTAAGGTATTTTGGGTGGTTGCTAGGGTGTTCTAAGTTATTTTGGGTGGTTGCTATGGTGTTGCTAGGGTGTTCTAATGTATTTTGGGTGGTTGCTAGGGTGTTCTAAGGTATTTTGGGTGGTTGCTATGGTGTTCTAAGGTATTTCGGGTGGTTGCTAGGGTGTTGCTAGGGTGTTCTAAGGTATTTTGGGTGGTTGCTAGGGTGTTGCTAGGGTGTTATAAGGCGTTTTGGGTGGTTGCTAGGGTGTTCTAAGGTATTTTGGGCGGTTGCTAGGGTGTTCTGGGTGGTTGCTAGGGTGTTCTAAGGTATATTATGTGGTTGCTAGGGTGTTCTAAGGTATTTTGGGTGGTTGCTAGGGTGTTGTTAGGGTGTTCTAAGGTATTTTGGGTGGTTGCTGTGGTGTTGCTATGGTGTTCTAAGGTATTTCGGGTGGTTGCTAGGGTGTTGCTAGGGTGTTCTAAGGTATTTTGGGTGGTTGCTAGGGTGTTGCTAGGGTGTTATAAGGTATTTTGGGTGGTTGCTATGGTGTTGCTATGGTGTTCTAATGTATTTTGGGTGGTTGCTAGGGTGTTCTAAGGTATTTTGGGTGGTTGCTAGGGTGTTGCTAGGGTGTTATAAGGCATTTTGGGTGGTTGCTAGGGTGTTCTAAGGTATTTTGGGTGGTTGCTGTGGTGTTGCTATGGTGTTGTAAGGTATTTTTGGTGGTTGCTAGGGTGTTGCTAGGGTGTTCTAAGGTATTTTGGGTGGTTGCTAGGGTGTTGCTAGGGTGTTCTAAGGTATTTTGGGTGGTTGCTAGGGTGTTGCTAGGATGTTCTGAGGTATTTCGGGTGGTTGCTAGGGTGTTGCTAGGGTGTTCTAAGGTATTTTTGGTGGTTGCTAGGGTGTTGCTAGGGTGTTCTAAGGTATTTTGGGTGGTTGCTATGGTGTTGCTATGGTGTTCTAATGTATTTTGGGTGGTTGCTAGGGTGTTCTAAGGTATTTTGGGTGGTTGCTAGGGTGTTGCTAGGGTGTTATAAGGCATTTTGGGTGGTTGCTAGGGTGTTCTAAGGTATTTTGGGCGGTTGCTAGGGTGTTCTGGGTGGTTGCTAGGGTGTTCTAAGGTATATTATGTGGTTGCTAGGGTGTTCTAAGGTATTGTGGGTGGTTGCTATGGTGTTGCTAGGGTGTTCTAATGTATTTCAGTTGGTTTCTAGGCTGTTCTGGGTGGTTGCTATGCAGTTGCTAGAGTGTTCTGGGTGTTTGCTATGGTGAACTATTTATGAGTTTAAAAGTTCATAAGTGTATGAATTCATGAGAGTTCATACGTGTATGAATTAATGCATTTATAAGTTCATGAGTTTATAAGTGTATGAATTTATGAGTTTGGAGTTTATAAGTTTAAATGAGTAAGAGTTCAGAGTTTATTAATTTATGAGTTTGAGTTCATAAGTGTATGAATTCATGAGTTTATAAGTGTATGAGTTTATGAGTTTAAAGTTTAAATTAGTTTGAAGTTTAAAGTTTAAATAAGTTTGAAGTTTAAAGTTTAAATAAGTTTGAAGTTTAAATTAGTTTGAAGTTTAAAGTTTAATTTAGTTTGAGGTTTAATTTAGTTTAAAGTAGATAGATAGATAGATGGATGAGTGTCATAGATAGATGAGTTTATTAGTTTGAATGAGTCTCAATGGCTCATATAGTATTTAGAATGGCAGTTTGATTCAGTCTAGGGGTTCATTAGTGTATGAATCCATGAGAGTTCATTAGTGTATGAATCCATGAGAGTTCATTAGTGTATGAATTCATGAGAGTTCATTAGTGTATGAATTCATGAGAGTTCATTAGTGTATGAATCCATGAGAGTTCATTAGTGTATGAATTCATGAGAGTTCATTAGTGTATGAATCCATGAGAGTTCATTAGTGTATGAATCCATGAGAGTTCATTAGTGTATGAATTCATGAGAGTTCATTAATGTATGAATTCATGAGAGTTCATTAGTGTATGAATCCATGAGAGTTCATTAGTGTATGAATCCATGAGAGTTCATTAGTGTATGAATTCATGAGAGTTCATTAGTGTATGAATTCATGAGAGTTCATTAGTGTATGAATTCATGAGAGTTCATTAGTGTATGAATTCATGAGAGTTCATTAGTGTATGAATCCATGAGCGTTCATTAGTGTATGAATTCATGAGAGTTCATTAGTGTATGAATTCATGAGAGTTCATTAGTGTATGAATTCATGAGAGTTCATTAGTGTATGAATTCATGAGAGTTCATTAGTGTATGAATTCATGAGAGTTCATTAGTGTATGAATTCATGAGAGTTCATTAGTGTATGAATTCATGAGAGTTCATTAGTGTATGAATTCATGAGAGTTCATTAGTGTATGAATTCATGAGAGTTCATTAGTGTATGAATTCATGAGAGTTCATTAGTGTATGAATTCATGAGAGTTCATTAGTGTATGAATTCATGAGAGTTCATTAGTGTATGAATTCATGAGAGTTCATTAGTGTATGAATCCATGAGAGTTCATTAGTGTATGAATTCATGAGAGTTCATTAGTGTATGAATTCATGAGAGTTCATTAGTGTATGAATTCATGAGAGTTCATTAGTGTATGAATTCATGAGAGTTCATTAGTGTATGAATTCATGAGAGTTCATTAGTGTATGAATTCATGAGAGTTCATTAGTGTATGAATTCATGAGAGTTCATTAGTGTATGAATTCATGAGAGTTCATTAGTGTATGAATTCATGAGAGTTCATTAGTGTATGAATTCATGAGAGTTCATTAGTGTATGAGTTTATAAGTGTATAAATTCATGAGATTTTAAGTTTAAATGAGTAAGAGTTCAGAGTTGATTAATTTATGAGTTTAGAGTTTATAAGTTTAAATGAGTAAGTGTCCAGAGTTTATTAACTTATGAGTTTAATAGTTTATGAGAGTTTATAAGAGTATGGGTTTATGAATTTAGAGTTTATGAGTTTAGAGTTTTTAAGTTTAAATGAGTCTAAGAGTTCAAGTTTAGAGTTTATTAATTTATTATGAGTTTAAGAGTTTAAGATTAGATAGTTAGAAGTGTCATTGATGAGTTCATTAGTTTAAATGAGTCTCAATGGCTCATATAGTGTATAGAATGGCAGTTTGAGTCCAGGGCTTCAAGGGATTTAGATTTGAAATTTTGACAGTTGGGGAGTTTGACAGTCTGAACATTCCGCAATGTTAAGTCAATGGGATTTTCAAATGGTTTTTTTCGAGTTTCGATCGTCATTTTTAAGAAAACCGTAAGTCCGATCAGTTAGAAAAGATATAGCACACTAAGTGAGAACAGTTTGAGTGTCCGTGCCGAGTTTGGAGTATGTGGAGTTAAAGCTCTAGGAGGAGTTAGAGTCAGAAATTTTAGGGGGCAGAAGAAGAATAATAATAATAATAATAATAATAATAATAAGTTTAAATAGGATTTCAGTAAGTTGGCTCTCACAAGCCAACTTAACTAGAAAAAGTTCGTCGAGACAAACTTTAAGTTGGCTTGTGAAAGTTTGGACCGCAAAGTTTGAAGAAGTTTAAAGTAGTTTGAAGTTTAAATTAGTTTAAAGTTTAAATTAGTTTAAAGTAGTTTATAGTTTAACTTAGTTTAAAGTTTAAAATAGTTTAAATTAATTTAAAGTTTAAATTAGTTTGAATTTTAAAGTAGTTTGAAGTTTAGATTAGTTTGAAAGTTAAAGTAGTTTAAAGTTTAAATAAGTTTGAATTTTAAAGTAGTTTGAAGTTTAAATTAGTTTGAAAGTTAAAGTAGTTTAAAGTTTAAATAAGTTTGAATTTTAAAGTAGTTTGAAGTTTAAATTAGTTTGAAAGTTAAAGTAGTTTAAAGTTTTAAATAGTTTAAAGTTCAAAGTAGTTTAAAGGTTAAAGTATAGTTTCAAGTAATTAAATGTTGCAAGGGTGTTTCTAGTGGGTTGCTAGGTGGTTTTTAAGGTATTTTGAGTGGTTGCTAGGGTGTTCTAGGGTATTTTAGGTGGTTGCTATGGTGTTGCTAGGGTGTTTTAAGGTATTTTGGGTGGTTGCTAGGGTGTTGTTAGGGTGTTCTAAGGTATTTTGGGTGGTTGCTATGGTGTTGCTATGGTGTTCTAAGGTATTTTGGGTGGTTGCTAGGGTGTTGCTAGGATGTTCTGAGGTATTTCGGGTGGTTGCTAGGGTGTTCTAAGGTATTTTTGTTGGTTGCTAGGGTGTTCTAAGGTATTTTGGGTGGTTGCTATGGTGTTGCTAGGGTGTTCTAAGGTATTTTGGGTGGTTGCTAGGGTGTTGCTAGGATGTTCTGAGGTATTTCGGGTGGTTGCTAGGGTGTTGCTAGGGTGTTCTAAGGTATTTTTGGTGGTTGCTAGGGTATTTTAAGGTATTTTGGGTGGTTGCTATGGTGTTGCTAGGGTGTTCTAAGGTATTTTGGGTGGTTGCTAGGGTGTTGCTAGGATGTTCTGAGCTATTTCGGGTGGTTGCTAGGGTGTTCTAAGGTATTTTTGGTGGTTGCTAGGGTGTTCTAAGGTATTTTGGGTGGTTGTTATGGTGTTGCTGGGGTGTTCTAAGGTATTTTGGGTGGTTGCTAGGGTGTTCTAAGGTATTTTGGGTGGTTGCTAGGGTGTTGCTAGGGTGTTCTAAGGTATTCTGGGTGGTTGCTATGGTGTTGCTAGGGTGTTCTAATGTATTTTGGGTGGTTGCTAGGGTGTTGCTAGGGTGTTATAAGGCATTTTGGGTGGTTGCTAGGGTGTTGTTAGGGTGTTCTAAGGTATTTTGGGTGGTTGCTATGGTGTTGCTATGGTGTTCTAAGGTATTTTGGGTGGTTGCTAGGGTGTTGCTAGGATGTTCTGAGGTATTTCGGGTGGTTGCTAGGGTGTTGCTAGGGTGTTCTAAGGTATTTTTGGTGGTTGCTAGGGTGTTGCTAGGGTGTTCTAAGGTATTTTGGGTGGTTGCTATGGTGTTGCTATGGTGTTCTAATGTATTTGGGTGGTTGCTAGGGTGTTCTAAGGTATTTTGGGTGGTTGCTAGGGTGTTGCTAGGGTGTTATAAGGCATTTTGGGTGGTTGATAGGGTGTTCTAAGGTATTTTGGGCGGTTGCTAGGGTGTTCTGGGTGGTTGCTAGGGTGTTCTAAGGTATATTATGTGGTTGCTAGGGTGTTCTAAGGTATTGTGGGTGGTTGCTATGGTGTTGCTAGGGTGTTCTAAGGTATTTCAGTTGGTTTCTAGGGTGTTCTGGGTGGTTGCTATGCAGTTGCTAGAGTGTTCTGGGTGTTTGCTATGGTGAACTATTTATGAGTTTAAAAGTTCATAAGTGTATGAATTCATGAGAGTTCATACGTGTATGAATTAATGCATTTATAAGTTCATGAGTTTATAAGTGTATGAATTTATGAGTTTAGAGTTTATAAGTTTAAATGAGTAAGAGTTCAGAGTTTATTCATTTATGAGTTTGAGTTCATAAGTGTATGAATTCATGAGTTTATAAGTGTATGAGTTTATAAGTGTACGAGTTTATGAGTTTAAAGTTTAAATTAGTTTGAAGTTTAAAGTTTAAATAAGTTTGAAGTTTAAATTAGTTTGAAGTTTAAAGTTTAATTTAGTTTGAAGTTTAATTTAGTTTAAAGTAGATAGATAGATAGATAGATAGATAGATAGATAGATAGATAGATAGATGGATAAGTGTCATAGATAGATGAGTTTATTAGTTTGAATGAGTCTCAATGGCTCATATAGTATATAGAATGGCAGTTTGATTCAGTCTAGGGTTTCAAGGGATTTACATTTGAATTTTTGACAGTTGGGGAGTTTGAAAATCTGAAGATTCCGCAATGTAAAGTCAATGGGAGTTTTTTCCGAGTTTGATCGTAGTTTTTAGGAAAACCGTAAGTCCGATCAGTTAGAAAAGATATAGCAACTAACTTCAGACCAGTCCAAAGGTCTAGTCTGAGTTTGGAGTTTGTAGAGTTAAAGCTCTAGGAGGAGTAGCAGTCAACAGTTTTCTAAGAAGAATAATAATAATAATAATAACTAGAAAAAGTTCGTCGAGACAAACTTTAAGTTGGCTTGTGAAAGTTTGGACCGCAAAGTTTGAAGAAGTTTAAAGTAGTTTGAAGTTTAAATTAGTTTAAAGTAGTTTATAGTTTAACTTAGTTTAAAGTTTAAAATAGTTTAAATTAGTTTAAAGTTTAAATTAGTTTGAATTTTAAAGTAGTTTGAAGTTTAAATTAGTTTGAAAGTTAAAGTAGTTTAAAGTTTAAATAAGTTTGAATTTTAAAGTAGTTTGAAGTTTAAATTAGTTTAAATTAGTTTAAATTAGTTTAAAGTAGTTTAAAGTAGTTTAAAGTTTTAAATAGTTTAAAGTTCAAAGTAGTTTTAAAGGTTAAAGTATAGTTTCAAGTAATTAAATGTTGCTAGGGTGTTTCTAGTGGGTTGCTAAGTGGTTTCTAAGGTATTTTGAGTGGTTGCTAGGGTGTTCTGGGTGGTTGCTAGGGTGTTCTAGGGTATTTTAGGTGGTTGCTATGGTGTTGCTAGGGTGTTTCAAGGTATTTTGTGTGGTTGCTAGGGTGTTGTTAGGGTGTTCTAAGGTATTTTGGGTGGTTGCTAGGGTGTTGCTAGGGTGTTATAAGGCATTTTGGGTGGTTGCTATGGTGTTCTAAGGTATTTTGGGTGGTTGCTAGGGTGTTGCTAGGATGTTCTGAGGTATTTCGGGTGGTTGCTAGGGTGTTCCTAGGGTGTTCTAAGGTATTTTTGGTGGTTGCTAGGGTGTTCTAAGGTATTTTGGGTGGTTGCTATGGTGTTGCTAGGGTGTTCTAAGGTATTTTGGGTGGTTGCTAGGGTGTTTTAAGTTATTTTGGGTGGTTGCTAGGGTGTTCTAAGGTATTTTGGGTGGTTGCTAGGGTGTTCTGGGTGGTTGCTAGGGTGTTCTAAGGTATTTTGGGTGGTTGCTAGGGTGTTCTGAGTGGTTGCTATGGTGTTGCTATGGTGTTCTAAGGTATTTTGGGTGGTTGCTAGGGTGTTGCTAGGATGTTCTGAGGTATTTCGGGTGGTTGCTATGGTGTTGCTAGGGTGTTCTAATGTATTTTGGGTGGTTGCTAGGGTGTTCTAAGGTATTTTGGGTGGTTGCTAGGGTGTTGCTAGGATGTTCTGAGGTATTTCGGGTGGTTGCTAGGGTGTTGCTAGGGTGTTCTAAGGTATTTTTGGTGGTTGCTAGGGTGTTGCTAGGGTGTTCTAAGGTATTTTGGGTGGTTGCTATGGTGTTGCTATGGTGTTCTAATGTATTTTGGGTGGTTGCTAGGGTGTTCTAAGGTATTTTGGGTGGTTGCTATGGTGTTGCTAGGGTGTTATAAGGCATTTTGGGTGGTTGCTAGGGTGTTCTAAGGTATTTTGGGCGGTTGCTAGGGTGTTCTGGGTGGTTGCTAGGGTGTTCTAAGGTATATTATGTGGTTGCTAGGGTGTTCTAAGGTATTGTGGGTGGTTGCTATGGTGTTGCTAGGGTGTTCTAAGGTATTTCAGTTGGTTTCTAGGGTGTTCTGGGTGGTTGCTATGCAGTTGCTAGAGTGTTCTGGGTGTTTGCTATGGTGAACTATTTATGAGTTTAAAAGTTCATAAGTGTATGAATTCATGAGAGTTCATACGTGTATGAATTAATGCATTTATAAGTTCATGAGTTTATAAGTGTATGAATTTATGAGTTTGGAGTTTATAAGTTTAAATGAGTAAGAGTTCAGAGTTTATTAATTTATGAGTTTGAGTTCATTAGTGTATGAATTCATGAGAGTTCATTAGTGTATGAATTCATGAGAGTTCATTAGTGTATGAATTCATGAGAGTTCATTAGTGTATGAATTCATGAGTTTCTATGTTTATGAGTTTATAAGTGTATAAATTCATGAGATTTTAAGTTTAAATGAGTAAGAGTTCAGAGTTGATTAATTTATGAGTTTAGAGTTTATAAGTTTAAATGAGTAAGTGTCCAGAGTTTATTAACTTATGAGTTTAATAGTTTATGAGAGTTTATAAGAGTATGGGTTTATGAATTTAGAGTTTATGAGTTTAGAGTTTATAAGTTTAAATGAGTCTAAGAGTTCAAGTTTAGAGTTTATTAATTTATTATGAGTTTAAGAGTTTAAGATTAGATAGTTAGAAGTGTCATTGATGAGTTCATTAGTTTAAATGAGTCTCAATGGCTCATATAGTGTATAGAATGGCAGTTTGAGTCCAGGGCTTCAAGGGATTTAGATTTGAAATTTTGACAGTTGGGGAGTTTGACAGTCTGAACATTCCGCAATGTTAAGTCAATGGGATTTTCAAATGGTTTTTTTCGAGTTTCGATCGTCATTTTTAGGAAAACCGTAAGTCCGATCAGTTAGAAAAGATATAGCACACTAAGTGAGAACAGTTTGAGTGTCCGTGCCGAGTTTGGAGTATGTGGAGTTAAAGCTCTAGGAGGAGTTAGAGTCAGAAATTTTAGGGGGCAGAAGAAGAATAATAATAATAATAATAATAATAAGTTTAAATAGGATTTCAGTAAGTTGGCTCTCACAAGCCAACTTAATAACTAGAAAAAGTTCGTCGAGACAAACTTTAAGTTGGCTTGTGAAAGTTTGGACCGCAAAGTTTGAAGAAGTTTAAAGTAGTTTGAAGTTTAAATTAGTTTAAAGTTTAAATTAGTTTGAAGTTTAAATTAGTTTAAAGTAGTTTATAGTTTAACTTAGTTTAAAGTTTAAAATAGTTTAAATTAATTTAAAGTTTAAATTAGTTTGAATTTTAAAGTAGTTTGAAGTTTAAATTAGTTTGAAAGTTAAAGTAGTTTAAAGTTTAAATAAGTTTGAATTTTAAAGTAGTTTGAAGTTTAAATTAGTTTAAAGTAGTTTAAAGTTTTAAATAGTTTAAAGTTCAAAGTAGTTTAAAGGTTAAAGTATAGTTTCAAGTAATTAAATGTTGCAAGGGTGTTTCTAGTGGGTTGCTAGGTGGTTTCTAAGGTATTTTGAGTGGTTGCTAGGGTGTTCTGGGTGGTTGCTAGGGTGTTCTAGGGTATTTTAGGTGGTTGCTAGGGTGTTGTGTGTGGTTGCTATGGTGTTCTAAGGCATTTTGGCGGTTGTTATGGTGTTGCTAGGGTGTTCTGAGGTATTTTGGGTGGTTGCTAGGGTGTTGCTAGGATGTTCCGAGGTATTTCGGGTGGTTGCTAGGGTGTTGCTAGGGTGTTCTAAGGAATTTTTGGTGGTTGCTAGGGTGTTCTAAGGTATTTTGGGTGGTTGCTAGGGTGTTGCTAGGATGTTCTGAGGTATTTCGGGTGGTTGCTAGGGTGTTGCTAGGGTGTTCTAAGGTATTTTTGGTGGTTGCTAGAGTGTTGCTAGGGTGTTCTAAGGTATTTTGGGTGGTTGCTATGGTGTTGCTATGGTGTTCTAAGGTATTTTGGGTGGTTGCTATGGTGTTCTAAGGTATTTTGGGTGGTTGCTAGGGTGTTGCTAGGATGTTCTGAGGTATTTCGGGTGGTTGCTAGGGTGTTGCTAGGGTGTTCTAATGTATTTTTGGTGGTTGCTAGGGTGTTCTAAGGTATTTTGGGTGGTTGCTATGGTGTTGCTAGGGTGTTCTAAGGTATTTTGGGTGGTTGCCAGGGTGTTCTAAGTTATTTTGGGTGGTTGCTAGGGTGTTCTAAGGTATTTTGGGTGGTTGCTAGGGTGTTCTGGGTGGTTGCTAGGGTGTTCTAAGGTATTTTGGGTGGTTGCTAGGGTGTTCTGGGTGGTTGCTATGGTGTTGCTATGGTGTTCTAAGGTATTTTGGGTGGTTGCTAGGGTGTTGCTAGGATGTTCTGAGGTATTTCGGGTGGTTGCTAGGGTGTTCTAAGGTATTTTTGGTGGTTGCTAGGGTGTTGCTAGGGTGTTCTAAGGTATTTTGGGTGGTTGCTATGTTGTTGCTAGGGTGTTATACGGCATTTTGGGTGGTTGCTATGGTGTTCTAAGGTATTTTGGGCGGTTGCTAGGGTGTTCTGGGTGGTTGCTAGGGTGTTCTAAGGTATATTATGTGGTTGCTAGGGTGTTCTAAGGTATTGTGGGTGGTTGCTATGGTGTTGCTAGGGTGTTCTAAGGTATTTCAGTTGGTTTCTAGGCTGTTCTGGGTGGTTGCTATGCAGTTGCTAGAGTGTTCTGGGTGTTTGCTATGGTGAACTATTTATGAGTTTAAAAGTTCATAAGTGTATTAATTCATGAGAGTTCATACGTGTATGAATTAATGCATTTATAAGTTCATGAGTTTATAAGTGTATGAATTTATGAGTTTGGAGTTTATAAGTTTAAATGAGTAAGAGTTCAGAGTTTATTAATCTATGAGTTTGAGTTCATTAGTGTATGAATTCATGAGTTTCTATGTTTATGAGTTTATAAGTGTATAAATTCATGAGATTTTAAGTTTAAATGAGTAAGAGTTCAGAGTTGATTAATTTATGAGTTTAGAGTTTATAAGTTTAAATGAGTAAGTGTCCAGAGTTTATTAACTTATGAGTTTAATAGTTTATGAGAGTTTATAAGAGTATGGGTTTATGAATTTAGAGTTTATGAGTTTAGAGTTTATAAGTTTAAATGAGTCTAAGAGTTCAAGTTTAGAGTTTATTAATTTATTATGAGTTTAAGAGTTTAAGATTAGATAGTTAGAAGTGTCATTGATGAGTTCATTAGTTTAAATGAGTCTCAATGGCTCATATAGTGTATAGAATGGCAGTTTGAGTCCAGGGCTTCAAGGGATTTAGATTTGAAATTTTGACAGTTGGGGAGTTTGACAGTCTGAACATTCCGCAATGTTAAGTCAATGGGATTTTCAAATGGTTTTTTTCGAGTTTCGATCGTCATTTTTAGGAAAACCGTAAGTCCGATCAGTTAGAAAAGATATAGCACACTAAGTGAGAACAGTTTGAGTGTCCGTGCCGAGTTTGGAGTATGTGGAGTTAAAGCTCTAGGAGGAGTTAGAGTCAGAAATTTTAGGGGGCAGAATAATAATAATAATAACTAGAAAAAGTTCGTCGAGACAAACTTTAAGTTGGCTTGTGAAAGTTTGGACCGCAAAGTTTGAAGAAGTTTAAAGTAGTTTGAAGTTTAAATTAGTTTAAAGTTTAAATTAGTTTGAAGTTTAAATTAGTTTAAAGTAGTTTATAGTTTAACTTAGTTTAAAGTTTAAAATAGTTTAAATTAATTTAAAGTTTAAATTAGTTTGAAAGTTAAAGTAGTTTAAAGTTTAAATAAGTTTGAATTTTAAAGTAGTTTGAAGTTTAAATTAGTTTAAAGTAGTTTCAAGTTTTAAATAGTTTAAAGTTCAAAGTAGTTTAAAGGTTAAAGTATAGTTTCAAGTAATTAAATGTTGCAAGGGTGTTTCTAGTGGGTTGCTAGGTGGTTTCTAAGGTATTTTGAGTGGTTGCTAGGGTGTTCTGGGTGGTTGCTAGGGTGTTCTAGGGTATTTTAGGTGGTTGCTAGGGTGTTGTCAGGGTGTTCTAAGGTATTTTGGGTGGTTGCTATGGTGTTCTAAGGTATTTTGGGTGGTTGCTAGGGTGTTGCTAGGGTGTTCTAAGGTATTTTTGGTGGTTGCTAGGGTGTTCTAAGGTATTTTGGGTGGTTGCTATGGTGTTGCTAGGGTGTTCTAAGGTATTTTGGGTGGTTGCTAGGGTGTTGCTAGGATGTTCTGAGGTATTTCGGGTGGTTGCTAGGGTGTTGCTAGGGTGTTCTAAGGTATTTTTGGTGGTTGCTAGGGTGTTCTAAGGTATTTTGGGTGGTTGCTATGGTGTTGCTAGGGTGTTCTAAGGTATTTTGGGTGGTTGCTAGGGTGTTCTAAGGTATTTTGGGTGGTTGCTAGGGTGTTCTAAGGTATTTTGGGTGGTTGCTAGGGTGTTGCTAGGGTGTTTTAAGGCATTTTGGGTGGTTGCTAGGGTGTTCTAAGGTATTTTGGGTGGTTGCTATGGGGTTCTAAGGTATTTTGGGTGGTTGCTAGGGTGTTGCTAGGATGTTCTGAGGTATTTCGGGTGGTTGCTAGGGTGTTGCTAGGGTGTTCTAAGGTATTTTTGGTGGTTGCTAGGGTGTTCTAAGGTATTTTGGGTGGTTCCTATGGTGTTGCTAGGGTGTTCTGAGGTATTTCGGGTGGTTGCTAGGGTGTTCTGGGTGGTTGCTAGGGTGTTCTAAGGTATTTTGGGTGGTTGCTTGGGTGTTCTGGGTGGTTGCTATGGTGTTGCTATGGTGTTCTAAGGTATTTTGGGTGGTTGCTAGGGTGTTGCTAGGATGTTCTGAGGTATTTCGGGTGGTTGCTAGGGTGTTCTAAGGTATTTTTGGTGGTTGCTAGGGTGTTGCAAGGTATTTTGGGTGGTTGCTATGGTGTTGCTAGGGTGTTCTAATGTATTTTGGGTGGTTGCTAGGGTGTTCTAAGGTATTTTGGGTGGTTGCTAGGGTGTTGCTAGGGTGTTATAAGGCATTTTGGGTGGTTGCTAGGGTGTTATAAGGTATTTTGGGCGGTTGCTAGGGTGTTCTGGGTGGTTGCTAGGGTGTTCTAAGGTATATTATGTGGTTGCTAGGGTGTTCTAAGGTATTGTGGGTGGTTGCTATGGTGTTGCTAGGGTGTTCTAAGGTATTTCAGTTGGTTTCTAGGGTGTTCTGGGTGGTTGCTATACAGTTGCTAGAGTGTTCTGGGTGTTTGCTATGGTGAACTATTTATGAGTTTAAAAGTTCATAAGTGTATGAATTCATGAGAGTTCATACGTGTATGAATTAATGCATTTATAAGTTCATGAGTTTATAAGTGTATGAATTTATGAGTTTAGAGTTTATAAGTTTAAATGAGTAAGAGTTCAGAGTTTATTAATTTATGAGTTTGAGTTCATAAGTGTATGAATTCATGAGTTTATAAGTGTATGAGTTTATAAGTGTACGAGTTTATGAGTTTAAAGTTTAAATTAGTTTGAAGTTTAAAGTTTAAATAAGTTTAAAGTTTAAAGTTTAATTTAGTTTGAAGTTTAATTTAGTTTAAAGTAGATAGATAGATAGATGGATAAGTGTCATAGATAGATGAGTTTATTAGTTTGAATGAGTCTCAATGGCTCATATAGTATATAGAATGGCAGTTTGATTCAGTCTAGGGTTTCAAGGGATTTACATTTGAATTTTTGACAGTTGGGGAGTTTGAAAATCTGAAGATTCCGCAATGTAAAGTCAATGGGAGTTTTTTCCGAGTTTGATCGTAGTTTTTAGGAAAACCGTAAGTCCGATCAGTTAGAAAAGATATAGCAACTAACTTCAGACCAGTCCAAAGGTCTAGTCTGAGTTTGGAGTTTGTAGAGTTAAAGCTCTAGGAGGAGTAGCAGTCAACAGTTTTCTAAGAAGAATAATAATAATAATAAGTTTAAGTACAATATCAGTAAGTTGGCTCTCCAAGCCAACTTAATAATAATAATAATAATAATAATAAGTTTAAATAGGATTTCAGTAAGTTGGCTCTCACAAGCCAACTTAATAAGTTTAAGTACAATATCAGTAAGTTGGCTCTCCAAGCCAACTTAACTAGAAAAAGTTCGTCGAGACAAACTTTAAGTTGGCTTGTGAAAGTTTGGACCTCAAAGTTTGAAGAAGTTTAAAGTAGTTTGAAGTTTAAATTAGTTTAAAGTTTAAATTAGTTTGAAGTTTAAATTAGTTTAAAGTAGTTTATAGTTTAACTTAGTTTAAAGTTTAAAATAGTTTAAATTAATTTGAATTTTAAAGTAGTTTGAAGTTTAAATTAGTTTGAAAGTTAAAGTAGTTTAAAGTTTAAATAAGTTTGAATTTTAAAGTAGTTTGAAGTTTAAATTATTTTGAAAGTTAAAGTAGTTTAAAGTTTAAATAGTTTAAAGTTCAAAGTAGTTTAAAGGTTAAAGTATAGTTTCAAGTAATTAAATGTTGCAAGGGTGTTTCTAGTGGGTTTCTAGGTGGTTTCTAAGGTATTTTGAGTGGTTGCTAGGGTGTTCTGGGTGGTTGCTAGGGTGTTCTAGGGTATTTTAGGTGGTTGCTATGGTGTTGCTAGGGTGTTTTAAGGTATTTTGGGTGGTTGCTAGGGTGTTGTTAGGGTGTTCTAAGGTATTTTGGGTGGTTGCTATGGTGTTGCTATGGTGTTCTAAGGTATTTTGGGTGGTTGCTAGGTTGTTGCTAGGATGTTCTGAGGTATTTCGGGTGGTTGATAGGGTGTTGCTAGGGTGTTCTAAGGTATTTTTGGTGGTTGCTAGGGTGTTCTAAGGTATTCTGGGTGGTTGCTATGGTGTTGCTAGGGTGTTCTAAGGTATTTTGGGTGGTTGCTAGGGTGTTGCTAGGGTTTTCTAAGGTATTCTGGGTGGTTGCTATGGTGTTGCTAGGGTGTTCTAATGTATTTTGGGTGGTTGCTAGGGTGTTATAAGGCATTTTGGGTGGTTGCTAGGGTGTTGTTAGGGTGTTCTAAGGTATTTTGGGTGGTTGCTATGGTGTTGCTATGGTGTTCTAAGGAATTTTGGGTGGTTGCTAGGGTGTTCTGGGTGGTTGCTAGGCGGTTGCTAGGGTGTTCTAAGGTCTTTTGGTTGGTTGCTATGGTGTTGCTAGGGTGTTCTAAGGTATTTTGGGTGGTTGCTATGGTGTTGCTAGGGTGTTCTAAGGTATTTTGGGTGGTTGCTTGGGTGTTGTTAGGGTGTTCTAAGGTATTTTGGTTGGTTGCTATGGTGTTGCTAGGGTGTTCTAAGGTATTTTGGGTGGTTGATATGGTGTTGCTAGGGTGTTCTAAGGTATTTTGGGTGGTTACTAGGGTGTTCTGGGTGGTTGCTAGGCGGTTGCTAGGGTGTTCTAAGGTATTTTGGGTGGTTACTAGGGTGTTCTGGGGGTTCCTAGGTGGTTGCTAGGGTGCTCTGGGTGGTTGCTATGGTGTTCTAATTTATTTTTGTTGGTTGCTATGGTGTTGCTAAGGTGTTGTAAGGTATTTTGGGCGGTTGCTAGGGTGTTATACGGTATTTTGGTTGTTTACTAGGGTGTTCTGGGTGGTTGCTAGGGTGTTGCTAGGGTGTTTTGAGCGGTTGCTTGGGTGTTCTGGGAAGTTGCTATGGTGAGCTATTTATGAGTTTTAAAGTTCATAAGTATGATTTCATGAGAGTTCATAAGTTTATGAATTCATGAGTTTCTATGTTTATGAGTTTATAAGTGTATACATTCATGAGATTATAAGTTTAAATGAGTAAGAGTTCAGAGTTTATTAATTTATGAGTTTAGAGTTTATAAGTTTAAATGAGTAAGTGTCCAGAGTTTATTAATTTATGAGTTTAATAGTTTATGAGAGTTTATAAGAGTATGAGTTTATGAATTTAGAGTTTATGAGTTTAGAGTTTAGAGTTTATAAGTTTAAATGAGTCTAAGAGTTCAATTTTAGAGTTTATTAATTTATTATGAGTTTAGGATTAGATAGATAAGTGCAATAGTTAGATGAGTTTATTAGTTTAAATGAGTCTCAATGGCTCATATAGTGTATAGAATGGCAGTTTGATTGAGTCTAGGGCTTCAAGGTATTTAGATTTGAAATTTTGACAGTTGGTCAGTTTGAAAATCTGAACATTCCGCAATGTTAAGTCAATGGGAGTTTTTTCCGACTTTGAGCGTCATTTTTAGGAAAACCGTAAGTCCGATCAGTTAGAAAAGATATAGCAACTCGAGTCAGAACAGTTTGAGTGTCCGTGCCGAGTTCGGAGTATGTGGAGTTAAAGCTCTAGGAGGAGATAGAGTTTGAAAATTTTAGTCTCAGAAAAAGAATAATAATAACTAGAAAAAGTTCGTCAAGACAAACTTTAAGTTGGCTTGTGAAAGTTTGGTCCAGAAAGTTTGAATTAGTTTAAAAGTAGTTTGAAGTTTAAAGTAGTTTAAAATGTTAAATAGTTCAAAGTAAAAAAAAAAAGAAACATTAGTTTAAAAAGGAAGAAAGAAAGAAAGAATAGTTAGAAAGAAAGAAGAAATATTAGTTAGAAAGAAAAAAGAAAGAAAGATTAGTTAGAAAAAAGAAAGATTAGTTAGAAAGAAAGATTAGTTAAAAAGAAAGAAAGAAAGATTAGTTAGATAGATAGAAAGAAAGATAGATTAGTTAGAAGGAAAGAAAGAAAGATTAGTTAGAAAGAAAGAAAGATAGATTAGTTAGAAAGAAAGATTAGTTAGAAAGAAAGATTAGTTTGAAAAAAAGAAAGAAAGATTAGTTAGAAAGAAAGAAAGATAGATTAGTTAGAAAGAAAGATTAGTTAGAAAGAAAGATTAGTTAGAAAGAAAGAAAGAAAGATAGATTAGTTAGAAAAAGAAAGATTAGTTAGAAAGAAAGATTAGTTAGAAAGAAAGAAAGATAGATTAGTTAGAAAGAAAGATTAGTTAGAAAGAAAGATTAGTTAGAAAGAAAGAAAGATTAGTTAGAAAGAAAGAAAGTTTAAAAGAGATTAGTTTTAAAGAAAGATTAGTTAGAAAGAAAGAAAGATAGATTAGTTAGAAATAAAGATTAGTTAGAAAGAAGGAAAGATTAGTTAGAAAGAAAGAAAGTTTAAAAGAGATTAGTTAGAAAGAAAGATTAGTTAGAAAGAAAGAAAGATAGATTAGTTAGAAAGAAAGATTAGTTAGAAAGAAAGAAAGATTAGTTAGAAAGAAAGAAAGATTAGTTAGAAAGAAAGTTTAAAAGAGATTAGTTAGAAAGAAAGATTAGTTAGAAAGAAAGAAAGATTAGTTTGAAAAAAAAGAAAGAAAGATTAGTTAGAAAGAAAGATTAGTTAGAAAGAAAGAAAGATTAGTTTGAAAAAAAAGAAAGAAAGATTAGTTAGAAAAAAGAAAGATAGATTAGTTAGAAAGAAAGATTAGTTAGAAAGAAAGATTAGTTAGAAAGAAAAAAAGAAAGATTAGTTAGAAAGAAAGATTAGTTAGAAAGAAAGAAAGAAAGATTAGTTAGAAAGAAAGAAAGAAAGAAAGAAGATTAGTTAGAAAGAAAAGAAAGAAAGAAAGAAGATTAGTTAGAAAGAAAGAAAGAAGAAAGATTAGTTAGATAGAGAGTTAGAAAGAGATAGATAGAGAGTTAGATAGATAGAGAGTTAGATAGATAGAGAGTTAGAAAAAGAGAGAGTGAGATAGAGAGAGTTAGATAGAGAGAGTTAGAAAGAGAGAGTTAGAAAGAGAGAGTTAGAAAGTTAGATAGAGAGTTAGAAAGAGAGTTAGAAAGAGAGAGTTAGAAAGAGATAGATAGAGAGTTAGATAGATAGTTAGATAGATAGAGAGTTAGAAAAAGAGAGAGTGAGATAGAGAGAGTTAGAAAGAGAGAGTTAGAAAGAGAGAGAAAGAGATAGGTAGGTTCATTAGTACATATAGAATGGCAGTTTGATTGAGTCTAGGGCTTCAAGGTGTTTAGATTTGAATTTTTGAATTTTTGGCAGTTGGTCAGTTTGAAAATCTGAACATTCCGCAATGTTAAGTCAATGGGATTTTCAAATGGTTTTTTTCGAGTTTTGATCGTCATTTTTAGGAAAACCGTAAGTCCGATCAGTTAGAAAAGATATAGCACACTAAGTGAGAACAGTTTGAGTGTCCGTGCCGAGTTTGGAGTATGTGGAGTTAAAGCTCTAGGAGGAGTTAGAGTCAGAAATTTTAGGGGGCAGAAGAAGAATAATAATAATAATAACTAGAAAAAGTTCGTCGAGACAAACTTTAAGTTGGCTTGTGAAAGTTTGGACCGCAAAGTTTGAAGAAGTTTAAAGTAGTTTGAAGTTTAAATTAGTTTAAAGTTTAAATTAGTTTTAAGTTTAAATTAGTTTAAAGTAGTTTATAGTTTAACTTAGTTTGAAAGTTAAAGTAGTTTAAAGTTTAAATAAGTTTGAATTTTAAAGTAGTTTGAAGTTTAAATTAGTTTAAAGTAGTTTAAAGTAGTTTAAAGTTTTAAATAGTTTAAAGTTCAAAGTAGTTTTAAAGGTTAAAGTATAGTTTCAAGTAATTAAATGTTGCTAGGGTGTTTCTAGTGGGTTGCTAAGTGGTTTCTAAGGTATTTTGAGTGGTTGCTAGGGTGTTCTGGGTGGTTGCTAGGGTGTTCTAGGGTATTTTAGGTGGTTGCTATGGTGTTGCTAGGGTGTTTCAAGGTATTTTGGGTGGTTGCTAGGGTGTTGTTAGGGTGTTCTAAGGTATTTTGGGTGGTTGCTAGGGTGTTGCTAGGGTGTTCTAAGGCATTTTGGGTGGTTGCTATGGTGTTCTAAGGTATTTTGGGTGGTTGCTAGGGTGTTGCTAGGATGTTCTGAGGTATTTCGGGTGGTTGCTAGGGTGTTGCTAGGGTGTTCTAAGGTATTTTTGGTGGTTGCTAGGGTGTTCTAAGGTATTTTGGGTGGTTGCTATGGTGTTGCTAGGGTGTTCTAAGGTATTTTGGGTGGTTGCTAGGGTGTTTTAAGTTATTTTGGGTGGTTGCTAGGGTGTTCTAAGGTATTTTGGGTGGTTGCTAGGGTGTTATGGGTGGTTGCTAGGGTGTTCTAAGGTATTTTGGGTGGTTGCTAGGGTGTTCTGAGTGGTTGCTATGGTGTTGCTATGGTGTTCTAAGATATTTTGGGTGGTTGCTAGGGTGTTGCTAGGATGTTCTGAGGTATTTCGGGTGGTTGCTATGGTGTTGCTAGGGTGTTCTAATGTATTTTGGGTGGTTGCTAGGGTGTTCTAAGGCATTTTGGGTGGTTGCTAGGGTGTTGCTAGGATGTTCTGAGGTATTTCGGGTGGTTACTAGGGTGTTGCTAGGGTGTTCTAAGGTATTTTTGGTGGTTGCTAGGGTGTTGCTAGGGTGTTCTAAGGTATTTTGGGTGGTTGCTATGGTGTTGCTATGGTGTTCTAATGTATTTTGGGTGGTTGCTAGGGTGTTCTAAGGTATTTTGGGTGGTTGCTAGGGTGTTGCTAGGGTGTTATAAGGCATTTTGGGTGGTTGCTAAGGTGTTCTAAGGTATTTTGGGCGGTTGCTAGGGTGTTCTGGGTGGTTGCTAGGGTGTTCTAAGGTATATTATGTGGTTGCTAGGGTGTTCTAAGGTATTGTGGGTGGTTGCTATGGTGTTGCTAGGGTGTTCTAAGGTATTTCAGTTGGTTTCTAGGCTGTTCTGGGTGGTTGCTATGCAGTTGCTAGAGTGTTCTGGGTGTTTGCTATGGTGAACTATTTATGAGTTTAAAAGTTCATAAGTGTATGAATTCATGAGAGTTCATACGTGTATGAATTAATGCATTTATAAGTTCATGAGTTTATAAGTGTATGAATTTATGAGTTTGGAGTTTATAAGTTTAAATGAGTAAGAGTTCAGAGTTTATTAATTTATGAGTTTGAGTTCATAAGTGTATGAATTCATGAGTTTATAAGTGTATGAGTTTATAAGTGTACGAGTTTATGAGTTTAAAGTTTAAATTAGTTTGAAGTTTAAAGTTTAAATAAGTTTGAAGTTTAAAGTTTAAATAAGTTTGAAGTTTAAATTAGTTTGAAGTTTAAAGTTTAATTTAGTTTGAGGTTTAATTTAGTTTAAAGTAGATAGATAGATAGATAGATAGATAGATAGATAGATAGATAGATAGATAGATAGATAGATAGATAGATAGATAGATAGATAGATAGATAGATAGATAGATAGATAGATGGATGAGTGTCATAGATAGATGAGTTTATTAGTTTGAATGAGTCTCAATGGCTCATATAGTATATAGAATGGCAGTTTGATTCAGTCTAGGGGTTCATTAGTGTATGAATCCATGAGAGTTCATTAGTGTATTAATCCATGAGAGTTCATTAGTGTATGAATTCATGAGAGTTCATTAGTGTATGAATTCATGAGAGTTCATTAGTGTATGAATCCATGAGAGTTCATTAGTGTATGAATCCATGAGAGTTCATTAGTGTATGAATCCATGAGAGTTCATTAGTGTATGAATCCATGAGAGTTCATTAGTGTATGAATTCATGAGAGTTCATTAGTGTATGAATTCATGAGAGTTCATTAGTGTATGAATTCATGAGAGTTCATTAGTGTATGAATTCATGAGAGTTCATTAGTGTATGAATCCATGAGAGTTCATTAGTGTATAAATTCATGAGAGTTCATTAGTGTATGAATTCATGAGAGTTCATTAGTGTATGAATTCATGAGAGTTCATTAGTGTATGAATTCATGAGAGTTCATTAGTGTATGAATTCATGAGAGTTCATTAGTGTATGAATCCATGAGAGTTCATTAGTGTATGAATTCATGAGAGTTCATTAGTGTATGAATTCATGAGAGTTCATTAGTGTATGAATTCATGAGAGTTCATTAGTGTATGAATTCATGAGTTTCTATGTTTATGAGTTTATAAGTGTATAAATTCATGAGATTTTAAGTTTAAATGAGTAAGAGTTCAGAGTTGATTAATTTATGAGTTTAGAGTTTATAAGTTTAAATGAGTAAGTGTCCAGAGTTTATTAACTTATGAGTTTAATAGTTTATGAGAGTTTATAAGAGTATGGGTTTATGAATTTAGAGTTTATGAGTTTAGAGTTTATAAGTTTAAATGAGTCTAAGAGTTCAAGTTTAGAGTTTATTAATTTATTATGAGTTTAAGAGTTTAAGATTAGATAGTTAGAAGTGTCATTGATGAGTTCATTAGTTTAAATGAGTCTCAATGGCTCATATAGTGTATAGAATGGCAGTTTGAGTCCAGGGCTTCAAGGGATTTAGATTTGAAATTTTGACAGTTGGGGAGTTTGACAGTCTGAACATTCCGCAATGTTAAGTCAATGGGATTTTCAAATGGTTTTTTTCGAGTTTTGATCGTCATTTTTAGGAAAACCGTAAGTCCGATCAGTTAGAAAAGATATAGCACACTAAGTGAGAACAGTTTGAGTGTCCGTGCCGAGTTTGGAGTATGTGGAGTTAAAGCTCTAGGAGGAGTTAGAGTCAGAAATTTTAGGGGGCAGAAGAAGAATAATAATAATAACTAGAAAAAGTTCGTCGAGACAAACTTTAAGTTGGCTTGTGAAAGTTTGGAACAGAAAGTTTGAAGAAGTTTAAATTAGTTTGAAAATTTAAATTAGTTTGAAATTTAAAGTAGTTTAAAGTTTAAATTAGTTTGAATTTTAAAGTAGTTTGAATTTTAATTTAGTTTAAAGTTTAAAGTAGTTTGAAGTTTAAATTAGTTTAAAGTTTAAAGTATAGTTTGAAGTAATTTAAAGTTGCTACAGTGTTTCTAGTGGGTTGCTATGGTGTTCTGGGTGGTTGTTAGGCAGTTGCTAGGGTGTTCTGGGTGGTTGCTAGGGTGTTCTGGTTGGTTGTTAGGTGGTTGCTAGGGTGTTCTGGGTGGTTGCTATGGTGTTCTGGGTGGTTGCAAGGCAGTTGCTAGGGTGTTCTGGGTGGTTGCTATGGTGTTGCTAGGGTGTTCTAAGGTATTTTGGGTGGTTGCTAGGGTGTTCTGGGTGGTTGCTATGGTGTTGCTAGGATGTTTTAAGGTATTTTGGGTGGTTGCTAGGGTGTTCTGGGTGGTCGCTAGGCGGTTGCTAAGGTATTTTGAGTGGTTGCTAGGGTGTTCTGGGTGGTTGCTATAGTGTTGCTAGGATGTTCTAAGGTATTTTGGGTGGTTGCTAGGGTGTTGTTAGGGTGTTCTAAGGTATTTTGTTTGGTTGCTATGGTGTTGCTAGGGTGTTCTAAGGTATTTTGGGTGGTTGCTAGGTAGTTGCTAGGGTGTTCTGGGTGGTTGTTAGGCGGTTGCTAGGGTGTTCTAGGTGGTTGCTATGGTGTTCTGGGTGGTTGCTAGGGTGTTCTGGGTGGTTGCTAGGGTGTTGCTAGGCAGTTGCTAGGGTGTTCTGGGTGGTTGCTAGGGTGTTGCTAGGCGGTTGCTAGGGTATTCTGGGTGGTTGCTAGGGTGTTGCTAGGCGGTTGCTAGGGTATTCTGGGTGGTTGCTAGTGTGTTGCTAGGGTGTTCTGGGTGGTTGCTAGGGTGTTGCTAGGGTGTTCTGGGTGGTTGCTATGGTGTTGCTAGGCGGTTGCTAGTGTGTTTTAGGTGGTTGCTATGGTATTCTGGGTGGTTGCTATGGTGTTACTAGGTGGTTGGTAGTGTTCATCTATGGTTACTATAGAGTTTTTATAATGTTCATGGCATGATTTAGCACTTAGCTAATCAATATTAGCATGTAGCTATTCACAGCTAGCATGTTAAGCATGTTGAAAGTCCTGTGTGCTAGCATGAGTTAAAAGACCCAACCCCTATCTCTATACCATGTTCTGATGCTGAGATATAGCTGTTACAAAATGGTTGCTAGGGTACTCTGTTTGGTTGCTAGGGAGTGGCTTTGCTGCTGCCAATCATGAAACTCCAAAGGCTGCTTGTCAGTATGAATGATATAAACCAACTCCCATGCCTCTGTGACATTCAGAATGGACGATATTCCTCTTTGGATTTTGGTTGCTAAGGTGCTCGACAATGGTTGCTAGGGCGTGGCTAGGAAGTGTTGAGGTGATTCATGATTGGCTGTTTGCTGCCCCGAGTCAAACGAGACCACCCTCATGTTTCTATGACACTTCTATCCGGAGATATCCCTTTGATCTCTTTCAATGGAAGTCTATGGGAGTTGTTGCTAAGGGTGCTCTAAATGGTTGCTAGGGCGTGGCTTAATAGCTTCACAATGATCCTGAGAGACTGATTGGTCGTCCGAGTAAAATGAGCCCGCCCCCTTGTCTCTACGACACTGTGATCCAGAGTTATGTTCAATATAAATGCGGTTTCTATGGTGTAGGACAGCCCATTTCATGGGCCGTCCTACACCATAGTAAGTCAATGGGGCAACTTTGGGCAGCTCCTGCCCCCCAGGGGTGCAACTTTTACCCCATTGTGAGGTATGTTCTTACAGAGCCTGCCAGCCTCATCAAATGTGGTAAATTACAAGTTTCTGAGAAATCATCGGTCAGTGCTACGTGTCGTCAAAGTTTGTGGCAGTGTTAAGTCTATGGGATTTTTTTACCCAATTATTTGCCCCTGGGGCGAACACCGTACCCCCGATCGCTAAGAAAAGTCACAGCACACCTCTCCTCAATAATCCGCACAATTTGACGCCTCAATCAGGGGTGTGTGATGTCGGCGTGTATTTTTTAACAGATAATTACTGTGGAGTTTTTATTTGGAGTTTTTATAGAGTTTTTATAGAGTTTTTATAGAGTTTTTATAGAGTTATATCGCCCACGGTTGCTAGGGTGCTGTAACTGGTTGCTATGGTGTGGCTTTGAAGATTTAGGGCCATTACTTATTGGCTGCTTGATAAAATAAATCCTCCTAGGGAGAGAGAGAGGTCTGCCTGACAGCAGGGCTGTCAGGCCCTTTTGTGTCTGTGTGAAAATGACAGTTGGGATTTGAATTTTTGAAAGTTCCGCAATGTTAAGTCAATGGGAGTTTTTTCCGAGTTTGATCGCAGTTTTTAGGAAAACCGTAAGTCCGATCAGTTAGAAAAGATATAGCAACTCGAGTCAGAACAGTTTGAGTGTCCGTGCCGAGTTTGGAGTATGTGGAGTTAAAGCTCTAGGAGGAGTTAGAGTTTGAAATTTTAGTCTCAGAAAAAGAATAATAATAATAATAATAATAATAATAAGTTTAAGTACAATATCAGTAAGTTGGCTCTCCAAGCCAACTTAATAATAAGTTTAAGTACAATATCAGTAAGTTGGCTCTCACAAGCCAACTTAACTAGAAAAAGTTCGTCGAGACAAACTTTAAGTTGGCTTGTGAAAGTTTGGACCGCAAAGTTTGAAGAAGTTTAAAGTAGTTTAAAGTTTAAATTAGTTTAAAGTAGTTTATAGTTTAACTTAGTTTAAAGTTTAAAATAGTTTAAATTAATTTAAAGTTTAAATTAGTTTGAATTTTAAAGTAGTTTGAAGTTTAAATTAGTTTGAAAGTTAAAGTAGTTTAAAGTTTAAATAAGTTTGAATTTTAAAGTAGTTTGAAGTTTAAATTAGTTTAAAGTAGTTTCAAGTTTTAAATAGTTTAAAGTTCAAAGTAGTTTAAAGGTTAAAGTATAGTTTCAAGTAATTAAATGTTGCAAGGGTGTTTCTAGTGGGTTGCTAGGTGGTTTCTAAGGTATTTTGAGTGGTTGCTAGGGTGTTCTGGGTGGTTGCTAGGGTGTTCTAGGGTATTTTAGGTGGTTGCTAGGGTGTTGTCAGGGTGTTCTAAGGTATTTTGGGTGGTTGCTATGGTGTTGCTATGGTGTTCTAAGGTATTTTTGGGTGGTTGCTAGGGTGTTGCTAGGGTGTTCTAAGGTATTTTTGGTGGTTGCTAGGGTGTTCTAAGGTATTTTGGGTGGTTGCTATGGTGTTGCTAGGGTGTTCTAAGGTATTTTGGGTGGTTGCTAGGGTGTTGCTAGGATGTTCTGAGGTATTTCGGGTGGTTGCTAGGGTGTTGCTAGGGTGTTCTAAGGTATTTTTGGTGGTTGCTAGGGTGTTCTAAGGTATTTTGGGTGGTTGCTAGTGTGTTCTAAGGTATTTTGGGTGGTTGCTAGGGTGTTCTGGGTGGTTGCTAGGGTGTTCTAAGGTATATTATGTGGTTGCTAGGGTGTTCTAAGGTATTGTGGGTGGTTGCTATGGTGTTGCTAGGGTGTTCTAAGGTATTTCAGTTGGTTTCTAGGGTGTTCTGGGTGGTTGCTATGCAGTTGCTAGAGTGTTCTGGGTGTTTGCTATGGTGAACTATTTATGAGTTTAAAAGTTCATAAGTGTATGAATTCATGAGAGTTCATACGTGTATGAATTAATGCATTTATAAGTTCATGAGTTTATAAGTGTATGAATTTATGAGTTTAGAGTTTATAAGTTTAAATGAGTAAGAGTTCAGAGTTTATTAATTTATGAGTTTGAGTTCATAAGTGTATGAATTCATGAGTTTATAAGTGTATGAGTTTATAAGTGTACGAGTTTATGAGTTTAAAGTTTAAATTAGTTTGAAGTTTAAAGTTTAAATAAGTTTTAAGTTTAAAGTTTAAATAAGTTTGAAGTTTAAATTAGTTTGAAGTTTAAAGTTTAATTTAGTTTGAAGTTTAATTTAGTTTAAAGTAGATAGATAGATAGATGGATAAGTGTCATAGATAGATGAGTTTATTAGTTTGAATGAGTCTCAATGGCTCATATAGTATATAGAATGGCAGTTTGATTCAGTCTAGGGTTTCAAGGGATTTACATTTGAATTTTTGACAGTTGGGGAGTTTGAAAATCTGAAGATTCCGCAATGTAAAGTCAATGGGAGTTTTTTCCGAGTTTGATCGTAGTTTTTAGGAAAACCGTAAGTCCGATCAGTTAGAAAAGATATAGCAACTAACTTCAGACCAGTCCAAAGGTCTAGTCTGAGTTTGGAGTTTGTAGAGTTAAAGCTCTAGGAGGAGTAGCAGTCAACAGTTTTCTAAGAATAATAATAATAATAACTAGAAAAAGTTCGTCGAGACAAACTTTAAGTTGGCTTGTGAAAGTTTGGACCGCAAAGTTTGAAGAAGTTTAAAGTAGTTTGAAGTTTAAATTAGTTTAAAGTTTAAATTAGTTTGAAGTTTAAATTAGTTTAAAGTAGTTTATAGTTTAACTTAGTTTAAAGTTTAAAATAGTTTAAATTAATTTAAAGTTTAAATTAGTTTGAATTTTAAAGTAGTTTGAAGTTTAAATTAGTTTGAAAGTTAAAGTAGTTTAAAGTTTAAATAAGTTTGAATTTTAAAGTAGTTTGAAGTTTAAATTAGTTTAAAGTAGTTTAAAGTTTTAAATAGTTTAAAGTTCAAAGTAGTTTAAAGGTTAAAGTATAGTTTCAAGTAATTAAATGTTGCAAGGGTGTTTCTAGTGGGTTGCTAGGTGGTTTCTAAGGTATTTTGAGTGGTTGCTAGGGTGTTCTGGGTGGTTGCTAGGGTGTTCTAGGGTATTTTAGGTGGTTGCTAGGGTGTTGTGTGTGGTTGCTATGGTGTTCTAAGGCATTTTGGCGGTTGCTATGGTGTTGCTAGGGTGTTCTAAGGTATTTTGGGTGGTTGCTATGGTGTTCTAAGGTATTTTGGGTGGTTGCTAGGGTGTTGCTAGGATGTTCTGAGGTATTTCGGGTGGTTGCTAGGGTGTTGCTAGGGTGTTCTAAGGTATTTTTGGTGGTTGCTAGGGTGTTCTAAGGTATTTTGGGTGGTTGCTATGGTGTTGCTAGGGTGTTCTAAGGTATTTTGGGTGGTTGCTAGGGTGTTCTAAGTTATTTTGGGTGGTTGCTAGGGTGTTCTAAGGTATTTTGGGTGGTTGCTAGGGTGTTGCTAGGGTGTTATAAGGCATTTTGGGTGGTTGCTAGTGTGTTCTAAGGTATTTTGGGTGGTTGCTAGGGTGTTCTGGGTGGTTGCTAGGGTGTTCTAAGGTATATTATGTGGTTGCTAGGGTGTTCTAAGGTATTGTGGGTGGTTGCTATGGTGTTGCTAGGGTGTTCTAAGGTATTTCAGTTGGTTTCTAGGGTGTTCTGGGTGGTTGCTATGCAGTTGCTAGAGTGTTCTGGGTGTTTGCTATGGTGAACTATTTATGAGTTTAAAAGTTCATAAGTGTATGAATTCATGAGAGTTCATACGTGTATGAATTAATGCATTTATAAGTTCATGAGTTTATAAGTGTATGAATTTATGAGTTTAGAGTTTATAAGTTTAAATGAGTAAGAGTTCAGAGTTTATTAATTTATGAGTTTGAGTTCATAAGTGTATGAATTCATGAGTTTATAAGTGTATGAGTTTATAAGTGTACGAGTTTATGAGTTTAAAGTTTAAATTAGTTTGAAGTTTAAAGTTTAAATAAGTTTGAAGTTTAAAGTTTAAATAAGTTTGAAGTTTAAATTAGTTTGAAGTTTAAAGTTTAATTTAGTTTGAAGTTTAATTTAGTTTAAAGTAGATAGATAGATAGATGGATAAGTGTCATAGATAGATGAGTTTATTAGTTTGAATGAGTCTCAATGGCTCATATAGTATATAGAATGGCAGTTTGATTCAGTCTAGGGTTTCAAGGGATTTACATTTGAATTTTTGACAGTTGGGGAGTTTGAAAATCTGAAGATTCCGCAATGTAAAGTCAATGGGAGTTTTTTCCGAGTTTGATCGTAGTTTTTAGGAAAACCGTAAGTCCGATCAGTTAGAAAAGATATAGCAACTAACTTCAGACCAGTCCAAAGGTCTAGTCTGAGTTTGGAGTTTGTAGAGTTAAAGCTCTAGGAGGAGTAGCAGTCAACAGTTTTCTAAGAAGAATAATAATAATAACTAGAAAAAGTTCGTCGAGACAAACTTTAAGTTGGCTTGTGAAAGTTTGGACCGCAAAGTTTGAAGAAGTTTAAAGTAGTTTGAAGTTTAAATTAGTTTAAAGTTTAAATTAGTTTGAAGTTTAAATTAGTTTAAAGTAGTTTATAGTTTAACTTAGTTTAAAGTTTAAAGTAGTTTGAAGTTTAAATTAGTTTAATTAATTAAAATAAATCCTCCTAGGGAGAGAGAGAGGTCTGCCTGACAGCAGGGCTGTCAGGCCCTTTTGTGTCTGTGTGAAAATGACAGTTGGGATTTGAATTTTTGAAAGTTCCGCAATGTTAAGTCAATGGGAGTTTTTTCCGAGTTTGATCGCAGTTTTTAGGAAAACCGTAAGTCCGATCAGTTAGAAAAGATATAGCAACTCGAGTCAGAACAGTTTGAGTGTCCGTGCCGAGTTTGGAGTATGTGGAGTTAAAGCTCTAGGAGGAGTTAGAGTTTGAAATTTTAGTCTCAGAAAAAGAATAATAATAATAATAATAATAATAATAAGTTTAAGTACAATATCAGTAAGTTGGCTCTCCAAGCCAACTTAATAATAAGTTTAAGTACAATATCAGTAAGTTGGCTCTCACAAGCCAACTTAACTAGAAAAAGTTCGTCGAGACAAACTTTAAGTTGGCTTGTGAAAGTTTGTGGTTGCTATGGTGTTGCTAGGGTGTTTTAAGGTATTTTGGGTGGTTGCTAGGGTGTTGTTAGGGTGTTCTAAGGTATTTTGGTTGGTTGCTATGGTGTTGCTATGGTGTTCTAAGGTATTTTGGGTGGTTGCTAGGGTGTTGCTAGGATGTTCTGAGGTATTTCGGGTGGTTGCTAGGGTGTTGCTAGTGTGTTCTAAGGTATTTTTGGTGGTTGCTAGGGTGTTCTAAGGTATTTTGGGTGGTTGCTATGGTGTTGCTAGGGTGTTCTAATGTATTTTGGGTGGTTGCTAGGGTGTTCTAAGGTATTTTGGGTGGTTGCTATGGTGTTGCTAGGGTGTTCTAATGTATTTTGGGTGGTTGCTAGGGTGTTGTTAGGGTGTTCTAAGGTATTTTGGGTGGTTGCTATGGTGTTCTAAGGTATTTTGGGTGGTTGCTAGGGTGTTGCTAGGATGTTCTGAGGTATTTTGGGTGGTTGCTAGGGTGTTGCTAGGGTGTTCTAAGGTATTTTTGGTGGTTGCTAGGGTGTTCTAATGTATTTTGAGTGGTTGCTATGGTGTTGCTAGGGTGTTCTAAGGTATTTTGGGTGGTTGCTAGGGTGTTCTAAGTTATTTTGGGTGGTTGCTAGGGTGTTCTAAGGTATTTTGGGTGGTTGCTAGGGTGTTCTGGGTGGTTGCTAGGGTGCTCTAAGGTATTTTGGGTGGTTGCTAGGGTGTTCTGGGTGGTTGCTATGGTGTTCTAAGGTATTTTGGGTGGTTGCTAGGGTGTTGTTAGGATGGTCTGAGGTATTTCGGGTGGTTACTAGGGTGTTGCTAGGGTGTTCTAAGGTATTTTTGGTGGTTGCTAGGGTGTTGCTAGGGTGTTCTAAGGTATTTTGGGTGGTTGCTATGGTGTTGCTAGGGTGTTCTAATGTATTTTGGGTGGTTGCTAGGGTGTTTTAAGGTATTTTGGGTGGTTGCTAGGGTGTTGCTAGGGTGTTATAAGGCATTTTGGGTGGTTGCTAGGGTGTTCTAAGGTATTTTGGGCGGTTGCTAGGGTCTTCTGGGTGGTTGCTAGGGTGTTCTAAGGTATATTATGTGGTTGCTATGGTGTTCTAAGGTATTGTGGGTGGTTGCTATGGTGTTGCTAGGGTGTTCTAAGGTATTTCAGTTGGTTTCTAGGGTGTTCTGGGTGGTTGCTATGCAGTTGCTAGAGTGTTCTGGGTGTTTGCTATGGTGAACTATTTATGAGTTTAAAAGTTCATAAGTGTATGAATTCATGAGAGTTCATACGTGTATGAATTAATGCATTTATAAGTTCATGAGTTTATAAGTGTATGAATTTATGAGTTTAGAGTTTATACGTTTAAATGAGTAAGAGTTCAGAGTTTATTAATTTATGAGTTTGAGTTCATAAGTGTATGAATTCATGAGTTTATAAGTGTATGAGTTTATAAGTGTACGAGTTTATGAGTTTAAAGTTTAAATTAGTTTGAAGTTTAAAGTTTAATTTAGTTTGAAGTTTAATTTAGTTTAAAGTAGATAGATAGATAGATGGATAAGTGTCATAGATAGATGAGTTTATTAGTTTGAATGAGTCTCAATGGCTCATATAGTGTATAGAATGGCAGTTTGATTCAGTCTAGGGTTTCAAGGGATTTACATTTGAATTTTTGACAGTTGGGGAGTTTGAAAATCTGAAGATTCCGCAATGTAAAGTCAATGGGAGTTTTTTCCGAGTTTGATCGTAGTTTTTAGGAAAACCGTAAGTCCGATCAGTTAGAAAAGATATAGCAACTAACTTCAGACCAGTCCAAAGGTCTAGTCTGAGTTTGGAGTTTGTAGAGTTAAAGCTCTAGGAGGAGTAGCAGTCAACAGTTTTCTAAGAAGAAGAATAATAATAACTAGAAAAAGTTCGTCGAGACAAACTTTAAGTTGGCTTGTGAAAGTTTGGAACAGAAAGTTTGAAGAAGTTTAAATTAGTTTGAAAATTTAAATTAGTTTGAAATTTAAAGTAGTTTAAAGTTTAAATTAGTTTGAATTTTAAAGTAGTTTGAATTTTAATTTAGTTTAAAGTTTAAAGTAGTTTGAAGTTTAAATTAGTTTAAAGTTTAAAGTATAGTTTGAAGTAATTTAAAGTTGCTACAGTGTTTCTAGTGGGTTGCTATGGTGTTCTGGGTGGTTGTTAGGCAGTTGCTAGGGTGTTCTGGGTGGTTGCTAGGGTGTTCTGGTTGGTTGTTAGGTGGTTGCTAGGGTGTTCTGGGTGGTTGCTATGGTGTTCTGGGTGGTTGCAAGGCAGTTGCTAGGGTGTTCTGGGTGGTTGCTATGGTGTTGCTAGGGTGTTCTA
Source organism: Tiaroga cobitis (assembly GCA_030578255.1). NCBI lineage: Eukaryota > Metazoa > Chordata > Actinopteri > Cypriniformes > Leuciscidae > Tiaroga > Tiaroga cobitis. Next base: position 51,810,643 of record CM060604.1, on the reverse strand, counting down.
AGGTATTTTGGGTGGTTGCTAGGGTGTTCTGGGTGGTTGCTATGGTGTTGCTAGGATGTTTTAAGGTATTTTGGGTGGTTGCTAGGGTGTTCTGGGTGGTCGCTAGGCGGTTGCTAAGGTATTTTGAGTGGTTGCTAGGGTGTTCTGGGTGGTTGCTATAGTGTTGCTAGGATGTTCTAAGGTATTTTGGGTGGTTGCTAGGGTGTTGTTAGGGTGTTCTAAGGTATTTTGTTTGGTTGCTATGGTGTTGCTAGGGTGTTTTAAGGTATTTTGGGTGGTTGCTAGGTAGTTGCTAGGGTGTTCTGGGTGGTTGTTAGGCGGTTGCTAGGGTGTTCTAGGTGGTTGCTATGGTGTTCTGGGTGGTTGCTAGGGTGTTCTGGGTGGTTGCTAGGGTGTTGCTATTGCAGTTGCTAGGGTGTTGTGGGTGGTTGCTAGGGTGTTGCTAGGCGGTTGCTAGGGTATTCTGGGTGGTTGCTAGGGTGTTGCTAGGGTGTTCTGGGTGGTTGCTAGGGTGTTCTGGGTGGTTGCTCTGGTGTTGCTAGGCGGTTGCTAGTGTGTTTTAGGTGGTTGCTATCGTATTCTGGGTGGTTGCTATGGTGTTACTAGGTGGTTGGTAGTGTTCATCTATGGTTACTATAGAGTTTTTATAATGTTCATGGCATGATTTAGCACTTAGCTAATCAATATTAGCATGTAGCTATTCACAGCTAGCATGTTAAGCATGTTGAAAGTCCTGTGTGCTAGCATGAGTCAAAAGACCCAACCCCTATCGCGATACAATGTTCTGATGCTGAGATATAGCTGTTACAAAATGGTTGCTAGGGTACTCTGTTTGGTTGCTAGGGAGTGGCTTTGCTGCTGCCAATCATGAAACTCCAAAGGCTGCTTGTCAGTATGAATGATATAAACCAACCCCCATCTCTATACCATGTTCTGATGCAGAGATGTAGGTCTTGCAAAATGGTTGCTAGGGTACTCTGTTTGGTTGCTAGGGAGTGGCTTGGCAGCTGCCAATCATGAAACTCCAAAGGCTGCTTGTCAGTATGAATGATATAAACCAACTCCCATGCCTCTGTGACATTCAGAATGGACGATATTCCTCTTTGGATTTTGGTTGCTAAGGTGCTCGACAATGGTTGCTAGGGCGTGGCTAGGAAGTGTTGAGGTGATTCATGATTGGCTGTTTGCTGCCCCGAGTCAAACGAGACCACCCTCATGTTTCTATGACACTTCTATCCGGAGATATCCCTTTGATCTCTTTCAATGGAAGTCTATGGGAGTTGTTGCTAAGGGTGCTCTAAATGGTTGCTAGGGCGTGGCTTAATAGCTTCACAATGATCCTGAGAGACTGATTGGTCGTCCGAGTAAAATGAGCCCGCCCCCTTGTCTCTACGACACTGTGATCCAGAGTTATGTTCAATATAAATGCGGTTTCTATGGTGCAGGACAGCCCATTTCATGGGCCGTCCTACACCATAGTAAGTCAATGGGGCAACTTTGGGCAGCTCCTGCCCCCCAGGGGTGCAACTTTTACCCCATTGTGAGGTATGTTCTTACAGAGCCTGCCAGCCTCATCAAATGTGGTAAATTACAAGTTTCTGAGAAATCATCGGTCAGTGCTACGTGTCGTCAAAGTTTGTGGCAGTGTTAAGTCTATGGGATTTTTTTACCCAATTATTTGCCCCTGGGGCGAACACCGTACCCCCGATCGCTAAGAAAAGTCACAGCACACCTCTCCTCAATAATCCGCACAATTTGACGCCTCAATCAGGGGTGTGTGATGTCGGCGTGTATTTTTTAACAGATAATTACTGTGGAGTTTTTATTTGGAGTTTTTATAGAGTTTTTATAGAGTTATTTAGTATGGCACGAGGCCTGCGGCCTCGTGCCTATCGCCCACGGTTGCTAGGGTGCTGTAACTGGTTGCTATGGTGTGGCTTTGAAGATTTAGGGCCATTACTTATTGGCTGCTTGATAAAATAAATCCTCCTAGGGAGAGAGAGAGGTCTGCCTGACAGCAGGGCTGTCAGGCCCTTTTGTGTCTGTGTGAAAATGACAGTTGGGATTTGAATTTTTGAAAGTTCCGCAATGTAAAGTCAATGGGAGTTTTTTCCGAGTTTGATCGCAGTTTTTAGGAAAACCGTAAGTCCGATCAGTTAGAAAAGATATAGCAACTCGAGTCAGAACAGTTTGAGTGTCCGTGCCGAGTTTGGAGTATGTGGAGTTAAAGCTCTAGGAGGAGTTAGAGTTTGAAATTTTAGTCTCAGAAAAAGAATAATAATAATAATAATAATAATAATAATAAGTTTAAGTACAATATCAGTAAGTTGGCTCTCACAAGCCAACTTAACTAGAAAAAGTTCGTCGAGACAAACTTTAAGTTGGCTTGTGAAAGTTTGGACCGCAAAGTTTGAAGAAGTTTAAAGTAGTTTATAGTTTAACTTAGTTTAAAGTTTAAAATAGTTTAAATTAATTTAAAGTTTAAATTAGTTTGAATTTTAAAGTAGTTTGAAGTTTAAATTAGTTTGAAAGTTAAAGTAGTTTAAAGTTTAAATAAGTTTGAATTTTAAAGTAGTTTGAAGTTTAAATTAGTTTAAAGTAGTTTCAAGTTTTAAATAGTTTAAAGTTCAAAGTAGTTTAAAGGTTAAAGTATAGTTTCAAGTAATTAAATGTTGCAAGGGTGTTTCTAGTGGGTTGCTAGGTGGTTTCTAAGGTATTTTGAGTGGTTGCTAGGGTGTTCTGGGTGGTTGCTAGGGTGTTCTAGGGTATTTTAGGTGGTTGCTAGGGTGTTGTTAGGGTGTTCTAAGGTTTTTTGGGTGGTTGCTATGGTGTTGCTATGGTGTTCTAAAGTATTTTGGGTGGTTGCTAGGGTGTTGCTAGGATATTCTGAGGTATTTCGGGTGGTTGCTAGGGTGTTGTTAGGGTGTTCTAAGGTATTTTTGGTGGTAGCTAGGGTGTTCTAAGGTATTTTGGGTGGTTGCTATGGTGTTGCTAGGGTGTTCTAAGGTATTTTGGGTGGTTGCTAGGGTGTTGCTAGGATGTTCTGAGGTATTTCAGTTGGTTTCTAGGGTGTTCTGGGTGGTTGCTATGGTGTTGCTATGGTGTTCTAAGGTATTTTTGGTGGTTGCTAGGGTGTTCTAAGGTATTTTGGGTGGTTGCTATGGTGTTGCTAGGGTGTTCTAAGGTATTTTGGGTGGTTGCTAGGGTGTTTTAAGTTATTTTGGGTGGTTGCTAGGGTGTTCTAAGGTATTTTGGGTGGTTGCTAGGGTGTTCTGGGTGGTTGCTAGGGTGTTCTAAGGTATTTTGGGTGGTTGCTAGGGTGTTCTAAGGTATTTTGGGTGGTTGCTAGGGTGTTCTAAGGTATTTTGGGTGGTTGCTAGGGTGTTCTGGGTGGTTGCTAGGGTGTTCTAAGGTATTTTGGGTGGTTGCTAGGGTGTTCTGGGTGGTTGCTATGGTGTTCTAAGGTATTTTGGGTGGTTGCTAGGGTGTTGCTAGGATGTTCTGAGGTATTTCGGGTGGTTGCTAAGGTGTTGCTAGGGTGTTCTAAGGTATTTTTGGTGGTTGCTAGGGTGTTGTTAGGGTGTTCTAAGGTATTTTGGGTGGTTGCTATGGTGTTGCTAGGGTTTTCTAATGTATTTTGGGTGGTTGCTAGGGTGTTCTAAGGTATTTTGGGTGGTTGCTAGGGTGTTCTGGGTGGTTGCTAGGGTGTTCTAATGTATTTTGGGTGGTTGCTAGGGTGTTCTGGGTGGTTGCTATGGTGTTGCTAAGGTGTTCTAAGGTATTTTGGGCGGTTGCTAGGGTGTTCTGGGTGGTTGCTATGGTGTTGCTAGGGTGTTCTGAGGTATTTTAGGTAGTTGTTATGGTGTTCTGGGGGTTGCTATGCGGTTGCTAGGGTGTTCTGGGTGGTTGCTATGGTGTTGCTAGGGTGTTCCAAGGTATTTTGGGTGGTTGCTAAGGTGTTGCTAGGGTGTTCTAATGTATTTTGGGTGGTTGCTTTGGTGTTGCTAGGGTGTTCCAAGGTATTTTGGGTGGTTGCTAAGGTGTTGCTAGGGTGTTCTAATGTATTTTGGGTGGTTGCTATGGTGAACTATTTATGAGTTTAAAAGTTCATAAGTGTATGAATTCATGTGTTTATAAGTGTACAAGTTTAGAGTTAATAAGTTTAGATGAGTAAGAGTTCAGAGTTTATTCATTTTAGTTTAAGAGTTCATAAGTGTATGAATTCATGAGTTATTCACTCACAAACACTCACAGACACGCTCACTAACTCTAACACACACACACACACACACACACACACACACACAGACAAGCTCACTAACTCACACACACACACACACACACTTGCTCACCTTTACACACACGCTCACTAACACAAACACACACAGACACGCTCACTAACTCTAACACACACACACACACACACACACACACACACACACACACACACACACAGACAAGCTCACTAACTCACACACACACACACACACACTTGCTCACCTTTACACACACGCTCACTAACACACACACTCATGCACATACACTCACAAATCCACACACACACTAACTCGCTCACAGACACACACACATATACACGCATACATTCACTCAGACACACACTCAGTTTATGAGTTTAAAGTTCATAAGTATGAATCCATGAGAGTTCATTAGTGTATGAATTCATGAGAGTTCATTAGTGTATGAATTCATGAGAGTTCATTAGTGTATGAATCCATGAGAGTTCATTAGTGTATGAATTCATGAGAGTTCATTAGTGTATGAATTCATGAGAGTTCATTAGTGTATGAATTCATGAGAGTTCATTAGTGTATGAATTCATGAGAGTTCATTAGTGTATGAATTCATGAGTTTCTATGTTTATGAGTTTATAAGTGTATAAATTCATGAGATTTTAAGTTTAAATGAGTAAGAGTTCAGAGTTGATTAATTTATGAGTTTAGAGTTTATAAGTTTAAATGAGTCTAAGAGTTCAAGTTTAGAGTTTATTAATTTATTATGAGTTTAAGAGTTTAAGATTAGATAGTTAGAAGTGTCATTGATGAGTTCATTAGTTTAAATGAGTCTCAATGGCTCATATAGTGTATAGAATGGCAGTTTGAGTCCAGGCCTTCAAGGGATTTAGATTTGAAATTTTGACAGTTGGGGAGTTTGACAGTCTGAACATTCCGCAATGTTAAGTCAATGGCATTTTCAAATGGTTTTTTTCGAGTTTCGATCGTCATTTTTAGGAAAACCGTAAGTCCGATCAGTTAGAAAAGATATAGCACACTAAGTGAGAACAGTTTGAGTGTCCGTGCCGAGTTTGGAGTATGTGGAGTTAAAGCTCTAGGAGGAGTTAGAGTCAGAAATTTTAGGGGGCAGAAGAAGAATAATAATAACTAGAAAAAGTTCGTCGAGACAAACTTTAAGTTGGCTTGTGAAAGTTTGGACCGCAAAGTTTGAAGAAGTTTAAAGTAGTTTGAAGTTTAAATTAGTTTAAAGTTTAAATTAGTTTGAAGTTTAAAATAGTTTAAATTAATTTAAAGTTTAAATTAGTTTGAATTTTAAAGTAGTTTGAAGTTTAAATTAGTTTGAAAGTTAAAGTAGTTTAAAGTTTAAATAAGTTTGAATTTTAAAGTAGTTTGAAGTTTAAATTAGTTTAAAGTAGTTTAAAGTTTTAAATAGTTTAAAGTTCAAAGTAGTTTAAAGGTTAAAGTATAGTTTCAAGTAATTAAATGTTGCAAGGGTGTTTCTAGTGGGTTGCTAGGTGGTTTCTAAGGTATTTTGAGTGGTTGCTAGGGTGTTCTGGGTGGTTGCTAGGGTGTTCTAGGGTATTTTAGGTGGTTGCTAGGGTGTTGTGTGTGGTTGCTATGGTGTTCTAAGGCATTTTGGCGGTTGCTATGGTGTTGCTAGGGTGTTCTGAGGTATTTTGGGTGGTTGCTAGGGTGTTGCTAGGATGTTCCGAGGTATTTCGGGTGGTTGCTAGGGTGCTGCTAGGGTGTTCTAAGGTATTTTTGGTGGTTGCTAGGGTGTTCTAAGGTATTTTGGGTGGTTGCTAGGGTGTTGCTAGGATGTTCTGAGGTATTTCGGGTGGTTGCTAGGGTGTTGCTAGGGTGTTCTAAGGTATTTTTGGTGGTTGCTAGAGTGTTGCTAGGGTGTTCTAAGGTATTTTGGGTGGTTGCTATGGTGTTGCTATGGTGTTCTAAGGTATTTTGGGTGGTTGCTATGGTGTTCTAAGGTATTTTGGGTGGTTGCTAGGGTGTTGCTAGGATGTTCTGAGGTATTTCGGGTGGTTGCTAGGGTGTTGCTAGGGTGTTCTAATGTATTTTTGGTGGTTGCTAGGGTGTTCTACGGTATTTTGGGTGGTTGCTATGGTGTTGCTAGGGTGTTCTAAGGTATTTTGGGTGGTTGCTAGGGTGTTCTAAGTTATTTTGGGTGGTTGCTAGGGTGTTCTAAGGTATTTTGGGTGGTTGCTAGGGTGTTCTGGGTGGTTGCTAGGGTGTTCTAAGGTATTTTGGGTGGTTGCTAGGGTGTTCTGGGTGGTTGCTATGGTGTTCTAAGGTATTTTGGGTGGTTGCTAGGGTGTTGCTAGGATGTTCTGAGGTATTTCGGGTGGTTGCTAGGGTGTTCTAAGGTATTTTTGGTGGTTGCTAGGGTGTTGCTAGGGTGTTCTAAGGTATTTTGGGTGGTTGCTATGGTGTTGCTAGGGTGTTATAATGCATTTTGGGTGGTTGCTAGGGTGTTCTAAGGTATTTTGGGCGGTTGCTAGGGTGTTCTGGGTGGTTGCTAGGGTGTTCTAAGGTATATTATGTGGTTGCTAGGGTGTTCTAAGGTATTGTGGGTGGTTGCTATGGTGTTGCTAGGGTGTTCTAAGGTATTTCAGTTGGTTTCTAGGGTGTTCTGGGTGGTTGCTATGCAGTTGCTAGAGTGTTCTGGGTGTTTGCTATGGTGAACTATTTATGAGTTTAAAAGTTCATAAGTGTATGAATTCATGAGAGTTCATACGTGTATGAATTAATGCATTTATAAGTTCATGAGTTTATAAGTGTATGAATTTATGAGTTTGGAGTTTATAAGTTTAAATGAGTAAGAGTTCAGAGTTTATTAATTTATGAGTTTGAGTTCATTAGTGTATGAATTCATGAGAGTTCATTAGTGTATGAATTCATGAGAGTTCATTAGTGTATGAATTCATGAGAGTTCATTAGTGTATGAATTCATGAGTTTCTATGTTTATGAGTTTATAAGTGTATAAATTCATGAGATTTTAAGTTTAAATGAGTAAGAGTTCAGAGTTGATTAATTTATGAGTTTAGAGTTTATAAGTTTAAATGAGTAAGTGTCCAGAGTTTATTAACTTATGAGTTTAATAGTTTATGAGAGTTTATAAGAGTATGGGTTTATGAATTTAGAGTTTATGAGTTTAGAGTTTATAAGTTTAAATGAGTCTAAGAGTTCAAGTTTAGAGTTTATTAATTTATTATGAGTTTAAGAGTTTAAGATTAGATAGTTAGAAGTGTCATTGATGAGTTCATTAGTTTAAATGAGTCTCAATGGCTCATATAGTGTATAGAATGGCAGTTTGAGTCCAGGGCTTCAAGGGATTTAGATTTGAAATTTTGACAGTTGGGGAGTTTGACAGTCTGAACATTCCGCAATGTTAAGTCAATGGGATTTTCAAATGGTTTTTTTCGAGTTTCGATCGTCATTTTTAGGAAAACCGTAAGTCCGATCAGTTAGAAAAGATATAGCACACTAAGTGAGAACAGTTTGAGTGTCCGTGCCGAGTTTGGAGTATGTGGAGTTAAAGCTCTAGGAGGAGTTAGAGTCAGAAATTTTAGGGGGCAGAAGAAGAATAATAATAATAATAATAATAAGTTTAAATAGGATTTCAGTAAGTTGGCTCTCACAAGCCAACTTAATAATAACTAGAAAAAGTTCGTCAAGACAAACTTTAAGTTGGCTTGTGAAAGTTTGGCCCAGAAAGTTAGAATTAGTTTAAAAGTAGTTTGAAGTTTAAAGTAGTTTAAAATGTTAAATAGTTCAAAGTAAAAAAAAAAAAAAGAAATATTAGTTTAAAAAGGAAGAAAGAAAGAAAGAATAGTTAGAAAGAAAGAAGAAATATTAGTTAGAAAGAAAAAAGAAAGAAAGATTAGTTAGAAAAAAGAAAGATTAGTTAGAAAGAAAGATTAGTTAAAAAGAAAGAAAAAAAGATTAGTTAGATAGATAGAAAGAAAGATAGATTAGTTAGAAGGAAAGAAAGAAAGATTAGTTAGAAGGAAAGAAAGAAAGATTAGTTAGAAAGAAAGATAGATTAGTTAGAAAGAAAGATTAGTTAGAAAGAAAGATTAGTTTGAAAAAAAGAAAGAAAGATTAGTTAGAAAGAAAAAAAGATAGATTAGTTAGAAAGAAAGATTAGTTAGAAAGAAAGATTAGTTAGAAAGAAAGATTAGTTAGAAAGAAAGAAAGATAGATTAGTTAGAAAGAAAGATTAGTTAGAAAGAAAGATTAGTTAGAAAGAAAGAAAGTTTAAAAGAGATTAGTTAGAAAGAAAGATTAGTTAGAAAGAAAGAAAGATAGATTAGTTAGAAAGAAAGATTAGTTAGAAAGAAAGATTAGTTAGAAAGAAAGATTAGTTAGAAAGAAAGAAAGATTAGTTAGAAAGAAAGAAAGTTTAAAAGAGATTAGTTAGAAAGAAAGATTAGTTAGAAAGAAGGAAAGATAGATTAGTTAGAAAGAAAGATTAGTTAGAAAGAAAGAAAGTTTAAAAGAGATTAGTTAGAAAGAAAGATTAGTTAGGAAGAAAGAAAGATAGATTAGTTAGAAAGAAAGATTAGTTAGAAAGAAAGATTAGTTAGAAAGAAAGAAAGATTAGTTTGAAAAAAAAGAAAGAAAGATTAGTTAGAAAAAAGAAAGATAGATTAGTTAGAAAGAAAGATTAGTTAGAAAGAAAGAAAGAAAGATTAGTTAGAAAGAAAGAAAGTTTAAAAGAGATTAGTTAGAAAGAAAGAAAGATAGATTAGTTAGAAAGAGAGAGTTAGAAAGAGAGAGTTAGAAAGAGAGAGTTAGAAAGAGAGAGTTAGAAAGAGAGAGTTAGAAAGAGAGAGTTAGAAAGAGAGAGTTAGAAAGAGATAGATAGAGAGTTAGAAAGAGAGAGTTAGAAAGAGATAGATAGAGAGTTAGAAAGAGAGAGTTAGAAAGAGAGAGATAGAGAGTTAGAAAGAGAGAGTTAGAAAGAGATAGATAGAGAGTTAGAAAGAGAGAGTTAGAAAGAGAGAGATAGAGAGTTAAAAAGAGATAGATAGAGAGTTAGAAAGAGAGAGTTAGAAAGAGAGAGTTAGAAAGAGAGAGTTAGAAAGAGAGAGTTAGAAAGAGAGAGTTAGAAAGAGAGAGTTAGAGAGTTAGAAAGAGAGAGTTAGAAAGAGATAGATAGAGAGTTAGAAAGATAGAGTTAGAAAGAGAGAGTTAGAAAGAGAGAGTTAGAAAGAGAGAGTTAGAAAGAGAGAGTTAGAAAGAGAGAGTTAGAAAGAGAGAGTTAGAAAGAGAGAGTTAGAAAGAGATAGATAGAGAGTTAGAAAGAGAGAGTTAGAAAGAGAGAGATAGAGAGTTAGAAAGAGAGAGTTAGAAACAGATAGATAGAGAGATCGAGAGTTAGAAAGAGATAGATAGATAGTTAGATCGAGAGTTAGAAAGAGAGAGTTAGAAAGAGAGAGTTAGAAAGAGAGAGTTAGAAAGAGAGAGTTAGAAAGAGATAGATAGAGAGTTAGATAGATAGTTAGATAGAGAGTTAGAAAAAGAGAGAGTGAGATAGAGCGAGTTAGAGAGTTAGAAAGAGATAGATAGATAGTTAGATCGAGAGTTAGAAAGAGAGAGTTAGAAAGAGAGAGTTAGAAAGAGAGAGTTAGAAAGAGAGAGTTAGAAAGAGAGAGTTAGAAAGAGAGAGTTAGAAAGAGAGAGTTAGAAAGAGAGAGTTAGAAAGAGAGAGTTAGAGAGTTAGATAGATAGAGAGTTAGATAGATAGAGCGTTAGAAAGAGAGAGTTAGGAAGAGATAGATAGAGAGTTAGATAGATAGTTAGATAGATAGAGAGTTAGAAAAAGAGAGAGTGAGATAGAGAGAGTTAGAAAGAGAGAGTTAGAAAGAGAGAGAGAGAGATAGGTAGGTTCATTAGTACATATAGAATGGCAGTTTGATTGAGTCTAGGGCTTCAAGGTGTTTAGATTTGAATTTTGGCAGTTGGTCAGTTTGAAAATCTGAACATTCCGCAATGTTAAGTCAATGGGATTTTCAAATGTTTTTTTCCGAGTTTCGATCGTCATTTTTAGGAAAACCGTAAGTCCGATCAGTTAGAAAAGATATAGCACACTAAGTGAGAACAGTTTGAGTGTCCGTGCCGAGTTTGGAGTATGTGGAGTTAAAGCTCTAGGAGGAGTTAGAGTCAGAAAATTTAGGGGGCAGAAGAAGAATAATAATAATAATAATAATAAGTTTAAATAGGATTTCAGTAAGTTGGCTCTCACAAGCCAACTTAATAATAATAAGTTTAAATAGGATTTCAGTAAGTTGGCTCTCACAAGCCAACTTAATAATAACTAGAAAAAGTTCGTCGAGACAAACTTTAAGTTGGCTTGTGAAAGTTTGGACCGCAAAGTTTGAAGAAGTTTAAAGTAGTTTGAAGTTTAAATTAGTTTAAAGTAGTTTATAGTTTAACTTAGTTTAAAGTTTAAAATAGTTTAAATTAATTTAAAGTTTAAATTAGTTTGAATTTTAAAGTAGTTTGAAGTTTAAATTAGTTTGAAAGTTAAAGTAGTTTAAAGTTTAAATAAGTTTGAATTTTAAAGTAGTTTGAAGTTTAAATTAGTTTAAAGTAGTTTAAAGTAGTTTAAAGTTTTAAATAGTTTAAAGGTTAAAGTATAGTTTCAAGTAATTAAATGTTGCTAGGGTGTTTCTAGTGGGTTGCTAGGTGGTTTCTAAGGTATTTTGAGTGGTTGCTAGGGTGTTCTGGGTGGTTGCTAGGGTGTTCTAGGGTATTTTAGGTGGTTGCTAGGGTGTTGCTAGGGTGTTTTAAGGTATTTTGGGTGGTTGCTAGGGTGTTGCTAGGATGTTCTGAGGTATTTCGGGTGGTTGCTAGGGTGTTGCTAGGGTGTTCTAAGGTATTTTTGGTTGTTGCTAGGGTGTTGCTAGGGTGTTCTAAGGTATTTTGGGTGGTTGCTATGGTGTTGCTAGGGTGTTCTAAGGTATTTTGGGTGGTTGCTAGGGTGTTCTAAGTTATTTTGGGTGGTTGCTAGGGTGTTCTAAGGTATTTTGGGTGGTTGCTAGGGTGTTCTGGGTGGTTGCTAGGGTGTTCTAAGGTATTTTGGGTGGTTGCTAGGGTGTTCTGGGTGGTTGCTATGGTGTTCTAAGGTATTTTGGGTGGTTGCTAGGGTGTTGCTAGGATGTTCTGAGGTATTTCGGGTGGTTGCTAAGGTGTTGCTAGGGTGTTCTAAGGTATTTTTGGTGGTTGCTAGGGTGTTAGGGTGTTCTAAGGTATTTTGGGTGGTTGCTATGGTGTTGCTAGGGTTTTCTAATGTATTTTGGGTGGTTGCTAGGGTGTTCTAAGGTATTTTGGGTGGTTGCTAGGGTGTTCTGGGTGGTTGCTAGGGTGTTCTAAGGTATTTTGGGTGGTTGCTAGGGTGTTCTGGGTGGTTGCTATGGTGTTGCTAAGGTGTTCTAAGGTATTTTGGGCGGTTGCTAGGGTGTTCTGGGTGGTTGCTATGGTGTTGCTAGGGTGTTTTGAGGTATTTTGGGTAGTTGCTATGGTGTTCTGGGGGTTGCTAGGCGGTTGCTAGGGTGTTCTGGGTGGTTGCTATGGTGTTGCTAGGGTGTTCCAAGGTATTTTGGGTGGTTGCTAAGGTGTTGCTAGGGTGTTCTAATGTATTTTGGGTGGTTGCTATGGTGTTGCTAGGGTGTTCCAAGGTATTTTGGGTGGTTGCTAAGGTGTTGCTAGGGTGTTCTAATGTATTTTGGGTGGTTGCTATGGTGAACTATTTATGAGTTTAAAAGTTCATAAGTGTATGAATTCATGTGTTTATAAGTGTACAAGTTTAGAGTTAATAAGTTTAGATGAGTAAGAGTTCAGAGTTTATTCATTTTAGTTTAAGAGTTCATAAGTGTATGAATTCATGAGTTATTCACTCACAAACACTCACAGACACGCTCACTAACTCTAACACACACACACACACACACACACACACACACACACACACACAGACAAGCTCACTAACTCACACACACACACACACACTTGCTCACCTTTACACACACGCTCACTAACACAAACACACACAGACACGCTCACTAACTCTAACACACACACACACACACACACACACACACACACACACACACACAGACAAGCTCACTAACTCACACACACACACACACACACTTGCTCACCTTTACACACACGCTCACTAACACACACACTCATGCACATACACTCACAAATGCACACACACACTAACTCGCTCACAGACACACACACATATACACGCATACATTCACTCAGACACACACTCAGTTTATGAGTTTAAAGTTCATAAGTATGAATCCATGAGAGTTCATTAGTGTATGAATTCATGAGAGTTCATTAGTGTATGAATTCATGAGAGTTCATTAGTGTATGAATCCATGAGAGTTCATTAGTGTATGAATTCATGAGAGTTCATTAGTGTATGAATTCATGAGAGTTCATTAGTGTATGAATTCATGAGTTTCTATGTTTATGAGTTTATAAGTGTATAAATTCATGAGATTTTAAGTTTAAATGAGTAAGAGTTCAGAGTTGATTAATTTATGAGTTTAGAGTTTATAAGTTTAAATGAGTCTAAGAGTTCAAGTTTAGAGTTTATTAATTTATTATGAGTTTAAGAGTTTAAGATTAGATAGTTAGAAGTGTCATTGATGAGTTCATTAGTTTAAATGAGTCTCAATGGCTCATATAGTGTATAGAATGGCAGTTTGAGTCCAGGGCTTCAAGGGATTTAGATTTGAAATTTTGACAGTTGGGGAGTTTGACAGTCTGAACATTCCGCAATGTTAAGTCAATGGGATTTTCAAATGGTTTTTTTCGAGTTTCGATCGTCATTTTTAGGAAAACCGTAAGTCCGATCAGTTAGAAAAGATATAGCACACTAAGTGAGAACAGTTTGAGTGTCCGTGCCGAGTTTGGAGTATGTGGAGTTAAAGCTCTAGGAGGAGTTAGAGTCAGAAATTTTAGGGGGCAGAAGAAGAATAATAATAATAACTAGAAAAAAGTTTGATGAGACAAACTTTAAGTTGGCTTGAAAAAGCCAGACCAGAGAGTTTGAAGAAGTTTAAAATAGTTTGAAGTTTGATAGATGGATTAGTTAGAAAGACAGAATAGTTAGAAAGAAAGAAAACGATAAGTTAGAAAGAAAAGAAAGATTAGTTAGAAAGAAAGGTTAGTTAGAAAGAAAAAAACAAAGATTAGTTAAAAAGAATGAAAGATTAGTTAGAAAGAAAGAAGAAAGTTTAGTTAGAAAAAAGAAGAAAGATTAGTTAGAAAGGATGAATGAAAGAAAGATTAGTTAGAAAGAAAGAAAGATTAGTTAGAAAGAAAGAAAAAAGAAAGATTTGTTAGAAAGAAAGGTTAGTTAGAAAGAAAAAAACAAAGATTAGTTAAAAAGAATGAAAGATTAGTTAGAAAGAAAGAAGAAAGTTTAGTTAGAAAAAAGAAGAAAGATTAGTTAGAATGAATGAAAGAAAGATTAGTTAGAAAGAAAGAAAGAAAGAAAGAAAGAAAGAAAGAAAGAAAGAAAGATTAGTTAGAAAGAAAGAAAAAAGAAAGATTTGTTAGAAAGAAAGAAAGAAAAGAAAGAAGAAAGAAAGATTAGTTAGAAAGAAAGACAGATAGAAAGAAAGACTAGTTAGAAAGATTAGTAAGAAAGAAAGGATAAAAGAAAAAGATGAGGTAGAAAAAACAGAAAGATTAGTTAGAAAAAAAGATAGATTAGTTAGAAAGAAAGAAAGGAAAGATAGATTAGTTAGAAAGAAAGATTAGTCAGAAAGAAAAAAAAGATTAGTTAGAAAGAAAGAAAGATTAGTTAGAAAAAAGAAAGATAGATTAGTTAGAAAGAAAGAAAAAAAGAAAGAATGGTTAGAAAGAAAGAAAGAAAGAAAGAAAGAAAGAAAGAAAGAAAGAAAGAAAGAAAGAAAGAAAGAAAGATTAGTAAGAAAGAAAGAAAGAAAGAAAAAAGAAAGAAATATTAGGAAGAAAGAAAGATTAGTAAGAAAGAAAGATGGATTAGTTAGAAAGAAAGAAAGATAATTAGTAGAAAGAAAGAAAGAAAGAACGAAAGATAGATTAGTTACAAAGAAAGAAAGATAGATTAGTTAAAAAGAAAGAAAGAAAGATTAGAAAGAAAGAAGAAAGAAAGATTATGTAGAAAGAAAGATTAGTTAGAAAGAAAAATAGATTAGTTACAAAGAAAGAAAGATTAGTTAGAAAGAAAGAAAGAAAGAAAGAAGATTAGTTAGAAAGAAAGAAAGAAAGAAAGAAAGAAAGAAGAAAGATTAGTTAGAAAGAAAGAAAGAAGAAAGATTAGTTAGAAAGAAAGAAAGAAGAAAGATTAGTTAGAAAGAAAGAAATATTAGTTAGAAAGAAAGAAAGAAAGAAAGAAAGAAAGAAAGAAAGAAGAAAGATTAGTTAGAAAGTAAGAAAGAAAGAAAGAAAGAAGAAAGATTAGTTAGAAAGAAAGATAGAAAGAAAGAAAGAAAGAAAGAAAGAAAGAAAGAAAGAAAGAAAGAAAGAAAGAAAGAAAGAAGAAAGATTAGTTAGAAAGTAAGAAAGAAAGAAAGAAAGAAGAAAGATTAGTTAGAAAGAAAGAAAGAAAGAAAGAAAGAAAGAAAGAAAGAAAGAAAGAAAGAAAGAAAGAAAGAAGAAAGATTAGTTAGAAAGTAAGAAAGAAAGAAAGAAAGAAGAAAGATTAGTTAGAAAGAAAGAAAGAAAGAAAGAAAGAAGATTAGTTAGAAAGAAAGAAAGAAAGATTAGTTAGAAAGAAAGAAAGAAAGAAAAAAGAAAGAAATATTAGGAAGAAAGAAAGAAAGAAAGAAAGAAAGAAAGAAAGAAAGAAAGAAAGAAAGAAAGAAAGAAGAAAGAAATATTAGGAAGAAAGAAAGATTAGTTAGAAAGAAAGAAAGAAAGAAAGAAGATTAGTTAGAAAGAAAGAAAGAAAGAAAGAAGATTAGTTAGAAAGAAAGAAAGAAAGAAAGAAAGAAAGAAAGAAAGAAGAAAGATTAGTTAGAAAGAAAGAAAGAAGAAAGATTAGTTAGAAAGAAAGAAAGAAGAAAGATTAGTTAGAAAGAAAGAAATATTAGTTAGAAAGAAAGAAAGAAAGAAAGAAAGAAAGAAAGAAGAAAGATTAGTTAGAAAGTAAGAAAGAAAGAAAGAAAGAAGAAAGATTAGTTAGAAAGAAAGATAGAAAGAAAGAAAGAAAGAAAGAAAGAAAGAAAGAAAGAAAGAAAGAAAGAAAGAAAGAAAGAAAGAAGAAAGATTAGTTAGAAAGTAAGAAAGAAAGAAAGAAAGAAGAAAGATTAGTTAGAAAGAAAGAAAGAAAGAAAGAAAGAAAGAAAGAAAGAAAGAAAGAAAGAAAGAAAGAAGAAAGATTAGTTAGAAAGTAAGAAAGAAAGAAAGAAAGAAGAAAGATTAGTTAGAAAGAAAGAAAGAAAGAAAGAAAGAAGATTAGTTAGAAAGAAAGAAAGAAAGATTAGTTAGAAAGAAAGAAAGAAAGAAAAAAGAAAGAAATATTAGGAAGAAAGAAAGAAAGAAAGAAAGAAAGAAAGAAAGAAGAAAGAAATATTAGGAAGAAAGAAAGATTAGTTAGAAAGAAAGAAAGAAAGAAAGAAAGAAGATTAGTTAGAAAGAAAGAAAGAAAGAAAGAAAGAAAGAAAGAAAGAAAGAAAGAAAGAAGAAAGATAGAAGAAAGATTAGTTAGAAAGAAAGAAAGAAAGAAAGAAAGAAAGAAAGAAGAAAGAGAGAAGAAAGAAAGAAGAAAGAGAGAAGAAAGATTAGTTAGAAAGAACAAAAGAAAGAAAGAAAGAAAGAAAGAAAGAAAGATTAGTTAGAAAGAAAGAAAGAAAGAAAGAAAGAAGGATTAGTTAGAAAGAAAGATAGATAGATTAGTTAAAAAGAAAGATAGATAGATAGATTAGTTAAAAAGAAAGAAAGATAGATAGATTAGTTAGAAAGAAAGATATATAGATTAGTTAAAAAGAAAGAAAGATAGATTAGTTAGAAAGAAAGAAAGAAAGACTAGTTAGAAAGAAAGAAAGAAAGATGGATTACTTAGAAAGAAAGAAAGATTAGTTAGAAAGAATGAAAGAAAGAAAGATTAGTTAGAAAGAAAGAAAGAAAATTAGTTAGAAAGAAAGAAAGAAAGAAAGAAAGAAAAGATCATCAGTTAGAAAGAAAGATTAGTTAGTTAGAAAGAAAGATAGATCAGTAAGAAAGAAAGATTAGTTAGAAAGAAAGAAAGATTAGTTAGAAAGAAAGAAAGATTAGTTACAAAAGAAAGAAAGATTAGTTAGAAAGAAAGAAAGATTAGGTAGAAAGAAAGAAAGATTAGTTAGTTAGAAAGATAGATCAGTAAGAAAGAAAGAAAGAAAGAAAGATTAGTTAGAAAGAAAGATTAGTTAGAAAGAAAGAAAGATAGATAGATTAGTTCAAAAGAAAGATAGATAGATTAGTTAGAAAGAAAGATAGATAGATAGATTAGTTAAAAAGAAAGAAAGATAGATTAGTTAGAAAGAAAGAAAGATGGATTACTTAGAAAGAAAGAAAGATTAGTTAGAAAGAATGAAAGAAAGATTAGTTAGAAAGAAAGAAAGATGGATTAGTCAGAAAGAAAAAATGATGGATTAGTTAGAAAGAAAGAAAGAAAGAATGATTATTTAGAAAGAAAGAAAAGATCAGTTAGAAAGAAATAAAGAAAGATTAGTTAGAAAGACAGAAAGAAAGATAAGATAGAAAGAAAGATAGATCAGTAAGAAAGAAAGAAAGAAAGAAAGAAAGAAAGAAAGATTAGGTAAAAAGAAAGAAAGATTAATTAGAAAGAAAGAAAGAAAGATAATTAGAAAGAAAGAAAGAAAGAAAGAAAGAAAGAAAGAAAGAAAGAAAGAAAGAAAGAAAGATTAGTTAGAAAAAAAGAAAAGATTAGTTAGAAAGAAATAAAGAAAGATTAGTTAGAAAGACAGAAAGAAAGATAGATCAGTAAGAAAGAAAGAAGGATGGATTAGTTAGAAAGAAAAAAAGAAAGAAAGATTAGTTAGAAAGATAGATAGATAGATAGATAGATAGATAGATAGATAGATAGATAGATAGATAGATAGATAGATAGATTAGTTAGAAAGATAAATAGATTAGTTAGAAAGATAAATAGATTAGTTAGAAAGAAAGATCGATAGATAGATAGATTAGTTAGAAAGATAGATAGATTAGTTAGATAGATAGATAGATAGATAGATAGATAGATAGATAGATAGATAGATAGATAGATAGATAGATAGATAGATAGATAGATTATTTAGAAAGATAGATAGAGATAGATAGATAGATAGATTAGTTAGAAAGATAAATAGATTAGTTAGAAAGAAAGATCGATAGATAGATAGATTAGTTAGAAAGATAGATAGATTAGATAGATAGATAGATAGATAGATAGATAGATAGATAGATAGATAGATAGATAGATAGATGGATAGATAGATAGATAGATAGATAGATAGATAGATAGATAGATAGATAGATAGATAGATAGATAGATATTGGTACATTGAATGGTAATTTAATTGAGTCTAGGGCTTCAGGGAGTTTAGATTTGAGTTTTTATTTTGTGCACTACTGGGCCACCGTAGCCTTGGCTCATTTTGAACATGCTGCAATGAAAGTCTATGGGAATTTTATGATGTTTAATATTAATTTTTAAGAAATCTGTAAGTCCGATCAGTTAGAAAAGATATAGCACACCGAGTCAGAACAGTTTGAGTGTCTGTGCCGAGTTTGGAGTATGTGGAGTTAAAGCTCTAGGAGGAGTTAGAGTTGTAAATTTGAGTAAGAAGAATAATAATAATAACTAGAAAAAAGTTTGATGAGACAAACTTTAAGTTGGCTTGAAAAAGCCAGACCAGAGAGTTTGAAGAAGTTTAAAATAGTTTGAAGTTTGATAGATGGATTAGTTAGAAAAAAAGAAGAAAGTTTAGTTAGAAAGAAAGAAGAAAGATTAGTTAGAAAGAATGAAAGAAAGATTAGTTAGAAAGAAAGAAAGAAGAAAGAAAGATTAGTTAGAAAGAAAGAAAGATTGATTAGTTAGAAAGAAAGATGGATTAGTCAGAAAGAAAGAAGGATGGATTAGTTAGAAAGAATGAAAGAAAGATTAGTTAGAAAGAAAGAAAAGATTAGTTAGAAAGAATGAAAGAAAGATTAGTTAGAAAGAAAGAAAGAAGAAAGAAAGATTAGTTAGAAAGAAAGAAAGATTGATTAGTTAGAAAGAAAGATGGATTAGTCAGAAAGAAAGAAGGATGGATTAGTTAGAAAGAATGAAAGAAAGATTAGTTAGAAAGAAAGAAAAGATTAGTTAGAAAGAAATAAAGAAAGATTAGTTAGAAAGACAGAAAGAAAGATAAGATAGAAAGAAAGATAGATCAGTAAGAAAGAAGAAAGAAAGATTAGTTGGAAAGAAAGAAAAAGAAAGAAAGATTAGGTAAAAAGAAAGAAAGATTAGGTCAAAAGAAAGAAAGATTAGGTAAAAAGAAAGAAAGAAAGATTAGTTAGAAAAAAAGAAAGATAAGATAGAAAGAAAGATAGATCAGTAAGAAAGAAAGAAAGAAAGAAAGACATTAGTTGGAAAGAAAGAAAGAAAAAAGAAAGATAGATTAATTATAAAGAAAGAAAGAAAGATAATTAGTTAGAAAGAAAAAAAGAAAGATTAGTTAGAAAGAAAGAAAGAAAGATTAGTTAGAAAGAAAAAAGAAAGATTAGTCAGAAAGAAAGAAAGATAGATTAGTTAGAAAGAAAGAAAGATTAGTTAGAAAGAAAGAAAGATTAGTTAGAAAGAAAGAAAGAAAATTGGTTAGAAAGAAAGAAAGAAAGAAAGAAAGAAAGAAAGAAAGAAAGAAAGAAAGAAAGAAAAGATGATCAGTTAGAAAGAAAGATAGATCAGTAAGAAAGAAAGAAAGATTAGTTAGAAAGAAAGAAAGAAAAATTAGTTAGAAAGAAAGAAACAGTTAGAAAGAAAGAAGAATTAGTTACAAATGAAAGAAAGATTAGTTAGAAAGAAAGAAAGATTAGTTAGTTAGAAAGATAGATCAGTAAGAAAGAAAGAAAGAAAGAAAGAAAGAAAGAAAGAAAGAAAGATTAGTTAGAAAGAAAGAAGGATTAGTTAGAAAGAAAGATAGATAGATAGATTAGTTAAAAAGAAAGAAAGATAGATAGATTAGTTGAAAAGAAAGAAAGATAGATAGATTAGTTAAAAAGAAAGATAGATAGATTAGTTAAAAAGAAAGAAAGATAGATTAGTTAGAAAGAAAGAAAGACTAGTTAGAAAGAAAGAAAGATGGATTACTTAGAAAGAAAGATTAGTTAGAAAGAATGAAAGAAAGATTAGTTAGAAAGAAAGAAAGAAAATTAGTTAGAAAGAAAGAAAGAAAGAAAAGATGATCAGTTAGAAAGAAAGATTAGTTAGTTAGAAAGAAAGATAGATCAGTAAGAAAGAAAGAAAGATTAGTTAGAAAGAAAGAAAGAAAGAAAGATGAGTTTAAAAAGAGATAAAGAAAGAACGATTAGTTAAAAAGAAAGAAAGAAAAAAGAAAGAAGAAAGATTAGTTAGAAAGAAAAAAAGAAAGAAAGAAAGATTAGTTAGAAAGAAAAAAGAAAGAAAGAAGAAAGATTAGTTAGAAAGAAAGAAAGAAAGAAAGAAAGAAAGAAAGAAAGAAGATTAGTTAGAAAGAAAGAAAGAAAGAAGAAAGATTAGTTAGAAAGAAAAGAAAGAAAGAAAGAAAGAAAGAAGAAAGAGAGAAGAAAGAAAGAAAGAAGAAAGAGAGAAGAAAGATTAGTTAGAAAGAAAGAAAGAAAGAAAGAAAAAGAAAGAAAGAAAGAAAGATTAGTTAGAAAGAAAGAAAGAAGGATTAGTTAAAAAGAAAGAAAGATAGATAGATTAGTTAAAAAGAAAGAAAGATAGATAGATTAGTTAGAAAGAAAGATTAGTTAAAAAGAAAGAAAGATAGATAGATTAGTTAAAAAGAAAGAAAGAAAGACTAGTTAGAAAGAAAGAAAGAAAGAAAGAAAGAAAGAAAGATGGATTACTTAGAAAGAAAGAAAGATTAGTTAGAAAGAATGAAAGAAAGAAAGATTAGTTGGAAAGAAAGAAAGAAAATTAGTTAGAAAGAAAGAAAGAAAGAAAAGATCATCAGTTAGAAAAAGATTAGTTAGTTAGAAAGAAAGATAGATCAGTAAGAAAGAAAGAAAGATTAGTTAGAAAGAAAGAAAGATTAGTTAGAAAGAAAGAAAGATTAGTTACAAAAGAAAGAAAGATTAGTTAGAAAGAAAGAAAGATTAGTTAGAAAGAAAGAAAGATTAGTTAGTTAGAAAGATAGATCAGTAAGAAAGAAAGAAAGAAAGAAAGATTAGTTAGAAAGAAAGATTAGTTAGAAAGAAAGAAAGATAGATAGATTAGTCAAAAAGAAAGAAAGATAGATAGATTAGTTAAAAAGAAAGATAGATAGATTAGTTAGAAAGAAAGATAGATAGATTAGTTAAAAAGAAAGAAAGATAGATTAGTTAGAAAGAAAGAAAGATGGATTACGTAGAAAGAAAGAAAGATTAGTTAGAAAGAATGAAAGAAAGATTAGTTAGAAAGAAAGAAAGATGGATTAGTCAGAAATAAAGAATGATGGATTAGTTAGAAAGAAAGAAAGAAAGAAAAAAAGAAAGAAAGAAAGAAAGAAAGAAAGAAAGAAAGAATGATTAGTTAGAAAGAAAGAAAAGATCAGTTAGAAAGAAATAAAGAAAGATTAGTTAGAAAGACAGAAAGAAAGATAAGATAGAAAGAAAGATAGATCAGTAAGAAAGAAAGAAAGAAAGAAAGATTAGTTAGAAAGAAAGATTAGTTAGAAAGAAAGAAAGATAGATAGATTAGTCAAAAAGAAAGAAAGATAGATAGATTAGTTAAAAAGAAAGATAGATAGATTAGTTAGAAAGAAAGATAGATAGATTAGTTAAAAAGAAAGAAAGATAGATTAGTTAGAAAGAAAGAAAGATGGATTACGTAGAAAGAAAGAAAGATTAGTTAGAAAGAATGAAAGAAAGATTAGTTAGAAAGAAAGAAAGATGGATTAGTCAGAAATAAAGAATGATGGATTAGTTAGAAAGAAAGAAAGAAAGAAAAAAAGAAAGAAAGAAAGAAAGAAAGAAAGAAAGAAAGAAAGAAAGAAAGAAAGAAAGAATGATTAGTTAGAAAGAAAGAAAAGATCAGTTAGAAAGAAATAAAGAAAGATTAGTTAGAAAGACAGAAAGAAAGATAAGATAGAAAGAAAGATAGATCAGTAAGAAAGAAAGAAAGAAAGAAAGAAAGAGATTAGTTGGAAAGAAAGAAAGAAAAAGAAAGAAAGATTAGGTAAAAAGAAAGAAAGATAATTAGAAAGAAAGAAAGAAAGATTAGTTAGAAAAAAAGAAAAGATTAGTTAGAAAGAAATAAAGAAAGATTAGTTAGAAAGACAGAAAGAAAGATAGATCAGTAAGAAAGAAAGAAGGATGGATTAGTTAGAAAGAAAGAAAGAAAGAAAGAAAGAAAGAAAGAAAAGATTAGTTAGAAAGAAATAAAGATAGATAGATAGATAGATAGATAGATAGTTAGATAGATTAGTTAGAAAGATAGATATAGATAGATAGATTAGTTAGAAAGATAGATAGATAGATTAGTTAGAAAGATAGATAGATTAGTTAGATAGATAGATTATTTAGAAAGATAGATAGATAGATAGATAGATAGATAGATAGATAGATAGATAGATAGATAGATAGATAGATAGATAGATAGATTAGTTAGAAAGATAGATAGATAGATAGATAGATAGATAGATAGATAGATAGATTAGTTAGAAAGATAGATAGATAGATTAGTTAGATAGATTAGATAGATAGATAGATAGATAGATAGATAGATAGATAGATAGATAGATAGATAGATAGATAGATAGATAGAAAGAAGTTTATTAGTACATTGAATGGTAGTTTAATTGAGTCTAGGGCTTCAGGGAGTTTAGATTTGAGTTTTTATTTTGTGCACTACTGGGCCACCGTAGCCTTGGCTCATTTTGAACATGCTGCAATGAAAGTCTATGGGAATTTTATGATGTTTAATATTAATTTTTAAGAAATCTGTAAGTCCGATCAGTTAGAAAAGATATAGCACACCGAGTCAGAACAGTTTGAGTGTCTGTGCCGAGTTTGGAGTATGTGGAGTTAAAGCTCTAGGAGGAGTTAGAGTTGTAAATTTGAGTAAGAAGAATAATAATAATAACTAGAAAAAAGTTTGATGAGACAAACTTTAAGTTGGCTTGAAAAAGCCAGACCAGAGAGTTTGAAGAAGTTTAAAATAGTTTGAAGTTTGATAGATGGATTAGTTAGAAAGAAAGAAGAAAGTTTAGTTAGAAAGAAAGAAGAAAGATTAGTTAAAAAGAATGAAAGAAAGATTAGTTAGAAAGAAAGAAAGAAGAAAGAAAGATTAGTTAGAAAGAAAGAAAGATGGATTAGTTAGAAAGAAAGAAAGATGGATTAGTCAGATTGAAAGAAGGATGGATTAGTTAGAAAGAATGAAAGAAAGATTAGTTAGAAAGAAAGAAAAGATTAGTTAGAAAGAAAGAAAGAAAGATTAGTTAGAAAGAAAGAAAGATTAGTTAGTTAGAAAGATAGATCAGTAAGAAAGAAAGAAAGAAAGAAAGATTAGTTAGTTAGAAAGATAGATCAGTAAGAAAGAAAAAAGAAATAAATATTAGGAAGAAAGAAAGATTAGTTAGAAAGAAAGAAAGAAAGAAAGAAAGAAGATTAGTTAGAAAGAAAGAAAGAAAGAAAGAAGAAAGATTAGTTAGAAAGAAAAGAAAGAAAGAAAGAAAGAAAGAAAGAAGAAAGAGAGAAGAAAGAAAGAAAGAAAGAAGAAAGAGAGAAGAAAGATTAGTTAGAAAGAAAGATAGATAGATAGATTAGTTAAAAAGAAAGATAGATAGATAGATTAGTTAAAAAGAAAGAAAGATAGATAGATTAGTTAAAAAGAAAGAAAGATAGATAGATTAGTTAGAAAGAAAGATATATAGATTAGTTAAAAAGAAAGAAAGATAGATAGATTAGTTAAAAAGAAAGAAAGATTAGTTAGAAAGAATGAAAGAAAGAAAGATTAGTTAGAAAGAAAGAAAGAAAGAAAGAAAGAAGAAAGATTAGTTAGAAAGAAAGAAAGAAAGAAAGAAAGAAAGAAGAAAGATTAGTTAGAAAGAGAGAAAGAAAGAAAGAAAGAAAGAAAGAAAGAAAGAAGAAAGATTAGTTAGAAAGAAAGAAAGAAAGAAAGAAAGATTAGTTAGAAAGTAAGAAAGAAAGAAAGAAAGAAAGAAAGAAGAAAGATTAGTTAGAAAGAAAGAAAGAAGAAAGATTAGTTAGAAAGAAAGAAAGATTAGTTAGAAAGAAAGAAAGAAAGAAAGAAGAAAGATTAGTTAGAAAGAAAGAAAGAAGAAAGATTAGTTAGAAAGAAAGAAAGATTAGTTAGAAAGAAAGAAAGAAAGAAGAAAGATTAGTTAGAAAGAAAGAAAGAAGAAAGATTAGTTAGAAAGAAAGAAAGATTAGTTAGAAAGAAAGAAAGAAAGAAGAAAGATTAGTTAGAAAGAAAGAAAGATTAGTTAGAAAGAAAGAAAGAAAGAAAGAAAGAAAGGAAGAAAGAAAGAAAGAAGAAAGATTAGTTAGAGAGAAAGAAAGAAAGAAGGAAAGAAGAAAGATTAGTTAGAAAGAAAGAAAGATTAGTTAGAAAGAAAGAAAGAAAGAAAGAAAGAAAGAAAGAAAGAAAGAAAGAAAGAAAGAAAGAAAGAAAGAAGAAAGATTAGTTAGAAAGTAAGAAAGAAAGAAAGAAAGAAGATTAGTTAGAAAGAAAGAAAGAAAGAAAGAAAGAAAGAAAGAAAGAAAGAAAGAAAAAAAGAAAGAAAGAAAGATTAGTTAGAAAGAAAGAAAGAAAGAAAGAAAGAAAGAAAGAAAGAAAGATTAGTTAGAAAGAAAGAAAGAAAGATTAGTTAGAAAGAAAGAAAGAAAGAAAGAAAGAATATTAGTTAGAAAGAAAGACAGAAAGAAAGAAAGAAAGAAAGAAAGAAAGAAAGAAAGAAAGAAAGAAAGAAAGATTAGTTAGAAAGAAAGAAAGAAAAAAAAGAAATATTATGAAGAAAGAAAGAAAGAAGAAAGATTAGTTAGAAAGAAAGAAAGAAAGAAAGAAAGAAAGAAAGAAAGAAAGAAAGAAAGAAAGAAAAAAGAAAGAAATATTAGGAAGAAAGAAAGATTAGTTAGAAAGAAAGAAAGAAAGAAAGAAAGAAAGAAAGAAAAAAGATTAGTTAGAGAGAAAATAAAGAAAGAAAGAAAGAAAGAAAGAAAGAAAGAAAGAAAGAAAAAAAGAAGACAGAGAGAAGAAAGAAAGAAAGAAAGAAGACAGAGAGAAGAAAGAAAGAAAGAAAGAAAGAAAGAAGAAAGAGAGAAGAAAGATTAGTTAGAAAGAAAGAAAGAAAGAAAGAAAGAAAGAAAGAAAGAAAGAAAGAAAGATTAGTTAGAAAGAAAGAAAGAAGGATTAGTTAGAAAGAAAGATAGATAGATAGATAGATAGATTAGTTAAAAAGAAAGATAGATAGATAGATTAGTTAAAAAGAAAGAAAGATAGATAGATTAGTTAGAAAGAAAGATATATAGATTAGTTAAAAAGAAAGAAAGATAGATAGATTAGTTAAAAAGAAAGAAAGACTAGTTAGAAAGAAAGAAAGAAAGATGGATTACTTAGAAAGAAAGAAAGATTAGTTAGAAAGAATGAAAGAAATAAAGATTAGTTAGAAAGAAAGAAAGAAAGAAAGAAAGAAAGAAAGAAAGAAAGAAAGAAAGAAAAGATCATCCGTTAGAAAAAGATTAGTTAGTTAGAAAGAAAGATAGATCAGTAAGAAAGAAAGAAAGATTAGTTAGAAAGAAAGAAAGATTAGTTAGAAAGAAAGAAAGATTAGTTACAAAAGAAAGAAAGATTAGTTAGAAAGAAAGAAAGATTAGTTAGAAAGAAAGAAAGATTAGTTAGTTAGAAAGATAGATCAGTAAGAAAGAAAGAAAGAAAGAAAGATTAGTTAGAAAGAAAGATTAGTTAGAAAGAAAGAAAGAAAGATAGATTAGTTAAAAAGAAAGAAAGATAGATAGATTAGTTAAAAAGAAAGATAGATAGATTAGTTAGAAAGAAAGATAGATAGATTAGTTAAAAAGAAAGATAGATAGATTAGTTAGAAAGAAAGATAGATAGATTAGTTAAAAAGAAAGAAAGATAGATTAGTTAGAAAGAAAGAAAGATGGATTACTTAGAAAGAAAGAAAGATTAGTTAGAAAGAATGAAAGAAAGATTAGTTAGAAAGAAAGAAAGATGGATTAGTCAGAAAGAAAGAATGATGGATTAGTTAGAAAGAAAGAAAGAAAGAAAGAAAGAAAGAAAGAAAGAAAGAAAGATTAGTTAGAAAGAAAGAAAAGATCAGTTAGAAAGAAATAAAGAAAGATTAGTTAGAAAGACAGAAAGAAAGATAAGATAGAAAGAAAGATAGATCAGTAAGAAAGAAAGAAAGAAAGAAAGAAAGAAAGAAAAAAAGAAAGAAAGAAAGAGATTAGTTGGAAAGAAAGAAAGAAAAAGAAAGAAAGATTAGGTAAAAAGAAAGAAAGATAATTAGAAAGAAAGAAAGAAAGATTAGTTAGAAAAAAAGAAAAGATTAGTTGGAAAGAAATAAAGAAAGATTAGTTAGAAAGACAGAAAGAAAGATAGATCAGTAAGAAAGAAAGAAGGATGGATTAGTTAGAAGGAAGGAAAGAAAGAAAGAAAGAAAGAAAGAAAGAAAGAAAGAAAGAAAGAAAGAAAGAAAGAAAGATTAGTTAGAAAGAAAGAAAAGATTAGTTAGAAAGAAATAAAGATAGATAGATAGATAGATAGATAGATAGATAGATAGATAGATAGATAGATAGATAGAAATATAGATAGATAGATATATTAGTAGAAAGATAGATAGATAGATTAGTTAGAAAGATAGATAGATAGATTATTTAGAAAGATAGATAAGATAGATAGATAGATAGATAGAGATAGATAGATAGATAGATAGATAGATAGATAGATAGATTAGTTAGAAAGATAAATAGATTAGTTAGAAAGAAAGATCGATAGATAGATAGATTAATTAGAAAGATAGATAGATTAGTTAGATAGATAGATTATTTAGAAAGATAGATAGATAGATAGATAGATAGATAGATAGATAGATAGATAGATAGATAGATAGATAGATATTAGTACATTGAATGGTAGTTTAACTGAGTCTAGGGCTTCAGGGAGTTTAGATTTGAGTTTTTATGTTGTGCACTACTGGGCCTCCGTAGCCTTGGCTCATTTTGAACATGCTGCAATGAAAGTCTATGGGAATTTTATGATATTTAATATTAATTTTTAAGAAAACTGTAAGTCCGATCAGTTAGAAAAGATATAGCACACCGAGTCAGAACAGTTTGAGTGTCCATGCCGAGTTTGGAGTATGTGGAGTTAAAGCTCTAGGAGGAGTTAGAGTTGTAAATTTGAGTAAGAAGAATAATAATAATAATAATAATAATAAGTTTAAATAGGATTTCAGTAAGTTGGCTCTCCAAGCCAACTTAATAACTAGAAAAAGTTCGTCGAGACAAACTTTAAGTTGGCTTGTGAAAGTTCGGAACAGAAAGTTTGAAGAAATTTAAATTAGTTTGAAAATTTAAATTAGTTTGAAATTTAAAGTAGTTTGAATTTTAATTTAGTTTAAAGTTTAAAGTAGTTTGAAGTTTAAATTAGTTTAAAGTTTAAAGTATAGTTTGGAGTAATTTAAAGTTGCTACGGTGTTTCTAGTGGGTTGCTATGGTGTTCTGGGTGGTAGCTAGGCATTTGCTAGGGTGTTCTGGGTGGTTGTTAGGCGGTTGCTAGGGTGTTCTGGGTGGTTGCTAGGCAGTTGCTAGGGTGTTCTGGGTGGTTGCTAGGGTGTTCTGGTTGGTTGTTAGGCTGTTGCTAGGTTGTTCTGGGTGGTTGCTATGGTGTTCTGGGTGGTTGCTAGGTAGTTGCTAGGGTGTTCTGGGTGGTTGCTATGGTGTTCTGGGTGGTTGCTAGGCAGTTGCTAGGGTGTTCTGGGTGGTTGCTATAGTGTTGCTAGGGTGTTCTAAGGTATTTTGGGTGGTTGCTAGGGTGTTCTGGGTGGTTGCTATGGTGTTGCTAGGATGTTTTAAGGTATTTTGGGTGGTTGCTAGGGTGTTCTGGGTGGTCGCTAGGCGGTTGCTAAGGTATTTTAAGTGGTTGCTAGGGTGTTCTGGGTGGTTGCTATGGTGTTGCTAGGATGTTCAAAGGTATTTTGGGTGGTTGCTAGGGTGTTGTTAGGGTGTTCTACGGTATTTTGTTTGGTTGCTATGGTGTTGCTAGGGTGTTCTAAGGTATTTTGGGTGGTCGCTAGGTAGTTGCTAGGGTGTTCTGGGTGGTTGTTAGGCGGTTGCTAGGGTGTTCTAGGTGGTTGCTATGGTGTTCTGGGTGGTTGCTAGGCAGTTGCTAGGGTGTTCTGGGTGGTTGCTATGGTGTTGCTAGGGTGTTCTAAGGTATTTTGGGCGGTTGCTAGGGTGTTCTGGGTGGTTGCTATGGTGTTGCTAGGATGTTTTAAGGTATTTTGAGTGGTTGCTAGGGTGTTCTGGGTGGTCGCTAGGCGGTTGCTAAGGTATTTTGAGTGGTTGCTAGGGTGTTTTGGGTGGTTGCTATGGTGTTGCTAGGATGTTCTAAGGTATTTTGGGTGGTTGCTAGGGTGTTGTTAGGGTGTTCTAAGGTATTTTGGTTGGTTGCTATGGTGTTGCTAGGGTGTTCTAAGGTATTTTGGGTGGTTGCTAGGGTGTTCTGGGTGGTTGCCAGGGTGTTCTAAGGTATTTTGGGCGGTTGCTATGGTGTTGCTAGGGTGTTCTAAGGTATTTTGGGTGGTTGCTATGGTGTTCTGGGTGGTTGCTAGGGTGTTGCTAGGGTGTTCTAAGGTATTTTGGGTGGTTGCTATGGTGTTGCTAGGGTGTTCTAAGGTATTTTGGGTGGTTACTAGGGTGTTCTGGGGGTTGCTAGGCGGTTGCTAGGGTGCTCTGGGTGGTTGCTATGGTGTTCTAATTTATTTTTGTTGGTTGCTATGGTGTTGCTAAGGTGTTGTAAGGTATTTTGGGCGGTTGCTAGAGTGTTATAAGGTATTTTGGTTGTTTCCTAGGGTGTTCTGAGTGGTTGCTAGGGTGTTGCTAGGGTGTTTTGAGCGGTTGCTTGGGTGTTCTGGGAAGTTGCTATGGTGAACTATTTATGAGTTTTAAAGTTCATAAGTATGATTTCATGAGAGTTCATAAGTTTATGAATTTATGAGTTTCTATGTTTATGAGTTTATAAGTGTATACATTCATGAGATTATAAGTTTAAATGAGTAAGAGTTCAGAGTTTATTAATTTAGAAGTTTAGAGTTTATAAGTTTAAATGAGTAAGTGTCCAGAGTTTATTAATTTATGAGTTTAATAGTTTATGAGAGTTTATAAGAGTATGGATTTATGAATTTAGAGTTTATGAGTTTAGAGTTTAGAGTTTATAAGTTTAAATGAGTCTAAGAGTTCAATTTTAGAGTTTATTAATTTATTATGAGTTTAAGATTAGATAGATAAGTGCAATAGTTAGATGAGTTTATTAGTTTAAATGAGTCTCAGTGGCTCATATAGTGTATAGAATGGCAGTTTGATTCAGTCTAGGGCTTCAAGGTATTTAGATTTGAAATTTTGACAGTTGGGGAGTTTGAAAATCTGAACATTCCGCAATGTAAAGTCAATGGGAGTTTTTTCCGACTTTGAGCGTCATTTTTAGGAAAACCGTAAGTCCGATCAGTTAGAAAAGATATAGCAACTCGAGTCAAAACAGTTTGAGTGTCCGTGCCGAGTTTGGAGTATGTGGAGTTAAAGCTCTAGGAGGAGATAGTGTTTGAAAATTTTAGTCTCAGAAAAAGAATAATAATAACTAGAAAAAGTTCGTCGAGACAAACTTTAAGTTGGCTTGTGAAAGTTTGGACCGCAAAGTTTGAAGAAGTTTAAATTAGTTTGAAGTTTAAATCAGTTTAATGTTTAAATTAGTTTGAAGTTTAAATTAGTTTAAAGTAGTTTATAGTTTAACTTAGTTTAAAGTTTAAAATAGTTTAAATTAATTTAAAGTTTAAATTAGTTTGAATTTTAAAGTAGTTTGAAGTTTAAATTAGTTTGAAAGTTAAAGTAGTTTAAAGTTTAAATAAGTTTGAATTTTAAAGTAGTTTGAAGTTTAAATTAGTTTAAAGTAGTTTAAAGTAGTTTAAAGTTTTAAATAGTTTAAAGTTCAAAGTAGTTTAAAGGTTAAAGTATAGTTTCAAGTAATTAAATGTTGCTAGGGTGTTTCTAGTGGGTTGCTAAGTGGTTTCTAAGGTATTTTGAGCGGTTGCTAGGGTGTTCTGGGTGGTTGCTAGGGTGTTCTAGGGTATTTTAGGTGGTTGCTATGGTGTTGCTAGGGTGTTCTAAGGTATTTTGGGTGGTTGCTAGGGTGTTCTAAGGTATTTTGGGTGGTTGCTAGGGTGTTCTGGGTGGTTGCTAGGGTGTTCTAAGGTATTTTGGGTGGTTGCTAGGGTGTTCTGGGTGGTTGCTAGGGTGTTCTAAGGTATTTTGGGTGGTTGCTAGGGTGTTGCTAGGATGTTCTGAGGTATTTCGGGTGGTTGCTAGGGTGTTGCTAGGGTGTTGTAAGGTATTTTTGGTGGTTGCTAGGGTGTTGCTAGGGTGTTCTAAGGTATTTTGGGTGGTTGCTATGGTGTTGCTAGGGTGTTCTAATGTATTTTGGGTGGTTGCTAGGGTGTTGCTAGGGTGTTCTAAGGTATTTTGGGTGGTTGCTATGGTGTTGCTAGGGTGTTCTAAGGTATTTTGGGTGGTTGCTAGGGTGTTCTGGGTGGTTGCTAGGGTGTTCTAAGGTATTTTGGGTGGTTGCTATGGTGTTGCTAGGATGTTCTAAGGTATTTTGGGTGGTTGCTAGGGTGTTGTTAGGGTGTTCTGAGGTATTTTGGTTGGTTGCTATGGTGTTGCTAGGGTGTTCTAAGGTATTTTGGGTGGTTGCTAGGGTGTTCTGGGTGGTTGCTAGGGTGTTGCTAGGGTGTTCTAAGGTATTTTGGGTGGTTGCTATGGTGTTCTGGGTGGTTGCTAGGGTGTTGCTAGGGTGTTCTAAGGTATTTTGGGTGGTTGCTAGGGTGTTCTGGGCGGTTGCTATGGTGTTCTAAGGTATTTTGGGTGGTTACTAGGGTGTTCTGGGGGTTGCTAGGCGGTTGCTAGGGTGCTCTGGGTGGTTGCTATGGTGTTCTAATTTATTTTTGTTGGTTGCTATGGTGTTGCTAAGGTGTTGTAAGGTATTTTGGGCGGTTGCTAGGGTGTTATAAGGTATTTTGGTTGTTTCCTAGGGTGTTCTGGGTGGTTGCTAGGTTGTTGCTAGGGTGTTTTGAGCGGTTGCTCGGGTGTTCTGGGAAGTTGCTATCGTGAACTATTTATGAGTTTTAAAGTTCATAGTATGATTTCATGAGAGTTCATAAGTTTATGAATTCATGAGTTTCTATGTTTATGAGTTTATAAGTGTATACATTCATGAGATTATAAGTTTAAATGAGTAAGAGTTCAGAGTTTATTAATTTAGGAGTTTAGAGTTTATAAGTTTAAATGAGTAAGTGTCCAGAGTTTATTAATTCATGAGTTTAATAGTTTATGAGAGTTTATAAGAGTATGAGTTTATGAATTTAGAGTTTATGAGTTTAGAGTTAATAAGTTTAAATGAGCCTAAGAGTTCAATTTTAGAGTTTATTCATTTGTTATGAGTTTAAGATTAGATAGATAAGTGCAATAGTTAGATGAGTTTATTAGTTTCAATGAGTCTCAATGGCTCATATAGTGTATAGAATGGCAGTTTGATTGAGTCCAGGGCTTCAAGGTATTTAGATTTGAAATTTTGACAGTTGGGGAGTTTGAAAATCTGAAAGTTCCGCAATGTAAAGTCAATGGGAGTTTTTTCCGAGTTTGATCGCAGTTTTTAGGAAAACCGTAAGTCCGATCAGTTAGAAAAGATATAGCAACTCGAGTCAGAACAGTTTGAGTGTCCGTGCCGAGTTTGGAGTATGTGGAGTTAAAGCTCTAGGAGGAGATAGTGTTTGAAAATTTTAGTCTCAGAAAAAGAATAATAATAACTAGAAAAAGTTCGTCGAGACAAACTTTAAGTTGGCTTGTGAAAGTTTGGACCGCAAAGTTTGAAGAAGTTTAAAGTAGTTTGAAGTTTAAATTAGTTTAAAGTTTAAATTAGTTTGAAGTTTAAATTAGTTTAAAGTAGTTTATAGTTTAACTTAGTTTAAAGTTTAAAATAGTTTAAATTAATTTAAAGTTTAAATTAGTTTGAATTTTAAAGTAGTTTGAAGTTTAAATTAGTTTGAAAGTTAAAGTAGTTTAAAGTTTAAATAAGTTTGAATTTTAAAGTAGTTTGAAGTTTAAATTAGTTTAAAGTAGTTTAAAGTTTTAAATAGTTTAAAGTTCAAAGTAGTTTAAAGGTTAAAGTATAGTTTCAAGTAATTAAATGTTGCAAGGGTGTTTCTAGTGGGTTGCTAGGTGGTTTCTAAGGTATTTTGAGTGGTTGCTAGGGTGTTCTGGGTGGTTGCTAGGGTGTTCTAGGGTATTTTAGGTGGTTGCTAGGGTGTTGTGTGTGGTTGCTATGGTGTTCTAAGGCATTTTGGCGGTTGCTATGGTGTTGCTAGGGTGTTCTGAGGTATTTTGGGTGGTTGCTAGGGTGTTGCTAGGATGTTCCGAGGTATTTCGGGTGGTTGCTAGGGTGTTGCTAGGGTGTTCTAAGGTATTTTTGGTGGTTGCTAGGGTGTTCTAAGGTATTTTGGGTGGTTGCTAGGGTGTTGCTAGGATGTTCTGAGGTATTTCGGGTGGTTGCTAGGGTGTTGCTAGGGTGTTCTAAGGTATTTTTGGTGGTTGCTAGAGTGTTGCTAGGGTGTTCTAAGGTATTTTGGGTGGTTGCTATGGTGTTGCTATGGTGTTCTAAGGTATTTTGGGTGGTTGCTATGGTGTTCTAAGGTATTTTGGGTGGTTGCTAGGGTGTTGCTAGGATGTTCTGAGGTATTTCGGGTGGTTGCTAGGGTGTTGCTAGGGTGTTCTAATGTATTTTTGGTGGTTGCTAGGGTGTTCTAAGGTATTTTGGGTGGTTGCTATGGTGTTGCTAGGGTGTTCTAAGGTATTTTGGGTGGTTGCTAGGGTGTTCTAAGTTATTTTGGGTGGTTGCTAGGGTGTTCTAAGGTATTTTGGGTGGTTGCTAGGGTGTTCTGGGTGGTTGCTAGGGTGTTCTAAGGTATTTTGGGTGGTTGCTAGGGTGTTCTGGGTGGTTGCTATGGTGTTGCTATGGTGTTCTAAGGTATTTTGGGTGGTTGCTAGGGTGTTGCTAGGATGTTCTGAGGTATTTCGGGTGGTTGCTAGGGTGTTCTAAGGTATTTTTGGTGGTTGCTAGGGTGTTGCTAGGGTGTTCTAAGGTATTTTGGGCGGTTGCTATGGTGTTGCTAGGGTGTTATAAGGCATTTTGGGTGGTTGCTAGGGTGTTCTAAGGTATTTTGGGCGGTTGCTAGGGTGTTCTGGGTGGTTGCTAGGGTGTTCTAAGGTATATTATGTGGTTGCTAGGGTGTTCTAAGGTATTGTGGGTGGTTGCTATGGTGTTGCTAGGGTGTTCTAAGGTATTTCAGTTGGTTTCTAGGGTGTTCTGGGTGGTTGCTATGCAGTTGCTAGAGTGTTCTGGGTGTTTGCTATGGTGAACTATTTATGAGTTTAAAAGTTCATAAGTGTATGAATTCATGAGAGTTCATACGTGTATGAATTAATGCATTTATAAGTTCATGAGTTTATAAGTGTATGAATTTATGAGTTTGGAGTTTATAAGTTTAAATGAGTAAGAGTTCAGAGTTTATTAATTTATGAGTTTGAGTTCATAAGTGTATGAATTCATGAGTTTATAAGTTTATGAGTTTATAAGTGTACGAGTTTATGAGTTTAAAGTTTAAATTAGTTTGAAGTTTAAAGTTTAAATAAGTTTGAAGTTTAAAGTTTAAATAAGTTTCAAGTTTAAATTAGTTTGAAGTTTAAAGTTTAATTTAGTTTGAAGTTTAATTTAGTTTAAAGTAGATAGATAGATGGATAAGTGTCATAGATAGATGAGTTTATTAGTTTGAATGAGTCTCAATGGCTCATATAGTGTATAGAATGGCAGTTTGATTCAGTCTAGGGTTTCAAGGGATTTACATTTGAATTTTTGACAGTTGGGGAGTTTGAAAATCTGAAGATTCCGCAATGTAAAGTCAATGGGAGTTTTTTCCGAGTTTGATCGTAGTTTTTAGGAAAACCGTAAGTCCGATCAGTTAGAAAAGATATAGCAACTAACTTCAGACCAGTCCAAGGGTCTAGTCTGAGTTTGGAGTTTGTAGAGTTAAAGCTCTAGGAGGAGTAGCAGTCAACAGTTTTCTAAGAATAATAATAATAA
This sequence comes from Tiaroga cobitis, assembly GCA_030578255.1. Classification (NCBI taxonomy): domain Eukaryota; kingdom Metazoa; phylum Chordata; class Actinopteri; order Cypriniformes; family Leuciscidae; genus Tiaroga; species Tiaroga cobitis. The sequence goes on along the minus strand of CM060604.1, from coordinate 51,776,760 downwards.
TAACTAGAAAAAGTTCGTCGAGACAAACTTTAAGTTGGCTTGTGAAAGTTTGGAACAGAAAGTTTGAAGAAGTTTAAATTAGTTTGAAAATTTAAATTAGTTTGAAATTTAAAGTAGTTTAAAGTTTAAATTAGTTTGAATTTTAAAGTAGTTTAAATTTTAATTTAGTTTAAAGTTTAAAGTAGTTTGAAGTTTAAATTAGTTTAAAGTTTAAAGTATAGTTTGAAGTAATTTAAAGTTGCTACGGTGTTTCTAGTGGGTTGCTATGGTGTTCTGGGTGGTTGTTAGGCAGTTGCTATGGTGTTCTGGGTGGTTGCTAGGCAGTTGCTAGGGTGTTCTGGGTGGTTGCTAGGGTGTTGCTAGGCGGTTGCTAGGGTGTTCTGGGTGGTTGCTAGGGTGTTGCTAGGTGGTTTCTAGGGTGTTCTGGGTGGTTGCTAGGGTGTTTCTTGGTGGTTGCTAGGGTGTTCTGGGTGGTTGCTAGGGTGTTGCTAGGCGGTTGCTAGGGTGTTCTGGGTGGTTGCTAGGGTGTTGCTAGGCGGTTGCTAGGGTGTTCTGGGTGGTTGCTAGGGTGTTGCTAGGCGGTTGCTAGGGTATTATGGGTGGTTGCTAGGGTGTTCTGGGTGGTTGCTAGGGTGTTGCTAGGTGGTTGCTAGGGTGTTATGGGTGGTTGCTAGGGTGTTCTAGGTGGTTGCTAGGGTGTTGCTAGGCGGTTGCTAGGGTATTCTGGGTGGTTGCTAGGGTGTTCTGGGTGGTTGCTAGGGTGTTTTAGGTGGTTGCTATGGTATTCTGGGTGGTTGCTATGGTGTTACTAGGTGGTTGGTAGTGTTCATCTATGGTTACTATAGAGTTTTTATAATGTTCATGGCATGATTTAGCACTTAGCTAATCAATATTAGCATGTAGCTATTCACAGCTAGCATGTTAAGCATGTTGAAAGTCCTGTGTGCTAGCATGAGTCAAAAGACCCAACCCCTATCGCGATACAATGTTCTGATGCTGACATATAGCTGTTACAAAATGGTTGCTAGGGTACTCTGTTTGGTTGCTAGGGAGTGGCTTTGCTGCTGCCAATCATGAAACTCCAAAGGCTGCTTGTCAGTATGAATGATATAAACCAACCCCCATCTCTATACCATGTTCTGATGCAGAGATGTAGGTCTTGCAAAATGGTTGCTAGGGTACTCTGTTTGGTTGCTAGGGAGTGGCTTGGCAGCTGCCAATCATGAAACTCCAAAGGCTGCTTGTCAGTATGAATGATATAAACCAACTCCCATGCCTCTGTGACATTCAGAATGGACGATATTCCTCTTTGGATTTTGGTTGCTAAGGTGCTCGACAATGGTTGCTAGGGCGTGGCTAGGAAGTGTTGAGGTGATTCATGATTGGCTGTTTGCTGCCCCGAGTCAAACGAGACCACCCTCATGTTTCTATGACAATTCAGTCCAGAGATATCCCTTCGATCTCTTTCAATGGAAGTCTATGGGAGTTGTTGCTAAGGGTGCTCTAAATGGTTGCTAGGGCGTGGCTTGATAGCTTCACAATGATCCTGAGAGACTGATTGGTCGTCTGAGAAAATTGAGCCCGCCCCCTTGTCTCTATGACACTGTGACCCAGAGCTATGTTCAATACAAAATCACAATACAATTTACCATAGTAGGAAAAACGCATGCATTTCAAGGGCCGTCCTACACCATAGTAAGTCAATGGGGCAACTTTGGGCCGCTCCTGCCCCCCAGGGGTGCAACTTTTACCCCATTGTGAGGTATGTTCTTACAGAGCCTGCCAGCCTCATCAAATGTGGTAAATTACAAGTTTCTGAGAAATCATCGGTCAGTGCTACGTGTCGTCAAAGTTTGTGGCAGTGTTAAGTCTATGGGATTTTTTTACCCAATTATTTGCCCCTGGGGCGAACACCGTACCCCCGATCGCTAAGAAAAGTCACAGCACACCTCTCCTCAATAATCCGCACAATTTGACGCCTCAATCAGGGGTGTGTGATGTCGGCGTGTATTTTTTAACAGATAATTACTGTGGAGTTTTTATTTGGAGTTTTTATAGAGTTTTTATAGAGTTTTTATAGAGTTATTTAGTATGGCACGAGGCCTGCGGCCTCGTGCCTATCGCCCACGGTTGCTAGGGTGCTGTAACTGGTTGCTATGGTGTGGCTTTGAAGATTTAGGGCCATTACTTATTGGCTGCTTGATAAAATAAATCCTCCTAGGGAGAGAGAGAGGTCTGCCTGACAGCAGGGCTGTCAGGCCCTTTTGTGTCTGTGTGAAAATGACAGTTGGGATTTGAATTTTTGAAAGTTCCGCAATGTAAAGTCAATGGGAGTTTTTTCCGAGTTTGATCGCAGTTTTTAGGAAAACCGTAAGTCCGATCAGTTAGAAAAGATATAGCAACTCGAGTCAGAACAGTTTGAGTGTCCGTGCCGAGTTTGGAGTATGTGGAGTTAAAGCTCTAGGAGGAGTTAGAGTTTGAAATTTTAGTCTCAGAAAAAGAATAATAATAATAATAACTAGAAAAAGTTCGTCGAGACAAACTTTAAGTTGGCTTGTGAAAGTTTGGACCGCAAAGTTTGAAGAAGTTTAAAGTAGTTTGAAGTTTAAATTAGTTTAAAGTTTAAATTAGTTTGAAGTTTAAATTAGTTTAAAGTAGTTTATAGTTTAACTTAGTTTAAAGTTTAAAATAGTTTAAATTAATTTGAAGTTTAAATTAGTTTGAAAATGTAAATTAGTTTGAAATTTAAAGTAGTTTAAAGTTTAAATTAGTTTGAATTTTAAAGTAGTTTGAATTTTAATTTAGTTTAAAGTTTAAAGTAGTTTGAAGTTTAAATTAGTTTAAAGTTTAAAGTATAGTTTGAAGTAATTTAAAGTTGCTACAGTGTTTCTAGTGGGTTGCTATGGTGTTCTGGGTGGTTGTTAGGCAGTTGCTAGGGTGTTCTGGGTGGTTGCTAGGGTGTTCTGGTTGGTTGTTAGGTGGTTGCTAGGGTGTTCTGGGTGGTTGCTATGGTGTTCTGGGTGGTTGCAAGGCAGTTGCTAGGGTGTTCTGGGTGGTTGCTATGGTGTTGCTAGGGTGTTCTAAGGTATTTTGGGTGGTTGCTAGGGTGTTCTGGGTGGTTGCTATGGTGTTGCTAGGATGTTTTAAGGTATTTTGGGTGGTTGCTAGGGTGTTCTGGGTGGTTGCTATAGTGTTGCTAGGATGTTCTAAGGTATTTTGGGTGGTTGCTAGGGTGTTGTTAGGGTGTTCTAAGGTATTTTGTTTGGTTGCTATGGTGTTGCTAGGGTGTTCTAAGGTATTTTGGGTGGTTGCTAGGTAGTTGCTAGGGTGTTCTGGGTGGTTGTTAGGCGGTTGCTAGGGTGTTCTAGGTGGTTGCTATGGTGTTCTGGGTGGTTGCTAGGGTGTTCTGGGTGGTTGCTAGGGTGTTGCTAGGCGGTTGCTAGGGTGTTCTGGGTGGTTGCTAGGGTGTTGCTAGGGTGTTGCTAGGGTATTCTGGGTGGTTGCTAGGGTGTTGCTAGGCGGTTGCTAGGGTATTCTGGGTGGTTGCTAGGGTGTTGCTAGGGTGTTCTGGGTGGTTGCTAGGGTGTTGCTAGGGTGTTCTGGGTGGTTGCTATGGTGTTGCTAGGCGGTTGCTAGTGTGTTTTAGGTGGTTGCTATGGTATTCTGGGTGGTTGCTATGGTGTTACTAGGTGGTTGGTAGTGTTCATCTATGGTTACTATAGAGTTTTTATAATGTTCATGGCATGATTTAGCACTTAGCTAATCAATATTAGCATGTAGCTATTCACAGCTAGCATGTTAAGCATGTTGAAAGTCCTGTGTGCTAGCATGAGTCAAAAGACCCAACCCCTATCGCGATACAATGTTCTGATGCTGAGATATAGCTGTTACAAAATGGTTGCTAGGGTACTCTGTTTGGTTGCTAGGGAGTGGCTTTGCTGCTGCCAATCATGAAACTCCAAAGGCTGCTTGTCAGTATGAATGATATAAACCAACCCCCATCTCTATACCATGTTCTGATGCAGAGATGTAGGTCTTGCAAAATGGTTGCTAGGGTACTCTGTTTGGTTGCTAGGGAGTGGCTTGGCAGCTGCCAATCATGAAACTCCAAAGGCTGCTTGTCAGTATGAATGATATAAACCAACTCCCATGCCTCTGTGACATTCAGAATGGACGATATTCCTCTTTGGATTTTGGTTGCTAAGGTGCTCGACAATGGTTGCTAGGGCGTGGCTAGGAAGTGTTGAGGTGATTCATGATTGGCTGTTTGCTGCCCCGAGTCAAACGAGACCACCCTCATGTTTCTATGACACTTCTATCCGGAGATATCCCTTTGATCTCTTTCAATGGAAGTCTATGGGAGTTGTTGCTAAGGGTGCTCTAAATGGTTGCTAGGGCGTGGCTTAATAGCTTCACAATGATCCTGAGAGACTGATTGGTCGTCCGAGTAAAATGAGCCCGCCCCCTTGTCTCTACGACACTGTGATCCAGAGTTATGTTCAATATAAATGCGGTTTCTATGGTGTAGGACGGCCCATTTCATGGGCCGTCCTACACCATAGTAAGTCAATGGGGCAACTTTGGGCAGCTCCTGCCCCCCAGGGGTGCAACTTTTACCCCATTGTGAGGTATGTTCTTACAGAGCCTGCCAGCCTCATCAAATGTGGTAAATTACAAGTTTCTGAGAAATCATCGGTCAGTGCTACGTGTCGTCAAAGTTTGTGGCAGTGTTAAGTCTATGGGATTTTTTTACCCAATTATTTGCCCCTGGGGCGAACACCGTACCCCCGATCGCTAAGAAAAGTCACAGCACACCTCTCCTCAATAATCCGCACAATTTGACGCCTCAATCAGGGGTGTGTGATGTCGGCGTGTATTTTTTAACAGATAATTACTGTGGAGTTTTTATTTGGAGTTTTTATAGAGTTTTTATAGAGTTTTTATGGAGTTATTTAGTATGGCACGAGGCCTGCGGCCTCGTGCCCATCGCCCACGGTTGCTAGGGTGCTGTAACTGGTTGCTATGGTGTGGCTTTGAAGATTTAGGGCCATTACTTATTGGCTGCTTGATAAAATAAATCCTCCTAGGGAGAGAGAGAGGTCTGCCTGACAGCAGGGCTGTCAGGCCCTTTTGTGTCTGTGTGAAAATGACAGTTGGGATTTGAATTTTTGAAAGTTCCGCAATGTAAAGTCAATGGGAGTTTTTTCCGAGTTTGATCGCAGTTTTTAGGAAAACCGTAAGTCCGATCAGTTAGAAAAGATATAGCAACTCGAGTCAGAACAGTTTGAGTGTCCGTGCCGAGTTTGGAGTATGTGGAGTTAAAGCTCTAGGAGGAGTTAGAGTTTGAAATTTTAGTCTCAGAAAAAGAATAATAATAACTAGAAAAAGTTCGTCGAGACAAACTTTAAGTTGGCTTGTGAAAGTTTGGACCGCAAAGTTTGAAGAAGTTTAAAGTAGTTTGAAGTTTAAATTAGTTTAAAGTTTAAATTAGTTTGAAGTTTAAATTAGTTTAAAGTAGTTTATAGTTTAACTTAGTTTAAAGTTTAAAATATTTTAAATTAATTTAAAGTTTAAATTAGTTTGAATTTTAAAGTAGTTTGAAGTTTAAATTAGTTTGAAAGTTAAAGTAGTTTAAAGTTTAAATAAGTTTGAATTTTAAAGTAGTTTGAAGTTTAAATTAGTTTAAAGTAGTTTAAAGTTTTAAATAGTTTAAAGTTCAAAGTAGTTTAAAGGTTAAAGTATAGTTTCAAGTAATTAAATGTTGCAAGGGTGTTTCTAGTGGGTTGCTAGGTGGTTTCTAAGGTATTTTGAGTGGTTGCTAGGGTGTTCTGGGTGGTTGCTAGGGTGTTCTAGGGTATTTTAGGTGGTTGCTATGGTGTTTTAAGATATTTTGGGTGGTTGCTAGGGTGTTGTTAGGGTGTTCTAAGGTATTTTGGGTGGTTGCTATGGTGTTGCTATGGTGTTCTAAGGTATTTTGGGTGGTTGCTAGGGTGTTGCTAGGATGTTCTGAGGTATTTCGAGTGGTTGCTAGGGTGTTGCTAGGGTGTTCTAAGGTATTTTTGGTGGTTGCTAGGGTGTTCTAAGGTATTTTGGGTGGTTGCTATGGTGTTGCTAGGGTGTTCTAAGGTATTTTGGGTGGTTGCTAGGGTGTTGCTAGGGTGTTGTAAGGTATTTTTGGTGGTTGCTACGGTGTTCTAAGGTATTTTGGGTGGTTGCTATGGTGTTGCTAGGGTGTTCTAAGGTATTTTGGGTGGTTGCTAGGGTGTTGCTAGGATGTTCTGAGGTATTTCGGGTGGTTGCTAGGGTGTTCTAAGGTATTTTGGGTGGTTGCTATGGTGTTGCTAGGGTGTTCTAAGTTATTTTGGGTGGTTGCTAGGGTGTTCTAAGGTATTTCCGGTGGTTGCTAGGGTGTTGCTAGGGTGTTCTAAGGTATTTTGGGTGGTTGCTATGGTGTTGCTAGGGTGTTCTAATGTATTTTGGGTGGTTGCTAGGGTGTTCTAAGGTATTTTGGGTGGTTGCTAGGGTGTTGCTAGGGTGTTCTAAGGTATTTTTGGTGGTTGCTAGGGTGTTGCTAGGGTGTTCTAAGGTATTTTGGGTGGTTGCTAGGGTGTTATAAGGTATTTTGGGCGGTTGCTAGGGTGTTCTGGGTGGTTGCTAGGTTGTTCTAAGGTATATTATGTGGTTGCTAGGGTGTTCTAAGGTATTGTGGGTGGTTGCTAGGGTGTTCTGGGTGGTTGCTATGGTGTTCTGGGTGGTTGCTATGGTGTTGCTATGGTGTTCTAATGTATTTTGGGTGGTTGCTAGGGTGTTGCTAGGATGTTCTGAGGTATTTCGGGTGGTTGCTAGGGTGTTCTAAGGTATTTTTGGTGGTTGCTATGGTGTTGCTAGGGTGTTCTAATGTATTTTGGGTGGTTGCTAGGGTGTTCTAAGGTATTTTGGGTGGTTGCTAGGGTGTTGCTAGGGTGTTCTAAGGTATTTTTGGTGGTTGCTAGGGTGTTGCTAGGGTGTTATAAGGCATTTTGGCTGGTTGCTAGGGTGTTATAAGGTATTTTGGGCGGTTGCTAGGGTGTTCTGGGTGGTTGCTAGGTTGTTCTAAGGTATATTATGTGGTTGCTAGGGTGTTCTAAGGTATTGTGGGTGGTTGCTAGGGTGTTCTGGGTGGTTGCTATGGTGTTCTGGGTGGTTGCTATGGTGTTGCTATGGTGTTCTAAGGTATTTTGGGTGGTTGCTAGGGTGTTGCTAGGATGTTCTGAGGTATTTCGGGTGGTTGCTAGGGTGTTCTAAGGTATTTTTGGTGGTTGCTATGGTGTTGCTAGGGTGTTATAATGTATTTTGGGTGGTTGCTAGGGTGTTGCTAGGGTGTTATAAGGCATTTTGGGTGGTTGCTAGGGTGTTCTAAGGTATTTTGGGCGGTTGCTAGGGTGTTCTGGGTGGTTGCTAGGGTGTTCTAAGGTATATTATGTGGTTGCTAGGGTGTTCTAAGGTATTGTGGGTGGTTGCTATGGTGTTGCTATGGTGTTCTAAGGTATTTCGGTTGGTTTCTAGGGTGTTCTGGGTGGTTGCTATGCAGTTGCTAGAGTGTTCTGGGTGTTTGCTATGGTGAACTATTTATGAGTTTAAAAGTTCATAAGTGTATGAATTCATGAGAGTTCATACGTGTATGAATTAATGCATTTATAAGTTCATGAGTTTATAAGTGTATGAATTTATGAGTTTAGAGTTTATAAGTTTAAATGAGTAAGAGTTCAGAGTTTATTAATTTATGAGTTTGAGTTCATAAGTGTATGAATTCATGAGTTTATAAGTGTATGAGTTTATAAGTGTACGAGTTTATGAGTTTAAAGTTTAAATTAGTTTGAAGTTTAAAGTTTAAATAAGTTTGAAGTTTAAAGTTTAAAGTTTAAATAAGTTTCAAGTTTAAATTAGTTTGAAGTTTAAAGTTTAATTTAGTTTGAAGTTTAATTTAGTTTAAAGTAGATAGATAGATAGATGGATAAGTGTCATAGATAGATGAGTTTATTAGTTTGAATGAGTCTCAATGGCTCATATAGTGTATAGAATGGCAGTTTGATTGAGTCTAGGGTTTCAAGGGATTTACATTTGAATTTTTGACAGTTGGGGAGTTTGAAAATCTGAAGATTCCGCAATGTAAAGTCAATGGGAGTTTTTTCCGAGTTTGATCGTAGTTTTTAGGAAAACCGTAAGTCCGATCAGTTAGAAAAGATATAGCAACTAACTTCAGAACAGTCCAAAGGTCTAGTCTGAGTTTGGAGTTTGTAGAGTTAAAGCTCTAGGAGGAGTAGCAGTCAACAGTTTTCTAAGAAGAATAATAATAATAATAATAATAAGTTTAAGTACAATATCAGTAAGTTGGCTCTCCAAGCCAACTTAACTAGAAAAAGTTCGTCGAGACAAACTTTAAGTTGGCTTGTGAAAGTTTGGACCGCAAAGTTTGAAGAAGTTTAAAGTAGTTTGAAGTTTAAATTAGTTTAAAGTTTAAATTAGTTTGAAGTTTAAATTAGTTTAAAGTAGTTTATAGTTTAACTTAGTTTAAAGTTTAAAATAGTTTAAATTAATTTAAAGTTTAAATTAGTTTGAATTTTAAAGTAGTTTGAAGTTTAAATTAGTTTGAAAGTTAAAGTAGTTTAAAGTTTAAATAAGTTTGAATTTTTAAGTAGTTTGAAGTTTAAATTAGTTTAAAGTTCAAAGTAGTTTTAAAGGTTAAAGTATAGTTTCAAGTAATTAAATGTTGCTAGGGTGTTTCTAGTGGGTTGCTAAGTGGTTTCTAAGGTATTTTGGGTGGTTGCTAGGGTGTTCTGGGTGGTTGCTAGGGTGTTCTAAGGTATTTTGGGTGGTTGCTAGGGTGTTCTGAGTGGTTGCTATGGTGTTGCTATGGTGTTCTAAGGTATTTTGGGTGGTTGCTAGGGTGTTGCTAGGATGTTCTGAGGTATTTCGGGTGGTTGCTATGGTGTTGCTAGGGTGTTCTAAGTTATTTTGGGTGGTTGCTAGGGTGTTCTGGGTGGTTGCTAGGGTGTTCTAAGGTATATTATGTGGTTGCTAGGGTGTTCTAAGGTATTTTGGGTGGTTGCTAGGGTGTTGCTATGGTGTTCTAAGGTATTTTGGGTGGTTGCTAGGGTGTTGCTAGGATGTTCTGAGGTATTTCGGGTGGTTGCTAGGGTGTTGCTAGGGTGTTCTAAGGTATTTTTGGTGGTTGCTAGGGTGTTCTAAGGTATTTTTGGTGGTTGCTATGGTGTTGCTAGGGTGTTCTAAGGTATTTTGGGTGGTTGCTAGGGTGTTCTAAGGTATTTTTGGTGGTTGCTAGGGTGTTCTAAGGTATTTTGGGCGGTTGCTAGGGTGTTCTGGGTGGTTGCTAGGGTGTTCTAAGGTATTGTGGGTGGTTGCTATGGTGTTGCTAGGGTGTTCTAAGGTATTTCAGTTGGTTTCTAGGGTGTTCTGGGTGGTTGCTATGCAGTTGCTAGAGTGTTCTGGGTGTTTGCTATGGTGAACTATTTATGAGTTTAAAAGTTCATAAGTGTATGAATTCATGAGAGTTCATACGTGTATGAATTAATGCATTTATAAGTTCATGAGTTTATAAGTGTATGAATTTATGAGTTTAGAGTTTATAAGTTTAAATGAGTAAGAGTTCAGAGTTTATTCATTTATGAGTTTGAGTTCATAAGTGTATGAATTCATGAGTTTATAAGTGTATGAGTTTATAAGTGTACGAGTTTATGAGTTTAAAGTTTAAATTAGTTTGAAGTTTAAAGTTTAAATAAGTTTGAAGTTTAAAGTTTAAATAAGTTTCAAGTTTAAATTAGTTTGAAGTTTAAAGTTTAATTTAGTTTGAAGTTTAATTTAGTTTAAAGTAGATAGATAGATAGATGGATAAGTGTCATAGATAGATGAGTTTATTAGTTTGAATGAGTCTCAATGGCTCATATAGTATATAGAATGGCAGTTTGATTCAGTCTAGGGTTTCAAGGGATTTACATTTGAATTTTTGACAGTTGGGGAGTTTGAAAATCTGAAGATTCCGCAATGTAAAGTCAATGGGAGTTTTTTCCGAGTTTGATCGTAGTTTTTAGGAAAACCGTAAGTCCGATCAGTTAGAAAAGATATAGCAACTAACTTCAGACCAGTCCAAAGGTCTAGTCTGAGTTTGGAGTTTGTAGAGTTAAAGCTCTAGGAGGAGTAGCAGTCAACAGTTTTCTAAGAAGAATAATAATAATAATAACTAGAAAAAGTTCGTCGAGACAAACTTTAAGTTGGCTTGTGAAAGTTTGGACCGCAAAGTTTGAAGAAGTTTAAAGTAGTTTGAAGTTTAAATTAGTTTAAAGTTTAAATTAGTTTGAAGTTTAAATTAGTTTAAAGTAGTTTATAGTTTAACTTAGTTTAAAGTTTAAAATAGTTTAAATTAATTTAAAGTTTAAATTAGTTTGAATTTTAAAGTAGTTTGAAGTTTAAATTAGTTTGAAAGTTAAAGTAGTTTAAAGTTTAAATAAGTTTGAATTTTAAAGTAGTTTGAAGTTTAAATTAGTTTAAAGTAGTTTCAAGTTTTAAATAGTTTAAAGTTCAAAGTAGTTTAAAGGTTAAAGTATAGTTTCAAGTAATTAAATGTTGCAAGGGTGTTTCTAGTGGGTTGCTAGGTGGTTTCTAAGGTATTTTGAGTGGTTGCTAGGGTGTTCTGGGTGGTTGCTAGGGTGTTCTAGGGTATTTTAGGTGGTTGCTAGGGTGTTGTCAGGGTGTTCTAAGGTATTTTGGGTGGTTGCTATGGTGTTGCTATGGTGTTCTAAGGTATTTTGGGTGGTTGCTAGGGTGTTGCTAGGGTGTTCTAAGGTATTTTTGGTGGTTGCTAGGGTGTTCTAAGGTATTTTGGGTGGTTGCTATGGTGTTGCTAGGGTGTTCTAAGGTATTTTGGGTGGTTGCTAGGGTGTTGCTAGGATGTTCTGAGGTATTTCGGGTGGTTGCTAGGGTGTTGCTAGGGTGTTCTAAGGTATTTTTGGTGGTTGCTAGGGTGTTCTAAGGTATTTTGGGTGGTTGCTATGGTGTTGCTAGGGTGTTCTAAGGTATTTTGGGTGGTTGCTAGGGTGTTCTAAGGTATTTTGGGTGGTTGCTAG